>OX451392.1:2147524-2682524 GCA_949629135.1 Eremobia ochroleuca
AATATAATTATTATGTCTAGACGATACGAAAGAAAAATAGGTAAAGACATTATTATAGCTCAAGCAATTCCTCGATCCATTATTTATTCATCGCCATTTTGTTATTAAGGCTCAAAATAATTGTGTCAACTTCAGCATCCCCAAGAATTTCCTTTTATTCATCTAATTACACCGAACATTCGAGGCCAATGTCCTTTCAGATCTTGAAATTATACCGGGAACATTCCATCGAATGTCAAGCAATCAACATAGTAGGTATCTCAGAGGCTTTTAATTAATTACTACCGCTCCCCATCATTCGAAGGAACGCGGCCGCAATACACTTACGTACTAATCGATGGGGCAGATTGATTTAGTCACTCAGTATCGTTTAGTTGAAGTTGAATTTAACCTTCGAGAATCCTGATAAAAATGATTCTTTTTACCAGAACCTGTAAAAAAAATTTTTGAAAAACACTGCATGTCATCACGCTTGTTTTCCCGAAAGGATTCAGTAGAGTCGAGATATACGTAGAACTATAGAACACAGAGAGGTTTTGGCAAGAAAAAACTACTTATAGGCAAAACAAATTATGGTTCCCTGTGAGAATTAAACTACCTACTGGACACTACCGTAGAACCTGATGCACAACCACTCAACTCAGCCACTGCACCAACCATGATTATCAACAAACAATCGATTGTTATTTATAAATAAAATAAAGTCCTCCAGACCGTATTTCAGCCACGGCCTCACTCTCATAGTCCCATGGAACGGCAATCTGACCGGAGAGAATTCAGGTGCAAAACCAACGGCTTAACGTGCCGTGCACGTTAACACTCGTAGCAGAGTCAGTAGCGTGCAGGTGTATGGACACTTAAGACACTCCAGCAAGAAGGTCATGTTCTAGACAGAGCCGCACTCACAGTGGGCATCGGACGCATCTAAATCCCCAATTTTGCCAAGTTGTATAAGTAGGTAGGATAGTGGGTAAACAACACGGAATACAGGAAGTGACACATTGTCATTGGGCTGTTTTTCGTTGTCATCTTTGTCAGTCGTTACGGGTAGTCAGAAGTAAAAAAAAAGTCAGATAAGGGTATCGTGTTAACCAACAACTGAGCTGTTGAGGTCAGATAGGCAGGCGCAACATGTAAAATACTGGTATTCAGCTGCGTCTGGTTAGACTGGAAGCCGACTCCAACATAACACCTAGCATGCTAGGCAGAATGATTTTGGATGGAAAACATGACCCAATTTCAAGTCCCTGCAAGTTCATTACGCATTTTCGACACCCCTACCCTAAACATCCCATCACCATTTTTGCCACCAACACCAAGCATAGTACAAAATGTTTATGAGCTAAAACAGCAAATTGTCAACAACGTTACTACATAATTGACGAGCTTGCTACTCTACCTACTGTACTATTTACTGCATTGCGGATCCGTAGGCCTACTAATGTGTTGTGTGTCACATTTTTTCTAAACACGGTGTGGTACAGTCGTAACTCAGTTTGATTATACCGTTTATGATGGAGTTCGTTAGCTGTGTGAGGTATTTGTGTGACCTTTTTCCGAGTACTGACTTCTATAAAGGACTGACTGGTCTGCTCACAAACATAAGCTGCTACACCACAGATTTCTGAATAGAAAATACAGAATCTTGGACTGATTATATGTCCTTGGCTTAGGTACTTTGTGGCAGCTTTTTTTTTATTTGCCTGTAGTTAGTAACAGATGAAAATCGTAAACAGATTTGACTGATTTGCATCGACAGCAGGATGGAATATAATGTGCTTAGATGACAACTACTACGTGTACACTGTTCTTAACATGGATACACTGCCAAGAGGTTGAGGCAGACCACCGGATACATGGTGGTCAAGTGTTGCGAAGGACAAAATCTAAAAACTTATCACCTGAGACAACCCGGGACCGATGTCTCTGGCACAAATGTACAAGGAGGCCCGACCCCAGATAAACTGGGAAAAGGGCAGAAAGAAGAAGAAGACTCGATAGCAGGAGTGAATACTCGTATCAAAGAATATAATTATTTAAATATATTGTATCTGCGAAATTTTGTTTTTTTTTCCTACATTCTTGTCTATCTGAATAAAAACATAAAACGCAATATTAAAAAAATCAAACCGCCACCAAGCTTGGAAATCAAATACTTCTTTCAATAATCCCCGAATTATCTTTAAAGTCAAGCCGACAATATCGGATTTTATATTCCAAAGCCGGCTTTAACAGTATGGTTCAGCGATTTCATTAAATTTTATACGGGACCAACTAGAACCTATCTCGGTAGTTTTATTAAGTTAGTTATTCGAAACTTAACTACAAGTCTGGCAGGTTATCGCTTCAAAGTTTCAGATTTTACGTTTTCTCACCGGGAGCCGTTGGAAAAATATGCGCGGTATCTACGCTGGGGAACGGAGGAAAAATAAAGTTACAATTTAGAAACCTGCATGCGCTAACATTATATTATTGACTAGTTTAGCGTTAAATCGTGATTTTGCGCTCCTGATTCCACTTGAGCATACTGGTGATAAAAGTTTTTGTTTGTGTTCTGTTTCTTACTGTGAGAGTTTTGTATTCTTTTCGGTTTTTGGAAGATTCTCTAGTAAATCTGGCAATACTCGCATGAATAAATAAACAAATCTCTGAAGAAATATGATAGACTAGCTTCTGCTCGCGACTTACTCCGCCTGGATTTCGAAAATTATCCTTCAGAAACGTGCTACTGGGACAAAACGTAGCCTATGTCCTTTCCCAAGATACCATCTAACTCCTTGCCAAATTTTCTCTGTTCAGTGGTTTAGGCGTCAAAAGGTAGTTAGATGTCAGTATGGATTCTCTTAGTTACCTCGGGACCTACTTCAATGTAGGGTACATTTCACCTTACCACCTTTACATTTTCTACAACTACGTTTTTAATCACAACACCAGTAGCGCAGCTTTCTTATTTACTTACCAAGGTAAACAAAAACAAGATTGGATGATAAACAAGTGTTGGAGTTTAAAATATTAACTGAAAAATGTGTGTTTCTTTTCCGTACTGAAACAGCACGAAAATAATATTCTAACGCTGAAAACATTTACAAGCATGCTCTTGGCACGGTGCCTAATCAAAATTCTAGAAATATTTTCCACCTAGTTCATACTTTTATGATTATAAACTTTGTTATTGCAAAATTTAATACGGAGGCATGTTAAATTTTTTGAAGAGTTTGGAAGTTATTGTCTCAGTTGGGATGGAATGTTAATAAATATTTTTCATATGTTCAGATTTACTTATTATAAGGGTTACTCAAACAGTTTTGGATACCACAGAACCAATGAGGCAAAGTACTGTTGATACCGGAATTCTATAATAATACTATGGGTTAATTAATGCCTGAAATAAACGATAAATAAATAAATAGCCCCAATTCCAATCACTTATATTTCAACAAAAGACACGTCCTAAGTTGAGGTATCATGTAGTTGGTTAGTTTTATGTTTATGTCCTGCCTGGAGGCGTTAATTTTTTTAAGCACCAAAGAAAATGTTCATTTATGCAACCGATAACCTCAAAGGTAAAAGATATACAATAAAAAATATTTGACCTATATAAAAAATTTTCGGTCGATTGAAAAATCAGCCCTGAATCGAATAAACTAATATAAATAGGTATGAAATTAACATCTCCGATATTTTATTGTTAAGTTCCTACTTTATATTTAGACGAAGTGAGTATAAAGTATTTGCTGGCTAAATAAATAATCTCTTTCAATTTGACTTGAACAAATTGCGTCAAAGCTGACTTTTATGATTTTCTCCCGAATTTAATTTTATATTTTCATATAAAATTAGCTAGACTGCGTATAAAATGTTTTTCTTAATGTTATATACTACGTTAGACAGCATAAAATATTAGATAAACCTTTAAGTCTGCAGAAGATAAAGTGAACCCCCTAAACTTCATCTAATAACAAAATCTAGTTGAATTGTTTTGGCTCTAAGTCAAGGACATGTAAATTGCTTGAGTAATCGATGTAAAACTTTTCGTTTTGGAAATAACTTACACTAAAACACAGTGATTTGAAAACTACTCGGAACACATAACAATCTCATCTTTAACGTTAGCCACCCATGGTGCTATGTCTTGCTAAAACTATTTCGAAGAATCAGCCATAAGTGTCCCTAAACTGTGTTATGAAAACATAATTTCTTGATAACATTGTTTTGTACAGATTTAATTTTTAAAAGCTTACTGATGAACTCAGATTCAAATTCATTGTCATATTGAATTCGTGATTGTGATTTTGTCTCATCCACCCAGTTATTCAAACGCGCAAGACTCCTTTGAAAACTAGATTTTCTATTTCTCAAAGCATTGCTTTTCACTTTCAATATTTCATATCAAAAACCGACCCTGTTTAAAAACTTAACTCTAACCAACATTACAAATTTTAATGTGAAAGTAAGTCTGTCTGTCTGTCTGTTACCTTTTTACGCCCAAGGGCTGACCGGATTGCGATAAAAAAGGCACACAGGTAGACAAAGAACCCAGGTCTTGATCTACCTGGCCCGAGTCGTATTTGGTTATACTAAACTTTTTCTCTCTTTTATAGGTACTTTCCCATGTGATAATTTCCAACCTCCACGTTGGTAAAGCCGCGGCCTATCCAAGTAAAGAATAATCATTTGGAAAACCGAAAAGTGCACGACCCATGATGCTCATTTGATCGTATAAAAAACCATAGATTTAGATATTATATTAGTTAGCTTTTTATTAATTATACTTAAACTGCTTTGAATACTAGAACCTTTTTCAATATGGTTCCTCCTATGGTTAAAACGAATCTATTAAAAGAAAATTGGCTCAAATAATTTATTTTTTCGCAAGCTACAATGTTTCGATTAAATGTTGATTTCACACTTGATTGACGGGAAGTTTTTTAGAAAAAATTGTTTTTTTTCGTTTCTTCTGCATTAAATTAATTTTTGAAAGTACAGAATTAATCTCAATTAAATTGTATATGCAATGATATATAAATTAAGTAGGTTTTATGTACTAGTAGGAGTATAACAATAGAAAAAGTTGCAGAATGGAGACACAAAAAATGTCGATCGTAAAGCACTCTCTAATGCTTCGCATTATGAGTCGTGCAATTATATCTCAGTAATGAAAATTACGAACCATTTATCTATAATGTAATCTTTAGACAGAATAATTTATTACTGCTACTAAAGGTACTATTTTAAATGATAACTATGAAGTATTTACTATGTCTTTAGTGCCTAGTTTTAGGCATAATTTATTCAATATCTTAGACCTTGTGCGTAATGCCCTATTTGATAAAGCCAATGAAATATTTAAATGCGCTACATATATCGTTAGAAGCAATTATTATTGAACCTTTGTTGATGATGTCTGTTTGAAGAGCAGTTAGGCACAGTGGGTAATTTGTAAAGCGTTAAGCTATAGGTAATAGTAAGGTGTTTCGGAATAGGCGTAGAAAATTACGGGTAAGTTGACGCGTGTCTACAAAATATAACAATCGAGTTTTAAAATAATGGTATTTCTCGATTATATTTTTTGACATCTCTTCTTATATTTGGTCCCTCATTACCGAGGAACGTGTCTCATTTTTATATATTACAGACAATTTAACCTAGGTACTAAATTAAAAAAAAAACGAAGTCACTAACTATATAAATAAATAAAAAAACAAAAGGAGTTAGGCGTCGAAGTACTCGTCCGCATCGCTGTCATCCGGAAACGTGCCCAGAAGACTGGCAGCATTGCCACGTTGAACGGCAATGCTAATTCTTTGGCCAAAGAACGACCCAGCCCTCTGGTCACGTCAAGCGTCGATCAGCCAGCCAGAAATTTCTTTAAAAAGGAAACGCGCACTCAGCTTCCATGACCCGAGCGTTTCGACCCCAAACGGCTCAAACCAGTAGTTGCCCATAAGGTTACAGTATTGCGCCGCTTGAGGATCTCAGCAGCAGCGGCGCCAGCACAGCCCGCCGTGCTAAGAACATGAGACGGCGCAAGGGTATCGACACAGGTTGCGTCCCACACCAGAGGCCTACCCACCTTCCAAGGCAACAACGTCATGCCGTCTGGTCTTATATTATTATTTTTTATATTATATTGGCATCTGCCCGCGACTTTTTCTGCGTGAAGTTTTATTCCCCCTCCCTGTCGCATCGCATGACTGCCCGCGCAGACGATCGCTGCGACGTTTACTTCGTTTACGCTCAGCGTTCTTTCTGACATTTTTTTTTTTTGTTCGGCTCCTAAACATTCTAGTTTGATGGTGAAGTAGCTTATAGCTTTTCACAGGAATTTCGGTATCAAATGCAACAATATGTTTTCAAATCCGACCGTTAGTTCCAGAGATTAGTGCGTTCAAATTCAGTTTTATTATTAGCATAGACATATAGATGGATAATTCTTCTCATATACAACATGTCCCGAAATTAACGCACACCACCAGTCACAAAATATAATAATATTTTGTTAAAATCATAATACATGTACTGATTTTTTTTGTTACGTATAAAACATTGTATATTTATTAAATTAGCTAAACTGACTGTGGGAGAGAATTTTGGTCAAATTACAAATCTACGCTCACACACAGTTGCACACGTACATATGTATTAGGGTCTAGCGTAGTAGGTTCTTCATCCATTTTGGTTTGTTTTGACTAATAGCGGTATATCGACTGTAAAAATACATACTCGTACTTACATAATATATCGATTAATCAAACGATTTTGAACAAACTACTTTCACAATGTGCATTAATTTAGTTACACGTTGTATATAACATTTTTATAGTTTTGTCTTTTAAAAGCGTCTCAATATTTTCAAATAATTGATACTAAACTGAACTAAGTTTTTAAACTGCATCGCCAGTTCTGACCATCTGTTCTACTAACTTTAAATAAAAACAAAAATCTATTTCATTAATGCAATTATACTGCTACAACTAACTTTGATACAAAAACAATGCGAAACAAAAGAACATCTACCAACAAAAACCTGAGTGCACTCTCCCTCCGTTCACTCGAAAATACAGCAACCAACGAAAACTTAAACTTAAAATTAGCAACTATTCATTAAGGTGAGCTGCTAAGATTTCCGCAAAAAACAAATATTCATTTAAGTTAGCTGCTGTAGTAAGCACCTACTTCCATTCATTGCAAAACCGGTCTGATGCAATCAAGGTAATGAAAACAAGCCACGGTCTGCTTTATAGTAAATATTCAGTGGAAATTGTAACAGCCGCTACACACAGGCTTCACGGTTAACGAACCGACATCGCATTGTGGAATTAAGGTGAAATTTCTGTTATTAAGTTTTGTATTTTGTGAGAAAATAAGGTGCCTACTGGTGGTTCTGTATGTATTTCAGCCATGGCTGACAATCTCAAAGGAGGCTAGCCTTCGGCACGGGAGATTTATTATACAACGTGTAATGTTAAATGCGCAAAACCTCAGACACCCCAACTGATTTTTAATTCAATTGAACTATTTCAGAGAGAAAATAAGTCATTAAAAAAATTGTAAAGGTTTTATGTGCTGTTTTAGTTTTACTGGCCATTCTGATCGTTTCTTGCGTCTGCAACGACGCTTTACCGAGGGAGGAGTCGTCACCGGGCCGCTGCGCCGCGCTGACATTGGCTTGCTTGACCTATTAATAAATAGATACGGCAACGTTTCTAGTGAAGATTTTTTGAAAAATGTGACCTATATTAAAAAGTGGTTCAATTAATTGTGCTCGTTATTCTAATCAAACTATTTTCAGGTCTTGCGCATTTAACGTTACACGTTGTAGTGCACTAGTGTGTGCGCAGACACAGGTGCACTCTCTCTCTTACATTATTCTCATAGCCCAATGGGACGGCACGTAATCCAGCACAACCAGAGAGAGGTTAGGCGCAAGACTAGTGGCTAAACGCGCTTTCCTAGGCACGGGGGTACCACACTGTTAACTCCTAAACTCCGGGCTGTTACTAGGAAATTCCTAATGGAAACCCATTAACACTTTGCCGGACCTGGGAATCGCAAACGCTACTGTTGAGCGTGAAGTCCTGGGTTCTGACTCCCTGCTCAGGCAAAGTGTTATTGGGTTTTTTTATTAGGAATTTCTGAGTTGAATTCCCAAATCCAGATTTATGCTCGGTTGGTGGCAATAGACTTGCCCTCTATTACATGGGACTTAAATATAACTACTGAAATGTGGATGTTACTATAAGTACGCCTCTGCTTAACCCTTCAGGTAAAAGGCGTGATATTATGTGTTAATAAAGGTTGCATATAAAGGCCTGTTACAAAATTGCGTGATTTCCTCGTTGAAATTGAATACTATTTGTTGGTTGATATAAATAACAATTAATTGTTAAAGATAGTTCGTTTTCTCTTCTACAATAATAATAAGGGATTTTCTTTATTATTCATCTATTTATTTAGCAATAATCGTTCTCCTGGTGCATGTTTAGGACAAAAACTCATGGAGAGCTGATTTGAGGGCTCTATTATGCAAATTCTGTTGAATATAATCCATCAGAACACTTTTTTTAATATCACAAATATCAAATACTTTTATAATAATAGAATACATTTTTGTTATACTCCTTATAAATAAAGAAAAAACGACTGGACTTAATTCAATTTTCTACTGGAAATAAGTTAGAATATCTCCGAACTTCTACATCATTTTCACGTGGTATTTATACCAAAATAGTCTCCCACAATTGTTGAAACAATATCAATTTAAAAAAAAAATGTATACTGAAATTTTGATTTTTTTTAATTTATTGAGGCATCCACAGGCAAGCCCGGTAAAACAGACGACAACCTCATAGGTTGATCTGCGAGAAGCCATTTATAAAAAAAAAAAAAAAATATTCGCACTCAGTACCGAAATCTAGGAGGGCTCTTAACAATACATTTTAAATATTTTTTTTTATTATTGTACGAGTATTTAGATTTACCTACCTCAAAAATCGCAGTGTATGCTTTTTGTCAGATAACCAATCAAACAGTCAGTCACGGTACTGCTTTATTAATAAAGATAAAAAGCTCTAGTACCTTTGCTCGCCTTACAGACTGTGAGTGAATGCACACACGCATTAACATACAGAAAAGGTCCGTGCAGCAAAAATATTCATAGCCATCATTTCGTTAACAGCTGAACATATTGAAATAATCATTATGCATAGCAAGTTGTAATATTTTTTGCTGAAGGTTTTTACAACGGAGAGCCGTATCGTTTTATTTATTTATTTATTTAATCGAATCGAATGTAACACGAAACTCGTGTTCGATTAAATATATCACGTAGTAGATGACAAGCTCACAGCGATTTAATTGACACAGTAAAAGAATCTGAGTGTCGGGATGGACCAAAAATGTGTGTTTTGTAATTTCTAACGTGAAAATATTATCGAGGACGTGCAAGTCCACGTCACGGTATCATGATAACACAGTCCACTCAATACGATTGTTTTTTTTTTCCTCAAAAGACCTTTTCAGACACCAATCTACATGGTCTTTAATGATCTGACCAAGATATCTGCAGTGCTATTCTGTAAAAAATGTCATCAATGAGAACTTAGGTGAAGTGAGCAGGAAGTGAGCTGTCATTCCCTTATGGTAGATATTGACACTATTAAGTGCTCACTTCACTTATGATTTCACGGTTAGATTTTTACAGAATCGACCGGCTGGACTTTAAATGAGACTGACCTCTGAGCTTTTTTCGGCCTTTTTCTCAGAGTAGACTGATAAGAAACGCCAACCACATCTAGTTTTAAAAATACGATTGATGTCTAAAAGTGTTTGTACAAAAATAATACTTAAAGAAAAAAAATATATATATTTGTCACTTATTTGAAGACGCTTTTAGACTTCCGTCAACGATAACGTTATTACATGCACCTATTTCCATAAATTTTATAGACGTGGACGTGTACGTCCACGATAATGTCGTCACGATAGAAATGTTACAAGCGCACAATAATAGATGGTCACGGGTTTGAAAATGGAACGGTGCTATTTTTTTAAATAATGGTTGCGTCATATTTGCAAGTTGGACACAGAAACATGGATTCTATAGTTATCTATTTAAATAGCAGATTTGATTAGAACTTGCTCGAAATAATAATGTAATTAGAACAGGTGCATACTACCTTTCTGTTGCATAATAAATTATTCCTCCGTTGCATTTCACGACACCGTCGGGACGGACTGTTTTATTAGTTAGTACCTACAAATTCATAGTCGACACCACAAAATATATATTGCAAATGTTACAGATAAGTTCTTGCAGCAACTTTTCATCTAAGGAAAGTTACAGAAAAGTGGAGAAAAGTTACTATGATAGTTCGGCGCATGTTGCGCGCCGGTACCCGTATTTAACTTTTCTGCTGTAAGCACATTCGTCACACATTTTTGTAACACACGCGATTGGGAACAAAAGTTTAATAAACCTGCCGTTGGAGAAGTGAAATGGTAATTTTTCAACTACCCCCCAAGTGAGTTCAGAACTGTTACAACTCTTTTGAATTCAAACTCGAATAAATGATTTTATTTAACTTTTTCGTTTTGACTTGACTTGGTTATTTTTGTCTTTGATTTCGGACCATTAAAATGTGGGTGTACTAAGGTACACCTCTGTTTAACCCTTTGGGGGTTACAGGCGTGATATAATGTTATGTTCTGTGTTCGTACGAAAAATGTGTTTAATTAAACTAATATAAAGAGAAAAGTTTAGATTTTTTGTACGTTTCCTTGTTACGCTTTCATGATAAAAATGCTTACTGGATTTGGATATATAGCTCGGTAGACCCTGACCTGAATTAGGACAAAAGATTCTCTTTATCCCGATTCCCAAGTGATCATGACTTATGCGGGTGAAACCACAGGGTGCAGGTAGTACGTGATAATAATGCTCTTATTAGTTCATAACAATGACAGAAGAGAATGAAAAATAAATATGATGCTCCCTGCTGGGACACAGGCCTCTCGATAAGAGGGAGTGGGCCTTATTCCACCACGTGGGCCCATTGCGAGTTGGTAGACGTCACGACTTCAAATTTTTGGTTCTAGGACATGCCGGTTTCCTCACGATGTTTTCCTTCACCGTTTTGAGAGCAGTGGCGATGAAATAACACAAATTAAAGTGCCTGACTGGGGTCGAACCTACGACCTACAAGTTACGGCTAACTAAGTTGCGGCCGTTAACATTTCTTGTGTAATTAATAGAAAATAAACAGTTCATTTATCAAATCAAATTTCATTTGAAAACAGCCATCAGTTTCTCATTAAACTTCAACGATATCCGACGACCCTGGTTACTTACTCGTATCTCCTTAGGTGACTCTATTGTAGAACAATTATTAGCTACTCGTAAATTTCAATGTGTGGGAAGGAACAAGTACACTAGACACATATGATAACAACAGATAATGAGTAACCGAGTAGAATAATCGAGTTGAGTGTATTGATGTCAATAACACAATACGTATAATAGCGTCTGCAATTAAATTCGAATCAAACCATCATGTGGTTTCAGTTATTAATTATTTATAGGTGCGCCACAATTGTCAGGGTGGATTACAACTGTTTTATAATTATCATAATGATAGTATTTATGTTGATTTGTTTTTTAAACGGCTAGGCTTTTTGGTTTTTCAACATAGTTATAGATCTGAAGGCCTATTACTCTAATTAAAAACGTTCAAAATCAACGAATAGTTGTCACTCATCTCAGCAAAAATCAATGTCAAAAATTTAAGAAAATTAGAGGTAATTTTGACAAATTGAGACTGAGATCAGACTGTTACCGTTCTTAAAATTACAAGAATTGTCCTTCACTTGTACCGTACTTTTCAAATGAAATCAAATGCAATATTAATTCTGTAAATAGGATATCGGAATCACACAATAATAAACACGGGATGATAAAAAAAAAATTATAAGCTAGATTAGGTCGGCGTTTCTTATCTGACAACTCTGAGAAGAAAGGCCGAAGAAACAAACTCAGAGGTCAGTATCTTTTTAGGTCCAGACATAATCTTGGTCAGATCACGTGATGACCATGTAGATTAATGTCTGAAATGGTCTTTTGAAGAAAGTACTATACAGATTTGAGTGGACCAGTCCAGTCAGTGCAAGTATTTGTCAGTAATCGTGTAGCTCATCTCAAAATTTGAGGAGCTCAACGACTCGACGCACAATACCAAAGACAGGACATTTGGGTAGACCGCATAGTTCCTGACCGCTCTTAGTTGCCACGGCTTATTTTAATTTATGAATTGTTTTTATCTTTTTGTAACGGATGCTTTTCACGTGCACGTCTTTCTACATCGTTCTCTTACCTATGCATAATTTTAACATGAAAGATGTAACCAATATTTTGTAACAATTTTATGATTTAGAAGAGTGTCCGTGGAGTTTCTTGCCCGTTCTTCTCCATAGGTACCTACTTCGCTTTGGAATGGGTAACTAGCTTCATCTTTCTGACTGAATGACCCCATAACAATTCAAAAGTGTGAGTGTTTGGTTTATTTGAAATAAATGCTTTGAGTTTGGGTTTGAGTTTGCACAAAGATTTTTTATTTTTATTATCATAGTATCTCTCAACCAAAGCACCTGCCATCTAATCCTAAGGCATAAAGTCCGCCTTTGCACCTTTTGTGCGAAAAGTTTAAATAAATAAAAGTCATGAGTTAGACACAATGTATTTTATTTTAGTACGGACGCTGCGCTTCAAAACGGGAATTGACGTAGGTTAAAAGGATGCCAAGCTAAAATACGATTGGGCGGGACACGTCAGCCGCATGCATAGTGACTGCTGGAGAACGTCTTCATAAGGTGGGTGCCTGAGGATGTACGGCGCTGCCAAGGACGGCGCAGGAAGAGGTGGCTGGACGACATAGACGCACACCGCAAGTTTTGGACCGAGGTGGCTCTGGAAAAGGACGCCTGGAAAGATTTGGGCCTTTGGTCATCAGTGGGACAGTGATAACTGAATAAAAAAATGGGGACTGATTTAAAAAAAAAAAAAAAGATGTATATCTGTGTACATAAAATACCTGAACTCTAGGGTTACAATAGGTCACGTACGAAGCTACATGAATATACTTATAATAATTTATCAACTTTTAACATATTCACAAGACAAGCCCTTCATTTGGCTAAAGACATACAAGTATCTTTGAAAAGTTATTCGACTTTACATCGTCTTCATCTTGTTTGAACTCCGTCTTTGAATTAATGGGCTTTGAAGCAACTTCAATCTTCTTTAGAACACGTGTTTTAGTTCAGCTAAAACTGATTTATTATTTTATGTAGGTACGTTGTTATTTAAATAAATGTTAAGGTAGAGACATGTGAGGTAGAATTGAGACGGAGATTTGACTGAGATATGATATTTTCACAAATAAAATAAATACGAATCATAAACGAGTTCATATTTCGAAATAAAAATTCTTGTTTTCTTATACTCCAAAGGAAATTAAATGTGACTGATTTGACAGACAAATTATTCTAAGCAGTACTAACAGTTTATTGAACAAAAAATAACATTTTACAGTAACTTATCATCATCATCAGTCCACTACAACAGTCCACTGCTGAACATAGACCTCTCCTATTTCACGCCATTCAACTGGATTTTCAGCAACTCCCATCCAGCTGCATCTCACTCAACTGGAATTTCAACAACTCTCATCCAGCCATCCTGCGAACATCGTCGCTCCACCTATCCTGTCCTAACTTACGTTTGCGTATTCGCGGTCTCCACTCAAAAACACGTCTACCCCAACTGTCGGTTCTACTACTAATATTTCCGCCCCACTGTCACTTTAGCTTGCTTATTCTGTGACAACTAACCAAAGTTGTCGACATAATTCCAAAAACACGCCGAAATGAGGTCGAAATCACACCGAAAATCATTTTTACCCGGGTAGCTGTCGACAACGTTGGTTCTCTGCCGGAGTAACAGTAACTCATTCGGGCATATTTATAAGTATATTTATATATATCTGTCAATCAGGACGACACATCAAAATTTTCCGTTTTTACAAATTCTAATGCATTTATTTTGAAAAATTAATAGTGTCTCAAAAAAATCGCATAGAAATGTGCGCAATTTGGATGGAGTAATGGTACTATTGAGCTGACGCTGTGTGAGCGTGCGTGTTCCATCGCCGCCCGTTTGATGTCCACCACGCAGAGGATGGATGGGAAGCAGCACATTAAGTATTTTTTTGCTCCGTTGGTGTAATTGCTGTATGGCGTTCCAGTAGGAGGGTAAATAAATAAATAATAATAATAAGCTTCCAGCACATCGTTTAAATAAATTCCACGATTTTAAAGTAAAAAAAGAACATGTTTCACCGCTTTAAATAGTTACACACCACGTTTAATTAAAACGGTTCTTCCACACCTAATATTGATGTCGCTTGTTTACTTAATTATAGAATAATACAAAGAACGCCTTATATCGTTCCCACGAATTAATATTTTTCATATAGAAAATTTAATAAAGCACAACCTTGGCGTAAAATCAGTGAGCGGCCTGTTTGCTAAACAGTAATTAAATACCTATGGAGTTTTCGTTCCATAATTACGTTATAAACCTTTTTGCGGTATGATTTATTAGTTTTAAGCGTTCTTTGTTTTGGCGTCGATTTTCTTGGTCTTTGCAGTTCTTAGTCCTTTTATAATTTAAGAAATGAAACGTGAAAATTATACAAACACAATGAACGGATTTAACAGAATGTAATCTAATCACCTCGCTAAGTGAGCATTTATATGTGTAGGAAATCAGAACGGATTGAGGCAAGAAAACGATCAGCGTAGCGTTGTAGCTCTTTATTCACGAACTAACTTTAAACTGACATGTGCTTTTATACCTTTCTGTATCTTTAAAAGGCAAATAGCAAATGTTGACTGGAATAAAATAATCAAATATTATTTTGTTCCAGTTTTCAATAGACTTCTGTTTACGAAACGGAGACGGTATTCTTAGCAACGGAAGTTGGTTGCATATAATCTCAAATAATTAAATAGAAAATTGCTCGCCAGCTAGTCGACACTTCACGAGACCAGAGAGCTGGGACGTTCTATGGATAAAGCATTAGCATTGCCATTCAACGTGGCAATGCTGCTAGTTTTCTGGGCACGTTTCGGGATGACAGCGATGCGGACGAGTACTTCGATGTCTAAGTGTCAAGTGAATATGATTGTATCAAAAGTAATATTAATGTTTAATGAAATATTACATTTGAGGAGCCCGTGGCTAAATAATAACAGCCACACAGGTCGATCGATCAGGTTAAGCTACGCTTACCGTGGTTGGTCTGTGAATGGGTGACCATATTTGAATACCGAGACCCCTCCGTGCCTCGCAGAGCACGTTAAACCGTTGGTTGCGGCTGTCATTCGTATATCTTTGACAGTCGTTACGGGTAGTCAGAAGACCGAAAGTCTGACAATCAGTCTTACCTAGGGGTATTGTATTACATAGTAACTGGGTTGTGGAGGTCAGATAGGCAGTCGCTCCATGTAAAATACTGGTATTCAGCTGCATCCGGTGAGACTGGAAACCGACCCCAACATAGTTGGGAAAAGGCTAGGCAGATGATGATGATAAAATATATTACATTTACAAAATAATATGCACCCAATCAACAAGATTTGGTTACGTTAAAACCAAAAGCTAACATATCGGTGTTACACACAGCCTACTCTCAACTTGTGAATTCTAGCATCGGGTCATCAGCAGGTACAGTGATTCTACCACTTGTCTCCGATAAGTTTCTTTATTTAGTTGTGCACTGCATGCAGATCACAGGACAACTTCAAAATACACAGTGTGAAGTCAGAGAATTATTTTTTAATGAAATTGTCTTACTAAAATTGGCCGTATATTCAAATCATAACTTTCATTCATTGACGGTTATAACACGGCAAAGTGACGTAGGTTCATGTTATGTTCATTTGCTTAGCAAATTTCCCTGACTGTGTTTTACGTTGTATTGATGCTTGTATAAAGACCAATTGTTTTCTGTATAAATTGTCGATTTTCTAGTATACTGCGAAAGAAGCAATGTATTATTACACAATAGACTTGTGAAGTTTTCCAATATTTCGCTTCTGTGTATCCACGCTTTTATTTTTCCCGCGATTGTGATTTTATTCCTGAGAGCTTTTCGACGATATTTCCTTCTGTGAAGTCACTTTATATTTTTAGTTTTATTTGTTTTAGATAATGTACTTTGATTGTGCTATTTTCTATGCTATTTTATTATACCTATTGTGTGTTCCTTATGTTAAATGAGATAACATTTTAAAGAATCTATATCATTTCATCTGATAATCTGGTTTTCCTAGTGCAGATACAAGTCTCCCACAAAGGGTTTATCAGATGTTATAATCTTCATATTTTTAAGGCGCCTTTGTAAAATAAAAATTAGGTAAACATTTACAATATTTCGCATCAATGTTTATTTATTAATTATTATATATACCTACTAATGAAAAAGCTGAAGAGTTTGTTTGTTTGAATGCGCTAATTTCTGGAACTGCCAGGCGAATTTGAAAATTTCTAGTTTGCATTCGTTAGCCTAATTCCTGAGAAAGGTTATCGATACCCATCACGTCGGCAGAGTTTCGCTAGCAAATTTAATTTGACCCTTTATATGACATCCACATAAAATACTTTAAAAATAAAAGTAATATTACATTCAAGAAAAAAAAAAAAAATGATCGCCCTCGACGTTAAACCTGCCTTACCTTTTGTCTTTCATATTCTCAACCGTCATTTAATGGTGCGTCCACAACATTTATTTTTAGGAAATTAATAACTTATTGTTAATTTATTTATTAAAAAGTTTTTGTGCAATTTTTTAAATGATTTTGTTTTTTTTTTTTTTAGGCGATATATTTATTAGGTACCTATTGAGGGGCCCGTGGCTAAATAATAACAGCCGCACAGTTCGATCGATCAGGTTAAGCTACGCTTGCCGCGGTTGGTCTGTGGATGGATGACCATCTTTACATACCGAGACCCCTCCGTGCCTCGGAAAGCACGTTAAGCCGTTGGTCCCGGCTGTCATTCGTAGATCTTTGACAGTCGTTACGGGTAGTCAGAAGCCCGAAAGTCTGACAACCAGTCTTACCTAGGGGTATCGTATTACCCAGTAACTGGGTTGTGGAGGTCAGATAGGTAGTCGCTCCATGTAAAATACTGGTATTCAGCTGCATCCGGTTAGACTGGAAGCCGACCCCAACATAGTTGGGAAAAGGCTAGGCAGATGATGATATTTATTAGGTACCACAGAAAATTGAACTACTGTTTGAATGTAATCTTGTGTCAGTTCGAGCTATATGCACAAGAATAGCCCTTTCAAAAGATCCACCAGACATTGGTTGACTGTTTTTAGGTATATAAATAATGTATACCAAATATTGTAAATAATTTTGAAAAAGTAACGAAACTACCTTTTGTAAAGGGCGACTAATATTATTTCTATTGTTTTTCAATCAATCAATGTCAATTAAATATTGACAATCAAAAGTGCCTTTTATGTCCCTATTTGAAATAAATGATTTGACTTTCAGGTTATGATGGACAATTGGATAAAGTTATGTCACTTTATCCAATTGTCTTGGTGTCTTTGAAAGCATCAGTTCCCACAAATCTATAGTGATATAATGTACAGGAAAAGGGAGGGCTTCTATCAGACTGACAACGTTGTTGTTGTTGTTTCTTGTAAGTATGGAATAATATTAATGTTTCCATAAAAATGTTCATCAATATGTACGAAAGAAGAAATATTGATGTCGTAATTATTTTAAACTCGCGAAAATGATATTATGCTCTAGTTTATTTATTTATGGGTTTACCAACGATTATTTACACTAGTTATGGGTATAAAAAGCAACCAAAAACACATAAACAATAGTGTACAATCACTTATAGGTTAACTTCGCATGCAAAACGAAAGTTGTACGTACGATACAGAAAAAAAAAAGAAAAAAAGCTACCTTAATTTATATCAACTACTAGTGTCTAAATTGTTACATGTAATTTAGATCCTGAATTAGAGAAAAATGAAGGAAAAAAAAGTAAATTACCTAATCCTTATCTAGGTTTTTCAAAGTTTTCACTTTCAAACTGTATAGTACATTAAATAAATATGGTTTCAAATAAAATTACTGTAATTTCAACAACGTTTATACTTCATGAAATCCTGCGTGAATACCATCAATGCCCAAGCTGCTCGGAATGAGCCACGGTCTTAAGAAGCTTATAGTTTCTCAATAGAGGAACAATCCTCATATTCTCATAAATTTAACAATGACAGGCCGAACCCAGAATCCATTTGTTGGTCGCGAATGAATACGAATAACCTTGCATAATAATATTCGAACCCGAATGGTGGTCGCCCGTGGTTCGACCCGAGATTACAAGGATCCTACAAAGCCTTAATATGGTATCGCAATGTATTAATATGGTTGTAATATTAATCCAATAACGTTGTCAATCTATTTTCCTGTTAAAGGGAAATTGTTATTTGGGTGGCATTTTTGTAACGAAATTTAGGTACCATGTGATATGAAAGTATCGTTTTATGACTTTTCCCAATTGAAATTCGATATAAAAAAAAGTATTTTCGGCACTTTATCATTATTTAGACATCTTTGTATTTAGCGTATTCTAAGTGGTGAAGTTTTAGCAAACAAGATCTGAAATATAGTCGTGCCAGCGACAGGAAGAAGAAAATAAGCATAGTCTACTACGGCGTAGTCCGCTACGGCGTAGGCAGATACGGCGGCGGCGTAGCATGCTACGTCAAATAACAGTCGTTTAGATATTACATATTTATAAATCGTGCCATAGCGCCACTATAAATGTTTTATTAAGAGCAGTTGTCCTTTAATCAGGGACTTAAAAACTTACAATTTGAGCTTAAATAAAAACTTATAAAAACTTAAAATATTAAACTGAATAAGCTTATTGAGATTAATCATTTTGCAATTGATTTTTGTTTTGATTTTTTTCTTTAATTTGCTATGCCATCTTCATGTTTTCTTTATTTGAATTAAATATTTTATTAATCGAACAACATGATTGAGACACATAATAAGAATAATTATTATTATAATTGATTACATAATTTATAAGCGAACAGTCTCAAAATAATAATTGTGTGTACATGTAAGTAACTTGAATACTATATGAGACGGCTGTGTTGTGTTCTATAAAAATAATGTGTATTTACTCTACTTTAAGATTGGTCACTTAGTAGGTAATCATAAGAAAATGCTGTATTTACCTATAATTGTTAGTTACATTTAGTTCTGTATTTACTGATATTTCCCGTAATTTCTGTAATGTATACGAACATTGTTAAACCTAAATAAATAAATATAATATTTCCAATACATTAGGTATGTATATAAAAAAAAACAAATCACAGGGCATTAACAAATTCGTCCGCATTGTTATAAACAGGAAATGTCCCCGAAAGCCTGGCAGCATTTCCACGTTGTATGGCAATGTTGATTCTTTGGCCTTAAATAGGTCATATATGTGAAGTGTCGTGTGATTTACTATGCCAATATTATATAAAATGGACAGAGCTTTAACATGATCCCAAAGTGCCCGCAAATTGAGCGCATCAAGCACATAGTTAAAACGATTCCAAAAATTGAAGAGAAGTGTAACAATAAAATTAACTTTCCCATTACACTAATAACTTGAATGAATGTTCTTTAATGTTTCGCCGCCCACAAATTATTGCCACAGGTGTCAGGAGACTAACAAATTCCGCGAACTTCGAACTTCAGGAAAAGTTCTGTCCTAAACGAAGCCTTAAGGAGTCTGGTTTTTAGTATCGTGGCCGTCTCAAGGTTTTTGGCATTTTGAGCCTGCACGCTAACACTCTGTTCGACAACAGCGTGTTCGGCAAAATTAATTAAAAAAGTAATGAATATTGAATTCAGAGTCAAATAATTTTTTTGAAATAGGCACATAAAAGGTACCTACTTTTCAACGTAAAAATTTAAAGAAACTGGTATTTAGAGTATGTTATTTGACATAAATATACCCTAGCTTTAAATACATTGTTATATAAAAATGATTTAGTTTCAGATATCAATATCTGCCTACCCTTTACCCAACTGCGTTGGGGTCGGCTTCCAGTCTAACCGGATGCAGCTGAATACCAGTATTTTACATGGATCGACTGCCTATCTGACCTCCAGAACCCAGTTACTGGGTAATACGATACCCCTTGGTAAGACTGGTCGTCAGACTTTCGGGCTTCTGACTACTCGTAACGACTTTCAAAGATCCACAAATGATAGCCACGGCCAACGGCTTAACGTGCTTTCCAAGGCACGGAGGGGTCTCGGTATGTGAAGATGGTCACCCATCCACAGGCCAACCGCGGCAAGCGTAGCTTTACCTGATCGATTGACATGTGCGGCTGTTATTATTTAGCCACGAGCCCCCTTATTAAGTCATTTAGTTTTAGATATAATAATTGAAAAACAAAAATGCCGGTCACGCTCTTGTCGTACACACTGTAATTATAAATGGGACACTGTTTTTATTTTTGTGGCCAAAGGACGAATTCTTAAATACGGTGCTTAAGGACAGACCTGACTAATTTGACACCAAAAAAAAATAAGACTATGTTAATCTTGGTATTATGCTTTGGAAACGCTATTGTTACATTATTCGACATGGGTGATTCATTAGTAACTTAACACAACTTAAACACGCCTGTTTTCGTGAAGGTTGAGGCGGGGATGAAGCAAAAGGGGTATCTAAATATCATAGCAGGTGGAGTTCTGTAGTTTCTGCCTACCCCCATGTGAAGAAGGCGTGAATTTATGTAAGTGATGTAAGGCAGATGTGTGCCTAATAGTAGACCTACATTTTGCCTGATATTTTTAAGTCCTGTGTAATAAAGAAGTGGTGTCCCAGTGTTAACGGCCCCAACTTACGAGTTGTAGGTCGTAGATTCGAACACAGACAGGTGCTTTACTTTGCGTAAATTATTTTATCGCCACTGCTCTCAAAACGTTAAAGAAAAACATCGTGAGGATACCGGCTTGTCCTAGGACCAAAATTCAAAGACCTGTGACATCTGCCAACCCGCACTGGGCCCACGTGGTAGATTACGGGCCACTCCGTCTCACCGAGCCGTGGTTATAGTAGTTTGATTGATAACAATGCAAGAAGCAGTGAATCAGTCAGTCCAGCAGTGAGATACTATAGTCTAAAAATGTTGAAGAAAACGTGAAACAAAGCGGGACAAACTTAGAAATTCCAACATCACAAAGTTATCAATTATTAATACCCCAAGAAACCAAAACTCTGCCTATTTCATCAAACTTATAAGTAAAACAGTAAATATTCAGGCACAAAGAGACTAATATTTAATTAATCCGCCTCTTAACTACGCATTGTGCTGAATAATTAATATTATCTAGTAATTGTAGCTTGACTTCATATCACGTGTGACCTTTGTCACCTTTCACAACATCAAACATTCTCCGGTCACAGCCTAACTAAGGGCAGTATTATTAACATCGACACTGAGTTATTATAATGGGATAATAGATGCTATAAATCCTTGTTGAATGACTGTGACCTCTGTTGTAAGATATTGCATGGTAAGCTGTGGTAGACCTAGTTTTGTATAAATAAATTATTATGCTATGAAAGTGGACCACCGGTCGCTTTTTTGATCAATAAAATTACTATAGAAGTTAATGTCGTGATTTCTTTGATTTAAATTAAAAAATATATACATATATTTTATCTACTAGGGTAACACTATCAAAGTACTAATTATTAATATTGTAACAAACTTTTAAAAGGTATTCTCACCATGGCAACTAAATGTATTATTCTACTTTGGCAAAACTTAGCAATTAAAGTTATGATATTATTGTTATTTCAGGGTGGAACAAGTTGTTGTCATTTTAGATAGTAAAAGTAGTGCAATTCCAGTCGTTCCAGGCTAGGCATAAGATGGTGAATTATTTTCGTATATTAGACTTCAACGTTAACTTTATTCTAATTGAAATAACTTCGTTTCATAATTACCATCTTACCAAAGCTTACGGGTGTCACAAATTCGTTTAAGGGCTACATTCGTCTAACAGATGGATTCCTGTCACAACAATAATCCCGACCCTTTGGGAACAGAACCGTGAAACCGAAGGGCGTAACAGGTAGATCCAGTCAGGACTAATCCTTAAGTGTGAAGACGGAACGATCAAAGGGTTTTAACTCTTTGGTTCCTGGTTTTTGATTCTTTGATTCTTGCGCCTATGAAAGATAAGGGACAAGATGAAGTTAAAGATCGATTAAGTAGACGTATTGTCAAACCATAATGTGCCTTCGAATTTTTGGTTCTAGGACATGCCGGTTGCCTTAAGATATATTTTTTCACCGTTTTGAGAGCAATGATGATGAAATTATTTAAACAAAGCTAGACTACCTGGTTTCGAACCCATGACCTACAACTCGTAAGTTGGGACACTTACCAGTAGGCCACCACTGCTCGAGAACATGTGACATCTACCAACCCGCACCGAGCCCACTCCCTGTTGAACAGAGGGTGTTTCATTATATTTGTGTTTGTATTTTATTGGCATTTCCTAGCTATCTATCCCGTATGTTGCACCCTCAAAATCGATCGAAATCGGCCGCTTTGGACACAATTTGTCGAAATGCAGTGCTTCTGATCAGACCATGGCCCACTTGCTGGAGTGTCCTAAGCGCCCGTTCACCTGCACCTCAGATTACTTAATTAATGCTGCTAATGCCGCAATAAACGTGGCCGCCTACTGGCCTATAACACTTTACAAAAAAAAACAACAAGGAAGAGTACCATCGACACGAAAAGATGAGGATCGTCACTTTAAACCCTTTTAATACAATTTTCCTTTATCACTATCAACTCAGCCTATCGCAGTCCACTGCTGGACATAGGCCTCTTCCAGACTGCTCCACAACACCTTTTCCTCCGCCTTCCGCATCCAGTCTACTCCACTTTATTTATCACTATCCGAAAATTAAATATCTTTTACCAAATATGAATACGTACATTTTATCCTTACACAGGCCTTTTCCACGAGCCCCCATATTTCATCTCCAGCACATTATTAACTAACCTAATGAAACGCATTAACAACATCCTACGTATAACTAAATTATTACATTCTCTGTCGATAATGAACGTGTAATATAATTTTGCGTAATAAGTGTTAGTATGCATCGCCTGACGGAAATATATTGTTTAAAGGGATTTCCTCATACCAGAATGTCCTTTGAAGTTTGGTGTGAGTTGTTAGAAGTTAGCGATTAGATCGAAAACGTGGCGCAGGATTATCTGATCCGGAAATGTCAAAAGTATACGATGCGTCAAAAAGGATCGATCATTCTTAGCATGACAGCCTATCAGATAAGTTTGAATCGAAATGGTAGTTTCCATAAATGGCGCTTATTAAATTCACTGTACCTACTGAGGCCCGCTTGCTCTAAACATATTATTTAACGCTAAACTAATTTAATACATATTTCTGTTTCTATCGATTTTTGAAGATGACAGAGACATTTTTAAACACTTTTAGTGCTAGATGTATTAATTGATTGGTACTGCAAGTGCTCTTAATTTATTGGCAAATGAAAGTTGTTCAACATTTTTGTAGCAACAGCTTTTATATTGCTGCAGAGGAAAAATATTTGGCTTTAGTAACTTGTGTTAAACTTGTTTTCACCGTGAATGCGCTAGGCTTTAGGTTGCTTCATGAAGTACCTACTTTAAAAATGGCGCCAATAGACTGTCTATATGTATTGAATTGGGGACGTTTTATTTGCCAGTGCAATATTTAGTTGGTAGTTTGCTTTTTCACTCTATTCCCAAATATCGCTGAAACTTAAGCCTTGTGTCAAACACAAACATCTTGTCGGGAAAAAATCCTGATTCTGCTCCGGTGCAAAACTGGCTTATTACAGACGTAAAACTAAAGAATAAAACAAAATAGGTACCTACTTGGGTAAATACCACACGTGGCCATAAGTGGTAGCAGAACTCGTGTATGTCGCTTGTGTATGTTATGTGAATGATGTGGTCGCCTATAATTGGAAGCGCACACTTGTACTTGTCCCTCTTCATGTTAACATGCATGTAACTGTGTAGCCTCTGTTGGCGATCCAACAAATAAATAAATAAGATTCGCATTTAAGCGAAAAATATAATAGCCATCATAAGGTCAAAAAATCTTGCGCAGTGGTCACAGAATCGCCGCGCCGCGCGCAGCCGGCAGTGTCTAGAAACGGCAGTACTGATATGAATGGTGGCGCCGCTGTGTTTTCATTTTAGAACTTTTATGTTTAGGCATTAAATATTTAAGACTATTTGCTGCCCGCGATTTTGTGCGCGTGAAATTTATTGCTCTCCTGACCCACCCCGTCGCATTGCATCGTCTGCCCGTGCTATTACTTCGTTTTTGCTTACCGTTAATTCTTAGTTTTATATTTTTGTTCTGCTCCTAATGGTCTTAGCGTGATGTTATATAAGTAGTTCCAGATAATAGCGCGTGCAACAACTAAGGAACTCTTCAGATTTATTATTAGTTTGGATAAAGATTTAGCTTCCTATCAGAAGAAATAACATAGGAAAACTGTGATCCCATACTTCAGTCATCACCATCTAGCATAATATAGCCAAATAACATAGAAGCCCAGTTTGAGACGATACACTTTTACCGACGCCAACCTTTGATTACCAACCGCCAGATAGTTTGATATATCTAAGAAAATAACTTATCTAAATACTCGCTTAATCATAAATTACGAACGAAACAGACAATATTAAAGTCCAGTCATTTAAGCACTGCGAGGTTTGCAATACCACGATGTACAATTTGGCATAGTTTCTTCAAAAATATTTTTATAGCACTGTGTGACCTAAACCTTTTCTGTGACTTAAGTAGTCCATTTTTACAAAGGAAACGTGACTTAAGTGCGCTTTGAAGTCACACGTGCTATACAATAAGTATACGATAAGTGTGTCTTAACTAGTACTAATGCACGATTTAGTACGCCGGACTACGTAAATCACACGTATCGTAATGTACTATTTCTTTTGCACAAACTGCGACCTGTCATATGGGGCGTATGACATGATATTATAATACATAAAACTAAACTGTGAGGTGTGATTAGTAGGCATTACTCAGTAGATTTTGATGTCGTTCGCTTTGTCCCATCTATCGTAAGTATACATAAATGTCATTGGCAGGTATGTTTAACAATGTTTACGGTTTTACGTAATAATTTATTTTGGGTTGGTCCGTTTGACGTGGCCGGGCTGCGAGTCAAACCCGAAATAAATACTTAAGTAAACTAAAGTCAGGGAAGATAATTGTTTATTAAATGAATACCGACTTAAATTAGATTATTATTTATAAAATGACTACCGACTTAAATTTTCCGTAGATATGAAAATGACGGCACGGTTGGCGCAGTGTTTAAGCGATTGACTGTTGCGCGGGTTCGATTCCCGCACGGAACAAATATTTGCATGACCTACAAGTAGTTGTCCCGGGTCTGGCTGTATGTGAGTTTAAATGTTTCTAAACGCACCCACAATACAGGAGAAATTCCAACGTTTTTTTTTTTTTAAAAAAAACCCATCTGTCATTCTCTGACAGTTGTATGAAATGAGTATACAAAATCAGCCTATAACGTCCTCATTCCTGGTACACAGGCCTCTTCTCTGTGAAAGCAATGGGCCGTTGGATTATGGCCCAATGCTTATCACAGAGAGGAGGCCTGCCACGTGGTGGATCACGTGGACCCACCCCCCCTTGCGGGTTGGTAGATGTCATATGTTTACAAATTTCTGGTTCTATGACATGCCGCTTTCCTCACGATTTTTTTCGATACCGCTTTGAGAGCACAGTGGTGTTGAAATAAACTAAACAGAGTAAAGTGCCTGCCTGTGTTCTAACCGCTCGTATGTGGCGACCGTTAACCTGGGCCACCAGTTGTCATGAACGGTATGTAACAACGGCAAAATGTAATCAATGTGTGTGTGTATCAATTTGATAAACTGACTATACAGTGTTAAAAACATCCCACATTTTCATCATCAATAACACTATAATGGGATTACGTTATTCTCTCGTTCTACTTATATACATAGGTACATTTACATTTACTAACCTGCGATATTACAGCATCCGAGTAGCAGGGTCCACAGGGACAGTACGCGAGTTGGGCTCGCGTGGAAAGAACTCTCCATTTTACATTTTCCGAGACACTGCACGAATATCCCAACACCTCACAAAATCTTCAGGATTACATTTAGAATGAAATTTCCGTTTATACCATCACGTTTTCTTGTTCTGTAACAAAATAAAATTCAATGTTAGAAAATGTTGTATTGTATGTCGCATAATATTTTTGCATTATGTTAGTTTTAGAACTATTGCGTTGTACGAGTATTATAAGATAGAAGCGTATATTAACGCTTGCAGCCTCATATCATATCGTCGTCGTTAATTAATAAGATTCGTTGTAGTTCGACTACAGATGTCATATACAGGGTGTAACGGAAGGGGGGTATCAACCCTAAAGGAGGTGAATGTGCTCATGAAACTCAACAACTTTCCCCAAAGAACATAGGTCGAAATATGAAAAAAAAATTTGGCCCTCCCATAGTAAATCAATCAGCTGGTAGTCAGTTTTGTAAGGGAGGGCCAAATTTTTTTTTCATATTTCGACCTATGTTCTTTGGGGAAAGTTGTTGAGTTTCATGAGCACATTCACCTCCTTCAGGGTTGATACCCCCCTTCCGTTACACGCTGTATAGTCCCATATTATATACTCCCAATTACTAGCCTATAAGTATGTATAATCCACTGAATTACTTTTGGTAAAATAAATGATACAAGTTAAATTCAAACTACGCTGAAAAACAGTACTTTTTGAAAGATAAAATTACATAAGACAATAAGCCTGCCCTTCACCTCTTCCTAGTGCTTTAGCCAGGAAGAGGAAGTATTGCGATAAGCTCCCCAGCAGCACAACTGTCTGTCAAGTCAGAAAAAACTTGATTGGATACAGTATTAGAAAGCAGAGCAGAGCTTTAATATCAGTATTATTAGGCTGTCTCATAAATTATTGCCAGTTAAAAGACAAATTATTATTAATATTTTTTATTAATAAAAAATACATTTATTCAATTATATAGTCTCCCTCGTTATCAACAACAGTCAGCCATCTACTGGGCAAAATTTAAGTTTTTTTCCTAGTAAATGAAATTTAAGAGCTCGAAATAAATGAAAATCTGAAGGCGCAAGATCCGGGCTATACGGTGGATGTGGAACAGTCAGCCATTCTAGCTCCTCCAGCTGTTTATGTGTTATCTTGGCGCAATGAGGTCGTGCGTTGTCATGCAAAAGTTGGACTCCAAGTCGTTTTGGCCGCTTAATTTTTAACATCTCTGCTAGTTTGCGAAGCTGCTGCGTATACAGATTGGCGTTAATAGTCTGATGAGATTCGAGGAGTTCCTAGAAAATAATTCCTTGCCAATCCCATAAAACAGACAACATAATCTTACGACCGTGTTCATTAAGTTTAGGCTGGGCTGGTGGGTTTCCCCGCGAGGAATCCAATAGGCATGACACGTGTTAGTTTCATAATGTATCCAGCTCTCGTCACATGTAATAATGTCCTTGAGAAAGTCTCGTCTGTGCGGACGAAGTAACAAACTTTGACAAATGGCCACACGAACGGCCCGGTCATGGTCCGTTAACGCATGAGGTGTCCAACGTGACATCATTTTGCGATATCCCATCGATTTGAGATAACGATCTATAGTCGCGTGGGATTGTCCAAGCGCCTTCTCTAAATCGCGCGTACTATAGTCTAGATGTAGCTCAAGTTCGTGACGCAAAGCGTCTTCATCGAAGCTGGTGGGTCGGCCTGGGCGAGGTTGATCTTCGCAGCTTATATCACCGGTGTCAAAACGTTTGTACCAGAAACGAACAGTCCGATCGCTAGTAGTACCCGGTCCAAATGCAGTGTTAATTTTTTTAGCCGTTTCTGTTGAAGAGACTTTAAGTCGATGCTCATATAGCATAATAGCTCGCAGTTGACGCTGATCCATTTTCACTAAAGACTAATTATTGCGTTGCGTCCGCGCCTATTTATACCCTTACCATAAAAGATACTCATCCTTACTATAAAGATCTAGAACTTTCTTGAATTCACTTTAGTTTAAATACGAGAAAAATCGACAAAAATAAAATATGGCAAGAACTTATGAGACAACCTAATATTTATTAATTTAATCTTTTCGCACAAAAAAAGGTACTAAGGCGGAGTCGCGATTATATTGATCACAAACTAAACTAAATTTAAGTTCAGTGCATCTTTTTCTTTCTATTTCATTAAGAAATGGACAGAAGATAAATATTAGTTTAGTCCTGTCAAATTAAGATACTCCATAGACAAGTTTAGACGTGGTTAAAAAAATGGCAACTAAAAATACGTCAATTTACGTCGGGCGCTGACTAATTTGACAGGACTAAACTAGTATTTATCTTCTGTCCTTTTCATAATGAAATAGAAAGAAAAAGATGCACTGAACTTAAATTTAGTTTAGTTTGTGGACAACAGAATCGGCAATTATCAAACTGCAATCATGAGTGCGATAAGTTTATGGTTTTGGTTGAAACGCAACGGGAATACAAAGGTTTCCCGCAACGTCAAACCGCAAATAAAAAAAAGCTTAAACTTATAATAATTAAAACATAAACAGTTATGAATTAATTTCAATTTGCTGCAATAGTGCTAATACTGAAAGTTAGTATGTAGTTTAGATTATTTTTTAATACAATATCACAACGGCGAGGGCGGCGGAATGCCAAGTTAAACTCATAACTTTTATCCACGCCCGTAATAATATTGACCTGAATTTAACCCTGTTAAAAGAAATTAGCTAAGTTAAAAAGGCAAACAGGGATACTAAACTACAATCACAGTTCTTTTATTTGTAGTTAAGTGCTAATGTTTCTTAAGGTCTGGGTTGAGCTGCACGATTACTGACAAATGCGTGCACTGACTGAACACTATGGGCAGGTTTTCTCAATATGTGTGGTACTTTACTCAAAAGACCATTTCAGACACCAATCTGCATGGTCTTCACATGATCTGACCAAGATTATGTCTGGACTTTAAAAGAGACTGTGACCTCTGACTTTGTTTCGGCCTTTTTTCTCAGAGTAGTCAGATAGGAAACGAAGACCTCATCTAGTTTTTAAAGTATGTTTGACGTGTAAAAGTCGTAATCAAAAGTCATTTATTCAAATTAGACTGACAATCAGCAAACGACAAAATTACATAAGGCAGTTCCCTAAAACTCCCGCCCTTCACCAAAACACAATTTGACACCTTAATAAAAGCCTCCAGGAATGAAGGGCGTGACAGCTTACATATTTATGCAATGTTGGGTTATGATAACTCACACAAATGATAAACTAGGACCAACGAAGTAAAATAAATAAACAGTTTATTATTAATAACAATAACAAAACCATGATCAGCAAGCCGACCAGTCACCTCAAGCAGAACCCGTTCACGAGCATAGAGGGACGATCAGCCATTAGCTCCCTCGCCATATTTGAGGGAAGGAGGTAACCCGAGCAGGTAGGAGTATTTGTACTCGTACAAAACTACGAGTACTTAAATAAATAAAAATAATTTATCATTTATTGATGGAAAACATGATAAATCTAAACATTGTTTGAAATACGTGAGGGGCTTGTGGTTAAATAATAACAGCGCTACATTTGCCACGGTCGGTTGGTGGATGGGTGGTCATCTATTACATATTGAGGCTCCACCGTAACTCGGAAAGCATGTTAAGGCGTTGGTCCCGGCTGTCATTCTTAGATCTTTTACAGTCGTTATGGGTAGTCAGAAGCCAAAAGTCTGACTACCAGTCTTACAAAGAGGTATCGTCTTACCCAGTAATTGGTTTATGGAGTTCGGATAGGCAGTCGCTACGTGAAAACTCCGGGTATTTAGCTGCATCTGGTTATACTGGAAGCCGACCCCAACGTAGTTGGGAAAAAGTTAGGCATATTGATTTTTTATTGTAAAACGCAGTCTCTGTTGGTTTGACTTGGGAATCACTTCCCGATGCACTTGTTATTTTTTGTAATCCATGCATCTACATGTTTCCTGGCTAGATTTTAGTTTAGGATGGCCAGAGATCGCTCAAGAAGAAGGAGGTTTGGAAAGAAAAAGGGGAAACCTATGCACAGCAGTGGGATACAAAATAAGGTAAATAAAAAAAAATGTCATAATATTTAAACGTCGTATTAAAAACTGAGACGTATGCACAAAAGTCAACAAAGTAATAATATACATTATATTAAACTTTATTCTCCACAACGAACAGCCTTATGCAAAGCAAGCTTATAAAATTATGTACTAAAAGTAGTAAAAGGAAACCAAGGCCAGCGGCTCGGCGTTTTCACTTTAAATTCATTATTCCAGTTATAATCCTATTTTCATTAATGACTCAAAGATCCTTGGAAGCCATTCTCGTAAATTAAAAAGCTCGATAATTAACTGTGAGACTGAATCAACTACGAACTGGATGGAATAAAAACTTGGGACGAAATTTTTTGTTGAGAATTTTTTGTAGCTTCACATTTCAATTATTTATGTGTCGTCACTTTTTTAATTGAAAATGTACTTTTTATTGACATATGCGACTGTTTCGGGGTTTTTGTTCATGAGATCACCATTTGAGGCAATATTGCCACGTGATCTGTGTAATAATGGCTCACTTGCTGTCGGTAAATAGTTGGGAAAATCTGAAACAAACCTCTACAAATGAACAGAAATATTAAAATGCTTCAAAAATTACAATAGCACCACCCATTAACATTTACCGCCATTAAAATTTAATACTTATTTATGGATTCGATTTTTAATAATAATACGTGTGGAATGGAATTTAATTTTTTATTTTGCTACACTAATTATATCTCTGGAAATCTGTATATTTGCGAAACTATCTAAGACAGCTCATGAAATCTTTAAATAATATATTTGCAAAAGTTAAATTAAAACACGAACAGACACACGTGCAACACTAGTAAACATTATAATTTAAAGCAACACTGCCCTACGCAGTACTGCTGACGAAGAAGGACAATATGCATAAAATTTTCATTATCCCAGTTTAAGCAGTATCTTTGCTCCCGGGATCAATAGATAGGGCATGCTCCCAACCATCCATCTTCATATTTCCTGAACACTGTCTGACAATAACCATTCGTCTTACTAAATTGCTGGCCATGTACTGGTTTCTGAGAACTTTCGGTTTCTATAGGATAAGTAATTTGGCTGACAATAAAATATAGATAAAAATAACTTAGATATATGTCCGAAGTTTTTGGTCGTATTTGTAAAAATGTAAGTCTGATCTTATAATTTATGAAAGGTATATAAAATAAGCATAATCAGCCAATAATAATCCCACTGCTGGGACACAGGATTCCTCCCTTCGAGAGGGAGTGGGCATTTATTCACCACCACGCGTGCCTAGTGTGGGCAGATATGAAAAGTCTTCGAAGTTTTGGTTCTAGGACATGCCGGTTTCCTCACGATGTTTCCGTCACCGTTTTTACAGCAGTTGTGATGACAGAAACCTTTACAACATAAGAATAATTGAGACTTATTTCCCTGTTTGTACCGCTGTCCTTGATTTATGTAATAGAGTTCTAATTCTTTCTAGATGATATCAAAAATATTTTGTTCGGACGCCGAGAATCAGCACTTTTTTAACGTAAAAGTTACATAAGACAGCTAAGTTATAAGATATTATAATAAATGATATACTAAATAATAATACACAGACCTCATTCTTTATAGACGCTTTGTGTCAATACGTATTGAGCGCTTTATAAACAATACCTGGCCTTGTCATTTTCACATCAAATTATACATGAATTGAGAGGCTATTAAGGATATTTGAATAAGCGTGTTTAACTTCTACTTCAAGGTTCACTTGTATTATGAAAATAGTTAGTAAAATATTCTGTTGTAATGTAATAGGAGGTTTTTGTGTATACGTATATCTTTTCTCTCTTTTCTCTCTGAATGTGGGACAAAATGTAAATAATGAAAGGAACGTAATGTGTGGTAAATAAACACGCCGGCTAAGTTTCAGGGAGGCAGGCAGAAACCACAAAGTTCTCCGCAGGTCGTGGTGACCCGTCTTGTGAACAGGACGCACACAACTTTGCACGTTCTTTTGGCCTAGCTTAAGTATTAATAAATAACAACACATAGCATAAAATCACGAGTGTATTCCGCAAATGGTTAGGCACAGCTTAACTTATAAAATCAAAATCAAAAAGTCATTTATTCAAACTAGGCTGAGAATCAGCACTTTTCGAACTTCAAAATCAAAAAAGACAGTCCCCCAATACGCTCGCCCTTCACCACTTCCTAGCGCATTCGCTGGGGAGAAGAAATGGCGCAACAAGCTCCCCAGCAGCAGAGCTGTCTGTTCAGTCAGAAAATTCTTGATTGAATAGAATACAAGGTATCCAAAGTTATTACCATTATAAGAAACAGTACACCAAATCAAATGATTTGCTATATGTCAGCTAGCCACGCCAATGTACCAACAAATACAATAAAAACTATACGCACTCAAGCAAAAAAAAAAAAAATAATAATACATCAAAATTAAAAATGTAAACTAAAACATACTATCAAAATTTTTTTGGGAGACCTGTTGGTCTAGTGGTCAGTGGCCCTGACTACTATACGCAAGGTCGTGGGTTCGATTCCCACCCACGACAAATGTTTGTGCGATGAGCACGATCATTTGTTCTTTGTCTGGGTGTAATTTATCTATAATATGTATGTATTTACAAATATATATGTATGTTTATCAGTTGTCTAGTACTCATAGCACAAGCTCTGCTTTGTTTGGGACTAGATGGCGTTGTGTGAAAGTTGTGGAATATTATTATTTATTTTATAATTAATTAAAGCCTCCAGGTATAAAGGGCGTGACCGCTAACAACGCTTATAGTATACCCACATATTGAAAGTTATGTTTAAGTCTCATGTAATAGGGGGCAAGCCTATTTTCATCAACCGCGCACAAATCCCGGCTCCGAGCTGCTACTGAGAAATTTCAGATTAAAAAACCCAATAACACAATGCCCGACCTGGAAGTCGAACCCAGGACTTGCTAAACAGTAGCGTTTGCGACCATACTGACGCAGACAATAAATAACAAAATAAACCTTATTAACCTTGGGCGTATATTATATTCTACAGTTTTAATAGCCAACTCCGTTTGCTAGATAAGAGCTAACACCGTGTTAATATTATCAGCAGAATTTCACACAACAACAAAAAACAACACAACATCTTATTTATTTATTTTATTTCATTTTTACAATTTTAAGAAAGCTTACATACTAATACATGTAAATGGTAACGAAATAGCTATCTTCACATGTCTTCTCTCATTCATCATCTCTTGTGTGTTGTTTTTCATTAAGCAGCATAGAGGGATTTGAAAATGACTTGAGACAGTTTCTAAAAGAGAGGTGGTTTATTGAAAAGCGTTAGAAGTAAAATGACAGAAAAAGTCGGTGAATATGAAGCCCTTTCTTGCCTGATAGCTGGTCTAATTTTAACAAAACATCGATATACACGTGTAATAATATTGAAATTCAGCCCATGTTGTTGAAACGGAAGTCGTACCTAACCTTGTTAGGAAAAGCTAAGCGGATTATGATGTACAATCAGGAAAATTAATCAATAAGCAAATTGAATATACGGACAAATTAAGTTGGTTAGTTCATACAATTAATTATAACATACAATTCTGTCGAAATGTGGGTGTGAAAAATAAACAAATGTAAATTTTGATAGATATCTGATTATTTCATAATAGGTATTCAAGCGCTAACACAGGATGTGTTTAGGCTTCCAAACTATTCCAAAAAAATCTGCAAAAACAATTTTTATAGGTACACTGAACGAAACCAAAAAGTAAAGCGAAAAACTGTCAAGTATGAAAAAATATGCAGAGGCACGCCACAGTTTTTAATTGAATAAATTAATGTTTTAAAATATTATTACAATGGAAACTACATCTCTTTTGAACGCAAAAAAAAACATTTAGCTCGTCAACAATGTTTTTTTTTTATAATTGTAGGGATATTAAATGCTTTATTTTTTTTTTTTAATCGAGAAAAACCTTTAGTAATAAACTTGCTTTGCCCGTGGCAGCGCTCGCGTTGTGTTCGGAAATTATGTCACGGGAGTGTACTCTTCTTCTTCCATCCCTTAATCCCAGTTCTATCTGGAGCCGGGTCTTCTTGTACAGCCGCGCCAGGACGATCTTTCCTGGGTTGTCAAAGCATATTTGTGTGCTGCTGGGGAGTTTGTTGCGCCACTTCTTCTTCCCAGCGAAAGCACTAGGAAGTGGTGAAGGGCGGGCGTTTTGGGGGACTGTCTTTTGTAATTTTGACGTTCGAAAAGTGCTGATGACTTTTGATTTTGATTTTGATTGATTTTGATTTTGATTTTCATAGGCTCTGCGCTTTCATTTCCTTCTCTATACTTAACCAACAAGCAGCGGGGGTCTTCCTCTTCCCAGGCGTTTTGTAGAGATATTCAGGACTGTTTTTACGAGAAACTATCATCTCTTCTCATTACGTGGCGGTACGCCTGTAAGCCTGTTTTCTTTTAGGCTCACGGGAATAAAAGCATCCTATGTCCTAACCCAGGTCATGGTCTACCTGTGTGGCAAAGAACAAGGCAGCCATCTATACATTAATTTAGCTGAGATTAAATTCTTGGGTCTTCAAACGAGAAAATATCTTGTTTAGCTCGGCGTCAACTTCCGAATTAGTTTGTTCTAGAATTTTTGTTCGAGAAGGCCGAGAATAATAGAAATCCAGGGATGAAGTTTTGTAGATTATGAATGGTAATTCCTATTCGAAGAAGTAAAAGGGCAATATTGAATTAGTATTTTTCTTACCCAGTTATTTCAGCATGCAATGTCTCAAAAAAGGACAAGTGCAAGCGTCTGTGACATGAATATCACTAACAAAACAACCTAGAACCTATGAACAGGTTGTCAAAACAACTTATATTGTTTTAGATTTGGGATAATAGTCTTTTTGCCAATCATTAATTGAAAGTAATTCATTTATTTTTACACTACAATATTTGTACCTCCCTACAAGGAAGACTTCCACTTAGAAATAAACAGTATTGTTAATTCATTTACTCCGTTTAATTACAATAAAAAACTAAAACTGAATACAATACAATAATGCTGTACAATACTGTCACATGGCAGAATAAATATGAAATGGCGACGCTAAACGTCAATGAAAAAACAAATGACTTTTAATTTAAAATATGTTTTTTATCTGGCCTTAACTAGTTAATGTGATACTTTGAAAAAATGTAGAAAAATAATGGAACTGCCTTTGTATATAAGTCACTTTCAGATGCTCAAATTAAATTCAGCTATGATTTCGCTATTGTTCTTTCATTAACATCCGTTCAGATGTAGAAAGGTCACAGGCAGACAAAGTTACTATCGCATTTATAATATTAGTATAGATTATTTCAAAACAAATCCATGAACAAGATTTTGTACGTTTTTAAATACGGAAATTGGCCTTCAGGTAACTTCCACCAAATTTCGCACACGCAACTTGACCCACCGTAGTGTTAAGCTAAAGATTCACAGTCACATAATGCTCACAAAGCCGGCCAATTTCTCAAACGTCATTGGCCGTTGTTTCCTTTAGTTCATTAAGTATTTTCATCGCAGCTTCAGCGGCGTCGCGTTAAGAGCACCCCCGGGCCACAGTTGGGAGCGCCGCTTTTTCTTGAATTTTTAACATCGCTTTAGTGCTTTGGTACTATTCATAAGCGACGATGCCATTTAATAATGCACTATATTTACTCGAGTTTTAAGTGCAAATTGCAGTGTCTGGTTGATATTAAGATGCTGCTTACGAGTTTGTCGGTGAGATAGGTAATGCGATAAGTTTTTGATGGCGCTTTTCATGGAAAATTATTGTGGTGACATTCATTGTGGATGTTAATTATTTAGTTTACTTGGGAAATAAAACCGGAACTATACAGTATTGTTTTTATGGAAGTATTTCATTTTTTGTTGTAAGCGTTCAGAACGCGAGTTTTTCATTAACATTATTTTAAATATTCACGGAACGGCAGCAGGGTGTAGATGTAGAGTTGTGTCATAAACTGTTTTCCACCTCCTATCCTACCCTTTGTGCCTCAAAACACAGCCAAAGTGACCTCTGCGCTACCACCGTGGAAGTGGCGAAGTTTTGAGCCACAAAAAATTTAAATAACTGTCGTGCCTGCGACACGACGACGAAGAATATTCAGATAAAATACTATGTTCACTCAGTGTTTTCGGCTATAAGGTCCTAAGAGCATCAAACCTTGTTGGACTACCGGCCATTTTGATTTTTTTGTCACTGTCTTTCCTCAAAGGTAAACTTATTGAGAAAAATATAGTTTAAGTTATATTTTTTCTCCCCGCTATAACCCTATGACTTATCCCACACAAGACTGCGGTGCTATAGATATACATAATATAAAGATGATGTACTTTGTAAGTAAGATAATGGTCCGTTGTTGGTTGTAATGATTTCTTACGTGAAAATGGACCTGGAAAATATATTATGACAGATTTGCTCAGGAACGCTTAAAACCTTTTTGAAGGCTTTTAAACAAACATAATGCCGTTTTACAGAACATTGTTCGTTATTTTTATTCATGGTAATGTTCTAATTTTGATTTATTGTCTACGTTTCGGTTGAAATAAATTCGCGTTTTGCCTTTTTTTTTGTGATTATCGGATGACATTTAAGCCAGCTTGGCGTATACCGTACACGTTTTTTACGTCCCCTTATGCGTTATTTTTACCTCACAATAAGGTTAGGGAAAGATGAGCTAAGATAGTCAGTCACTACACTCATAGGACATCTGAGGGAAGACATCGCCGTCAAGCTAGACCGCGGCGAAGGTGGTGTGATGATCTGATAACGTTTGCAGGGCCAACATGATCCGAGATCACACAAGACAGAGGGTTTGGAAAGAAAAAGAGGAGACCTTTTCCCAGCAGTCCCACTACTGGGCAGCGCCCTCTTCTTTTTAGTCTCTCCACAAAATAGGCTAACAAAAATAATATTTGGATATCGCCGCCGGCACGTAAGTTGGCAAGAGTCGTCGGTCGTTCCTCTCCTTTCTTTAACGTCCTTCTAAACAGACATGTTCAAAGTAAGTTATGGCAATAACCATAGAATAACGAGAAACAATAAAAGTGTAATTTTTTTCGCTGCAATAAGTGTAAATGCGCGAATTTACTCCATATACGCAAAAACCTTGCCATGTTACGTGCCGGCCACTACACAACGAAATCATTATTTTTTTTTCAATTAGAAGACCTCAAAAGATTATTTCAAAGAGATACGTAATTGAAATAACGTTGTGTCTTTTAATTAGTAGGTATATTAATAATACTAATTAATAGAGATTACGTTATTTCGTTCGTTCGTTCTTTAAATAATAAATGAGCTCTCTAATCACCATAATTATGACGAGATTCTGTACTTCAGTAACCATTTTCCAATTATAACATGATTGATTTCCAAGAATCATTGAAATAAAATGACATGTAATTTTTTTATTCTCTAAATATGATAATAGAATCCCTTTTAAACGTAATATAACAATATAAAATCGGGGTCTGTTCATCATAAACGTGTTATAAACGCGAAAATGCCAATTAGCCGCCGAAATCCGCAGTATTCGAACACCATATTTATTTTATGAATGCTAAAATTCGTATAACTGCACTAAACAAACAAAAGGGAATGAGCGATATATTCCCGCGGAAACATGAAAAAGCAAAAAAAAAAATAACCAGAATAAAAAATTCAATTAATGCAAGCAGATATTTTTTGCCTGCATTATTGAATCGGGGAAATGCTGAAATGCATTGCAAGTTCTATGCAGCGAACTGCATTTTGAAGGCGAATAATTGCGTCGGGGCCTCAAGAGAGAATACGAAATTTAATGCGCACTCAGCAAAAATATTGGAGTCTGAAATTCACTAACAATGGAATAAAGCTTTAATATCGATGTGAATTTTAAATAATCCCGTTTTTTATAAGCTTCTGTGATAGATTCGTCTTTGGAAAATGTAATTGCACGTCTTCTTGTAAATTATTTTGAGTATGTTTTCTTAGTGTCGAGATCTGCGACATCTGTTTCTTTATTGCAGCATATCTTTCACTTTCTTTTTGTAATGAAGTTGTGTTCAAATGATCGAATCGTTTCGTTGATTTGAAAAATGTCATAGTTCGAATTTATGTTCACTTGGTTTCAGAATATGTTTGTTTTTCTGTTGTATTTTACAAAAGTTATTAGCGTCGTTTTTTTTGTGCTGATATTTTATCTAATGTTTTATATTTTTAATGAAGCTGAGCTTGTTTTTGTAGAAAAACATATTACAATAATTCACAATATGGAAAGGCTACCTAAAATAGGATTAAGTAAAACCAATTTCACGTTTTATTTATTTTTATAATGAATATTGAAAAGGTTTTGGTAATCGAACAATGAAGGCTTATACATTGTTAAATAATTTTATTAGAAAGATTACCTTGTACCAAAAATGTTTATATATAATAGAACAGATAAACATAGCATGAACTTTACTTTTTAGCTGTTCAACCTAAAACCTGTGTTGTGAAGTATCGTTGTTTAAACCTTTCTCATAGCGTAATATTATTCAAGAAGTCTACAGTTTAGATCCTCAAAATAAGATGGGCTACCGTAAAATTTATCTTAATAGGCACCTGCATAAAAATACATTGGAGTGAAACCTTTTTTAGATAGCAAAACACAGTGCTCGCCCGCGTCTTCTCAGTGTTATCACTGAGTGGAATCTCTTTATGGGCGGCGGCTATCTATGCGTTTAATCCACTTTCTCTTTTTATCTTAAGACAAGTGGAATGGGTCGCCGTCCTTTGTCCACGACCCCCGATAACAGGGTGACCTTTTTCGTCTAAGGTTTATTAAACAAAAATACACCTGTGCAGTGTTGAGACAATTGCGGAGATTTCATTAAATTCAATGGAGGGTGGCGTAATTGGAATTTGTGTCAAGTTTTTTCTTTTTTTTTTATTATTTTGATGGAAGTTCGTTTTTCCCCGTGGACCCGTGAGCTCAATGAGTTGCCGTGATAACAGTGTTAATTGTTACTTGCATACTTCTGTTTAATGTTTTTTTTTGGGGAAGGGAACAGATATTGAACACGATTAGATATCAAACAATATGTTTGTTGTTTTTCGTTGGAAAGTCTATCAATCTGCCTAGCCTTTTTCGTAACAGTGTTTTACATGGAGCGACTGCCGATCTGACTTCCACAACCCAGTAGGTAACTGGGTAACACAATACTCCTTGGTTGTCTGACTGAATACTCGTAACGACTGTCAAAGTTCCACAAATGACAGCCGGGACTAACGGCTTAAACTGCTATAGGAGATACGGATGGTCACCCTCTCACAAACCGACCGCGGCAAGCTTAGCTTAACCTTCGAACAACCCTTGCGGGTGTTACTATTATATTTAGCCACAAGTCCTTCGTTGGAATGTTTTTGAAGCTATAATTATGACTGCTCTGCCATACATTTTCTTTATATATTGTCTAATATGTACAAACTTCTAATAATACATAAACTACAAATTATTATAATAAAAATATAATATCCCAATCTAACTAAAACTATTAAAAAACGAAAATATTGCGTCGAAATATTCCTCCGCATCGATGTCGACTGGTAATGTACCCAAGAGACTAGCGGCATTGTCACGTTGTATGGCAATGCTTAGCCTCTGGGCAAACTAAAAGCCAGTCCTTGGGTTTTCTGCAGCCGGAGCAGTAGCACCAGCACAGCAGGCTGAGCTAGGAAGATACACGCACGCACGCACGCACGCACGTTGCGTCCCACACTAAAGTCCTACCCACCTTCCATGGAAATAAAGACATGCCGTCCGGTCTCTTGCCAGCGTCATGTACCAAGCCTAAAGTTCTAATAATAATATAATAATTATTATTATTATTATTATTATTTATTTTATTTCAGGCATAAGTACCCATAATTATACTACATTGAATTATTACAATAAATGATTAAAACTAAAATAGAATAAAAATTACATTACAATACATTACATTACATTATTACAATTAAAATTAAAATACATTATTACATAAGTTACAATTACATTATTAAAATTACATAATCAGTATTGTAGCTGGAATATTAATTGCCATATACGAAGAAGTAATTTACCTCGTATATGGCCTTCAATATTCCATTGTCAGACTCATGTATTCGGCTCATAAAGGAGGCCCGTGCCTTTCTCATGACTGCGTAAAAGTCATCTACCCTGTTCTCGGCAAACATGCCGGACGCACTACACCTCCAAGGCAGCCTCAGTATGCATCTGAATGCGTTGTTATATTGAACTCGCAGCGTGTTGTAAGCACGCTGCGTGTACTTGTACCATAAGGCACAGGTGTATAGGTTCCGGCAGTATGCGTTAAACAGGGTTATTTTCACTTGGTCAGAGCATTTCGCAAATCGTCTTGACAGCATATTACTCTTAGCAGCGAGGGAACGTCTTTGTCTTTCTATGTCCTCATCATCTTTAAGTTTCTCGGTCAATAGGTGGCCCAAGTAAGTGAAATGTTTAACTGATTCGAGTTTAGCGTTACATAGAAATATGTCAGGTACACGCAGTGCACTGTTGTCGTATCGAAAACACATTTTTTGACTCTTTTTAACATTATACTTAAGGCCGTGCTTATCCGCATATACCTCACATATTCTAATCAGTTTTTGCATGGCCGTGACAGAGGGGCTGAGCAGAACCATGTCGTCGGCATCATAATAAGGTTATAATTATGTCTGTTACAACAAATATTAATGGGCTTATGAGTTTCAGTAAATCAGACTGTAACTGTTCAAGCTCCATTTATTTTATATATTTATTTTAACATTTATGTACACACATATATAAATAGACAAGAAAAAATAGAACAGAAAAATAGGTACTTAGGTGATGCTTATTTTGTAATACAAGAAATCTCTTCCAGCATACCTGCGATAGGACATTAGATAGAGAGATGTAGACAGCGTGTGAAAGAGTAAAGGAGACAAAAAAAAACATCCATTATTATGTTTTAAGACTTTTTTTTTGTTGAATAGGCCTATGTAATCTCAATAATCGCACGGCGCTACCGCGACAGGCCGAGACAAAGATGACGATACGAGCTTGACTCCAACCCAAAGGACTGGCCGGCACCCGCAAAAGACAGAATTATGTGGAAAAGGGAGAAGGAGGCCTTTGTCCTGCAGTGGGATAATACAGGCTGGTTAGATTAGGTCTGATCTAATTTAGAAGATATTTTCTCCGACTTCATTATGCTTGACTTCATAAAACAAACCCAGATGAAGTCGACGCCAAAATACGTAGAAATTATTCAGGCTACAAATTAATTTAAGGTGAAACACACAAGCTTAATGCTTTCGTATATACGAGTAGCTTGAGAAATAAACGCAGCATTACTATTGAAATAATTAATTACTTAGGTACCAACATGACGGCTACGAGACAGTGTCAATTAAGTTAGGTTGGGGTGGGGACACACTGCAGGTCTCGTGGGAGAATTTGGAGACGGATAATATCGTAATATCTGATTATGTTTCAGTGTATTAATGCCCCTTATAACGCGAAGCTATTTCTAACCGCTCCCGCCACAATCCTCGCGCTTCAGGCGAAAACGCCTCTCGTTCCCGCCCGGCCAATGAGAGCGAGTTGAAGCTTCTAGAACATTCTAGAAGCTACCTTTAAAAGAAATTCGACGCGCGCCCCTTTTTTGACAAGAGTCGGGTGACGTCCGTCAACTGGGCTGCGCACCGAAAGTGTATATTTTACGAGTCTTTATCTTCAACCCAAACTCTATTGTTTTATATAATATATTGTGTATATGTGTGTGTGTGTTGTTTATATCCTCCCCCTTTTGACCAGATTATGACCCCATATGATGCGTTTCTTAGTTTGTTTGTACAGGCATGGGGTCATACCGTTTATTATATATATTTTGTATATGGTTTATAAATATTACCTAGTTGCTACGGAACCTAAAGACTACCTACAAGGGCACTTACCTTTGGGCCTTTTGCCTTGCCGAAGGGTGCCAACGGAACCTTATTACTAAGGTTTCGCTGTGTTGTTATATTATTTTGAACATATTTTTGTTAAGCCTACAGATATTTTTATTGTTCGAGTCTGAAATGGGCCTGATTCAAGAAAATAGATGTTCTAGAGAAAATACTTCTTTTATTTTGAAAATAAAAGGTAAGTATAAAGACATCAGAGAGCAATAATATATTTTTTTGCCTTTACAATTCGTTGCTTTCTATTCCAAGAATTAAAATTTAGGTACATCGTAACCGAGTTAGTAGTTTTTTTTTCTTTTTTTTTGTCTCATTACGAGAAACGCTTAAGGGTTTGTAAATTCTTGAAATTTTTCACAGAAAACGTAGTTGTTTTATAAAAAAGAAGTTGTAATTTCATTGTTCGGTGGCTGATTCAAAGGAATTTTCTTTGTTCTGTTAGCTGTTTCTTGGAACATGAAATATCTGACCCGAAAGTATGTAGAACTTAATATTTAAATAGGTAATCTATCCTACGTATTGTAGGGATAATAACTTCTTCAAGTCGTCTGGTGAAAAGTTTAAGTATTATTGAGTGGGATAGAAACTCTTTGTTTTTGGATTGAAAAATTGAGTCCTTGTTCAAAATGGATGGCGTAGGCCTTAAGTCAATCAACTCAGTCTATCGCCGTCCATTGCTGGATTATGCCTTTCAAAGGCTGCGCCACAATACCTTTACCTTTACCTTTTTGGATCCAGACTGTCCCAGCCAACTATTTTTTTTAATATGTAGCGGTATCTACAACGCCACATGCGAACTACGGGTTATAATGACGTCACGCAAAATCCTGCATCTCGCAAGCAGAGTTTACCGTGCAACTAGAATAAATACAACGGCCCGACATGAATTATCGGGCAGTTGCCCGCCACAAGCGACATCCGTCTGGTCGGAGGATCTTCCCTTTTCTATGGAGGATGGTTCAGCTCTTGACCTCGATCTCGCCTAGTGAAAAGTAATGTATAAGGTCTATGATGGAACGAGAAAGCCCATTTTAAGCACGTTAGTCCATCCAGCTGGGTGCCATCCTATACTACGCTTGCCGATACGCGCTACACCTTAAGTCTGGGACACAGTCCTTCTAGTCCTTCAGGTCTTCTGTGAGAGGGAGCGGGACGTAATCCACCACGCGGGCCCAGGGCGGGTTTGGTAGATATCAAATGTCTTCGAATTTTTGTTTCTAGGACATGCCGATTTCCTGTCAATGTACACCAAGTATCTAATGCCAAAGTCATGGAATTAGTAATACAGTAAACGTAGAATTTGAAAAGATCTAAACTTCAAATTCGCGTCCTATAAGTACTCGAAATTGATTTTAATATTATAGCGAAGTATTTTAGTTTTGAAAAATGATTGGCCGGTAATGTTAATATTATAAACGCCCAGTAACATTATTGAAACCCATAAACAATATCCAGCCAACGCAATTAGAGCAAAATAACCGAAAATGTTATAGGTACATAATTTAATGTTTGAACTTCAAAGAGATGTGTGAAAGTAATAATTATGATTGTTTTGATACTATCTCGTTACACCTGTTAATTATTGTAGTATATTAACCAACAACATTGTAAATATTATGTTTATGTGTTTACCTATTGATTTGTGCCATGATCATTAGTGTATGATTTCATTGTTTAACAACAATTATACAAAAATGAAGTAAAATACTAGGATTTTTTTTCTATATTATTTTTAACTGACTTTAAAAAGGAGCAGTTCCTCCATTTGGATGTTTGTATATATTTTTTTTAATGTAAACATACATAAATCCGTCATATATATATACAACGTGTAACGTTAAATGCGCAAAACCTCAGACACCCCAACTGATTCTTAATTCAATTGACCTATTTCAGAGAGAAAATAAGTCATTAAAAAAATTGTAAAGGTTCTATGTGCTGTTTTAGTTTTACTGGCCATTCTAATCGTTTCTTGCGTCTGCGACGACACTTTATCGAGGGAGGAGTCGTCACCGGTCCACTGCGCCGCGCTGACATTGGCTTGCTTGACCTATTAATAAATAGACACGGCAACGTTTTTAATGAAGATTTTTTGAAAAATGTGACCTATATTAAAAAGTGGTTCAATTAATTCTGCTCGTTATTCTGATCAAACTATTTTCAGGTTTTGCGCATTTAACGTTACACGTTGTATATGGATTTGCAAAATTTTTTTTTTTTAATGGTATTTTATGCCTCAGGGGTGGACTCATATAAATTTTAATAACTTTACTTGGGTAGTTTTTGAGTTAGCTCCAATAATACAATTTTTTTCCACTTAGCTTATATTGATGATGTTTCAATAACTTCCTGTCACTGATATTTACATAGCAAGTAGTTTTAAATAAATTTGTGTGGGGTTACTTTTTAGTTATAACTAAAAAGTGAAAAATAAATACTTTTTTACAATAAAAACAACCGACTTCCAGAAAAAAAACACAACAAAGTGAAAAATTACTTTAAATTCGGAAGTCGGTGTCAAAAAACGAAAATGTGGAACCAACGACACCGAATTCCGAAATTATAGTTATTTTTCACTTTGCAGTATTTTTTTGGAAGTCCTTTCTTTTTTTTTTGTAAAAAGTTTTGATCATACACCTACTGCGTTTTTTGTCAAACAGCGAAACTCTCAAAACCATACCTAACTGCAAACACCTTTTATACAGAAAAAGGACAGAGCACTTGTCTCCAAAAATAATGGCCTGACCTTCTTCCATCGTCACCCAATGTGTCGCAATCCTTAGGAATTACGCGAAAATTCGTTACGTGAACGCACGTCACGGTAAAGACGCACCTGTGGTTGACAGCCTCATTTGTTTGCCGGCGTTGAAAGCTTCAGTCTGTGTACACAGATATCAAACGATACTACCCGACTCTGCGTAGACTCTGCGTAAACTCTGTGTAAATTGGTTCCGCGTGTCTACGCAGTGTGTACGCACTACATTTGTTACTGAAATTGAGGGTGATGGGGTGAGGAGTCTTGTGGTTTCTTAGTTGAAGGCGATTGAGAGATCCATTATTACGGAAAACGTGTAGGTATATTTTCGGAAAATTAAAACGTCTTACCTTCCTAACTGAGACATAGTTTATTCATTTGCGAGAAAAACAGCATTGTAGATATTAACGAAAATATTCATTAAGTTCCGTAACAAAAGCCACCGCTGTCCGTCCGTCCGTCTTTCTGTCAGCGGGCTGCATCTCACAAACCGTTATAGTAAGTCAGTTGAAATTTAACAGAGTGTTATTTACTCTTGCCGCTATAACAACAAATAATAAAAATAAAGCAATTTCAATTAAAAATAAAGAGAGTCTCCACAGAACAATTATTAACGTGTTTTCTTGTTTTACTGAACCCGTTTTGAGTCAAATCATGTTTGCAACCGCGTTTTATCTTTATCTTTTTAAGATACGGGCCTTACACTAACCTCATGAGTGCGCCATATTTATACCTCAAGATGTCGGAAAGGCCGGTTGTCCTTAATAACGGACAAAATGGGAGATGGCCCTAAGTCCTGAGATTATACAACATTTGAATTTTTATTGGTTGACTAAATCAGGTGTAGCAGCGCCGATTTTTAAACGAAAAAACTAAAATGTGTGTTCGTAAGTGCGTCCGGTTATTACAAATGTATATAAGTAAGCCGGTCGATTCTGTAAAAATCAGACCGTGAAATCATAAGTGAAGTGAGCCCTTAATAGTGTTAATCCCTAGTTAAATGGTAAATTAGGGAATGACAGAGCTCACTTCCCGCTCAAATCACCTAACTTCTCACAGTGAGATTTTTACAGAATAGCACTGCTGGACTTATATATATTAGGACTTTATGACATACGATAATTTGTCCGTTATAATGACCTCAGGGACTCAGGAGGCTAAACACATGAAGCTAATATAAACTGACCAGCCAAAGTCATCATCCTACACAATAATAATCAACATTATACCGGGTGAATCGCCTCATTCGGAAACCCAGAGCACCGTGACGGAACCCGCACATTGGCTCGCCCCGGATTTACGTACCTAACTATGTACTTTATGATACGCTGGATGGTGCAACAAATTAGTGGAATTGTCGGATTTTGTCCGATAAATAGTCGCGATAGGCGCTCCCCTTTTCCTGTTGTTGATGAACTAAATTGAAATGTCCACAGGCTAACAAGATTTTGGCAGTAGCACCTAGAACCACTAGAACGCATATTGAAGCAAGATTTCGTGGACCTATCTCGTTAGTATCATGGCACAAGTCCTGGGTGCGATTTCCAGATCAGGCAGTGGAATTTCTCAGTAGCGGATTTGTGCCCTGTTGATGGCAGTAGGTTCGCTCCCTATTATATGGGACTTAAAACACAAAAGGTGAAAATTAGATGTACCATATGCACACCTCATTCTCTCTGGAGGGGCTCCTGGCTAAATAATCACAGCCGCACGGCTCAAGCGAAGATTGAGCTACGCTTGCCTTGCTCGGTTCGTGGGTAAGTGACCATCCATTACATACCGAGACCCCTCCATGCCTCGGAAAGCACGTTAAGCTGTTGGTCCCGGCTGTCATTCGTAGATCTTTGACAGTCGTTGCGGGTAGTCCGAAGCCGAAAAAAATCTGACAACTAAGTGGGTTGTGGAGGTCCGATAGGCAGTCGCTCCATGTAAAATACACACATGCTTAACACAGAACACGTGGTCATTCAGTGATAAGTCATTATTTGCTCACTGCCTCGATCGGATTAGTAAAGATCGTTTATCATTCCCTTCCAAATAAACCCCCGACTTAATAACAAAGTAAATACTATTTTAATTATTCATTACAAAAATGAATTAGTAAAACGCTTATTTCTCTTCAAAAGGATTATAGTTCAAATTGTGGGTTAAGTAGTCCTACTGGCCGTGAATAATTTATTAAATGTTTCGTTGTCAGGTTAGAAAGTTGCTTCAATATTATCGATAGTATCGACAAAAAATATTAGTTGGAATATCGATTTTGATGTAACTAGGTACAAAATATTATAATACTGTTTATTTAAGTTATTTTTTTTTTATAATAGACCACGTTAATTTATTATATTAAAATATTTAAATCATTTAATAAGTAAAAGTTTTAATTTTATAATAATATCATCATCTGCCTAGCCTTTTCCCAACTATGTTGGGGTTGGCTTCCAGTCTAACCGGATGCCGGTTTATATGGGGCGGATGCCTATCTGACCTCCACAACCCAGTTACTGGGTAACGCGTAGTAAGACTGGTTTCCAGACATGAAATAATAATAATTTAGGGGTTTATTTATAAAAGATGATTAAATTTAACTGACGTTCAAACGTCAAAACTGTATCGTTAAAAAGTCGCTAATCATTACTTCACCTTAACCAACGTTCATGTAAAAAAATAAAAAATAAAAACAATCTTGAGCATCAAAAAATTAGTCCACATAAGTCATTAAGTTTTCGGTCTAAAATGGCGTGTGAATTACAATGACAGTTGAAAGCTTGTAAGTTGGAATGTCTTAACTTTGATATATTGAGTACCGTATCTCAAATTGGGCGCTTGATTTATGTAAATATCGATTTCTTGCCTGATTTTCAAGCCTAGCACGCGATTTAGTAACTAGTCATGAGCTGTACGTGACATTCTAGGTAGTGCTATAAATTAAGAGAATTAGAAAAATAAAAAAGCAAGTTTTTGAAAGGAATACTTATATTAACAAATATTTTTTCACTCCTAGTTGCCAGTGTGCGTGTGACCCAGATGTAAACGAAGCAAAAGGAGTGTGCAAGGATCGTAGCAAGTGATGTGTTGTAGTTTCTGCCTACCCCGATGGGGAAAAGCGTAAGTTGACTTCTACGCAAGGCGTAATAGAATAAACGCAAGTCCTGATAGTAGTTAGTTCAGAATCTGCTTCTTAATCGATTTCTATCATTATTTATATACATATACAAGCTGACCCGGCGAACTTCGCACCGCCTCAGAATCAATAAGAACAAATGTTAGAGAAAATTAATTATTTTTACTATTTTTATTTTCCTGAATTTTCGCCTTGTTTTGATAGTTATTCTGCTATTTGGGGCGGAACCAAATCCACCAAAACAAAGATCACAAAAATCAGTCCAGCCGTTGAGTTATAAAATTAAATGGTGTAACTAACTAGACTTTGTTTTATATATATAGAAGATATATACTGATTTTCTCGAAATCATCCTTTATATTCCTACATAATTTAAATTAGAACCACAGCTTCATAACGAATTAATACAATTGGTAAATTAAGGAAATTTAAGCCTTGTCTTAGGGCATACATACAAAGTTTACATATAACGTTTTTTTAACCGCTATACTTTTAGTTAAGTTGACTTTTTTGTAAAAAATAATATGGTTTGATTGAACTAAATCAAATTACAGATGTTATTTTCTTTCTTATAATTCAATATTGTAAAGAAAATCAAAGACACGTAAAGACATGTTGCGCCGATCCCAAATAAATTGGGAGAAGGGCGGGAGAGTGATGAATTTAATATTCTAATTGGGGTGTCTCAGGTCTTGCGTTTATTCTGTTACACGTTGTATAGGAATATATACAACATTATATTTGTATATGCGAAACTGTTCTGTCTCTGGTATTTTTATGTAAAGGATGTATGTACAAAATTTTAAAACTGTATCATGAAAAATCACAAAGTTATAAGCTTGTTATGTTCCCTGCTTGTCCGTACAAAAAGTTGGTTACCACTTACCACGCGCCGCCGGCCGACCGGCTCTGACCTGTGTTGTGGGCATATAATTGCGGATATGTACTTAGTGTCACTCGGTGTCCAATTTGTAATCTTTTTAAAATATTTTTGGGACAAAATACGAGTATAACATGGTGTTAAAATTATTGGAATCGATTCAGTTACTTATTCTGAACAAACTAAATATATCAGATTTGCAATATACTAAAAATAATTTTGTATATACAGCGTGTAACGGAAGGGGGGTATCAACCCTGAAGGAGGTGAATGTGCTCATGAAACTCAACAACTTTCCCCAAAAAACATAGGTCGAAATATGAAAAAAAAATTTGGCCCTCCCATAGTAAATCAATCAGCTGGTAGTCAGTTTTGTAAGGGAGGGCCAAATTTTTTTTTCATATTTCGACCTATGTTCTTTGGGGAAAGTTGTTGAGTTTCATGAGCACATTCACCTCCTTCAGGGTTGATACCCCCCTTCCGTTACACGCTGTATATACAAGTTGTAACTTAAATAACGCACAACCTCTTAAGGGGTCATTGTACTCATCATTATGAACAACTTTTACTATGCGACCAAACCTGAAATCGCGAAAAAAAATCAGATGTTCCCTACATTTATGTTCGCATAACTCGTCAAAATGTAGGGAACAGCTGATTTTTTTTCGCGATTTTCGGTTTGGTCCCATAGTAAAAATTGTTCATAATGATGAGTACAATGACCCCTTAAGAGGTTGTGCGTTATTTAAGTTACACCTTGTATATATTGTATGTATGCTAAATGATGAGTGGGTCCTTATAGTGAAATACACGCCTCTGATTTCTAAACCCAATCGCACTTCTACGCCATCGCGTTGTCGTATCGCTTGTAATTTTGTATTAGTTTCGACGGGTTTAGTTCACGTGTATCGGATATCAGATACCTGAAATTTCAAAGCTGCTGTGTTGTGTTGAAACAGTTTAAACCGATTTTAACAAATTTAGGGCGGTTGTATCAGACGAACTGGGAGAGCAGTGGTGGCCCAGTAGTAAAGACCTTGACCTACGAGTTGCAGGTTCAAACCCAGTTTACTTTGTGTAAATTATTTCATCACCACTGTTCTCAAAACGATTAAGGAAAACATCTTGAGGAAATGGGTATTTCCTAGAGTAAAAAATACGAATACGTGTAACATCTAGCAACCCGCACTGGGGCCGCGAGCTGGATGACGCTCTCCCTCTCACAAAAAGGAGATCTGTGTCCAAGCAGTGGGAGCATTACGCATAGGCTGATTATATATCAGTCGAATAACGAAAACTCACTCCGAACTATTTTGGTTACATTCCACATAAATCCTAGATAACACGATTAGCTGCAAATTGTGTTTAAGTTTCAAAATACATTGTACGCGAATCACTAAACGGATGCCACGATGCTTTTCCCCAAACAAAAAAGCAAAAAGCTATTTGTTGTTACGCGCTCAATCCATTCCCGTAATAAGCCGATATCTTAATCCACTCAATCTCACGCATTCCTCTCAAAAAGTTACTTTGCTCCGCTCGAGAGATTTATCGATTTATTCTAAAAGCTGCGACATATTTCGCAGCCATTAGGTAACCTCCACTTAAACCGGTGTTATCCTGTCTCAAAGCTTTCTCATTTCGCAAAATACCGTCGAACGTTCGGTTGGCAGTCCCGACTTCTCGAGACAAATGGGCGTGTCAGCCGCAGTCTCCCCTTGACGAGCGTAAATTGCTTTGATTTTCTAACAAATCCTCCCGAGAAACTGTTGCCGCTTTTATATTTAGATTGCTGAGATTAAGCGTGTTTAGTTTCCTTCGAACGGGAATCTGTTGAAATGTTCTAATAATATTCAGGAGTGGCTCGTGGCTAAGTGTGGGGCTCGTGGCTAAGTAACAGACGTTTGGGTCTATCAATTATATAATAGCTAAACTACGCTTGCCGGGGATGGGTGACCATCCGTTTTATATCGAAACTCCTGCCTCTGGCTGACTACTCGTATCTTAGATCTTTCACAGTGGTTACGGGTGGTCAGAAGCCTGAAATTTTTACAACCAGTCTTTAAAATTGTATTAGGTTAGATAGGCAGACGCTGCGCATCCCTTTAGACTGGAAGCAGACTCCAATATTTACACATCAAAAGTGTCTAGGGATCAATTACGTTTTAGAGTGTATGTCGCCGCAATTGAGAATTATTATTTTATTTTTTTCGGATCGTTATTGATTCTTTATAGTTAATTTTACTAGTTGAATTTTCTTTAAACTTTGATTAAAAATAGAAAATCAACCGTCAGTTAGAATTCTTATAAAAGTGTGTAATAGCGTTTTTAAAACAATTTCTGCATCGGAACTTAAAAAATTGCATCGATATGGAGCGACGGCATCATTTGACAGGAGAAAAGATGATGAGAGCCGTCGGAATGTTGCAAGATGGTTCCAGGCAACGTACTGTGGGTGTCGCTCTTGTCACTACACAGAGCTGCCTCTGGATATGCTATCGTATCACGGGCAGCGTGGCCGAGTGACATGGCGGACGATCTCGTATCATCACTCGCAAACAGGACCGGTACATCCAAAATACTGCTCGACGGAATCGTACCATGACCGCCATGACGTTGGCTATGAGGCTCCACAGCTCTAGCCCGCTCCGCTCAGATAAGTGACCAAACCATCCAAAATCGTTTACGTGAAGTGGGTCTGCGTTCCTGAAGGCCGCTGAGAGTTCCACCTATACCACTCCGCAATCGTAGGGCCCGTTTACAATGGGCTCGCGAACACAGAAATTGGGAGGAAAAATACTGGCATTGTGTTTGCTTTTCCGATGAATCTCGTTTCGGAATGAGGCTGGATACAAGACGTACTCGAGTTTGGAGAACCGTTGGACGTCAAGAACGTTTGAAATTTTGTCAGGAAGTCCATTCATATGGAGAGGGAACAATAATGATTTGGGCCCGTATTTGGATCGATAGAAGATTGTTTCAGACGTGATCATCCCTTTGCGAAGCCGATTGGGTGATTCATTTCAACTAATGCATGACAATGCACGTCCACACACGGCTAGAGTCGTAACACGCACTCTTGCCGATGCTCGCATCGACGTTCTGCCGTGGCTCAAGCACTAGACCTAAACCCAATTGAGCACGCATGAGATATACTCCAAAGAAGAGCTCTGCCGAGTATGGATGCCGTGCATACGCCACAACAACGTTTTGACTGGTTAGAAAGAACGTGGGGCCATTCCTCAAAGTGATTTTGATGAACTGACTTTAAGCATGCCAGTTCGCTGTGATCGTGTGATTTGTGTCAATGGTGGAAACACAGATTATTTTTTATTTTTTTTATCTTTACAAGAAAAATTACAAAATCCTCATTTTTGCCTTTTTTGACGACATACCTTAGGTTAATTTCCCACAATTAGCAAACATTGCAATTTTACTTATTTTTTTTTACATAATGTTGGGATAAATTTATTGTTAACTTAAACATAGGAACTAAAATAAAAGCCAGTCTGGAAGACTAGATTAGGTAAATATTAATTGGATATTTTTTATAGTTAAAAATGTACTTGCTCCCTAGACACTTTTGATGTGCGTAGTTGGAAAAAGGCTAGGCAGATAATGATCCCTTAATAATATTCAGGAGATTCGATTTACCAATTGCTAGTCTATGCCGTAAAATAGAACGCTCGGATTTTACGAATCGGAGTGGTACCTATAGTGGCGTGGGATTGCATTGTAGGATTTTATTTACGCTTGTTAGTGCTACAACAATATTGCATTGACTTTTTGTACGAGCTTCAGAAGTGAGTCATGACGAATTGATTCGGTTTAAAATTTTATAGGCGGATAGAACGATGGCTACTGTCTTTAGATGTCTTTGTACAGGAAGGGTTCCGAAGTTCAGTACTTAAAACACAAATTGAAAACAATTTTTTTTTTTTTTTAATATACATATATTGTTACATTTTGTGTCTACGGTTTATGGATTGTGTGAATGATGATTTGGTTACAAAGGGTGTGAGTACCGAGATAGTACTCACCCAATACAAATGTTGAATGAAAAAAAAAAACACGTTTCTTGAATAAAGGGGGTCCTTCTTTAATTTGTTTAACTTTATTCTATTTTTATTATTTGTTGTTACAGACGCTACAGTACTCGTATTACACACTCTGTGACAATTTCAAGTGTCTAACTATTACGATTCAAAAGATGGGGTCTTTGAGACAGACGGACGGACGGACAGCGGAGCCTCAGTTATAGGGTACCGTTGTTAACCTTTGGATACGGAACGAAAAATACTCTTAAACATAGAAGCTATGTAAGTGTATTCCTACGTTTATCTTTTGTTTTTCTGCCCTTACCTAAATAAGGTAACGGAGAACCATTTTTTTTCAAGTGTAACTCTGGTTAACCTTTTTTTACTTTGTTTTAAGAAAAGAGGCTATATTCTTACGAAAAGATGATTGATATTTTTTTTTTTTATTGATGATTTTTATTAGTTTTAACCAATTTTTCTGTTTTAAACTTATTCGAGATTTACTGAACGAATATTCTCCGATGAATGATTCAACTATTCATCATCTGCCTAGCCTTTTCACAAGTATGTTGGGGTTGGCTTCCAGTCTAACCGGATGCAGCTGAATACCAGTATTTTACATGGAGTGACTGCCTATCTTATCTCCACAACCCAGTTATTGGGTAATACGATACGCCTTGGTAAGACACTTGTCAGACTTTCGGACTTTCGTCGACCCGTAACGACTGTTACAGATCCACGAATGACAGCCGGGATCAACGGCTTAACGTGCTTTCCGAGGCCGGGAGGCGTCTCGAGATGTAAACATGATCACCCATCTGCGGCCCGAACGCGGCAAGCGTAACTTAACCTGATCGATCGTACGGTGTGATTATTATGACATAGCCACAAGCCCCGATGATTGATATTTATTATTATTCCCGAATTGTTTCTGCGATTCCCACGATGCGATTTGTCACGTAATCCAAACAAATTGTTACATGTTCATAAACTACTGAGTATTCTATTATGCTAGAGAATAATTAATAATAATAATAATAATAATATTAATTATTATTCTTTGGCATAATAGAATAGTGAGTATTTTATGAACTTGTAACAATTGGTTTACGTGTACATAAAATGCAAAGTTCATCAACGAAGGAGAATATAACTATGTATGTTCAGTAATGAACACTGGACAATGGACATTAAACTACTCATAAGTATGTCCATCCTAACACTGCAAATGCATCTAAAGTTTACAACTTCATTCCCTGCTAGAACCACCAAATGATGTAGCGCTAAAATGAACTTTAATTCCCAGAGCTACAGTGCAAATTACGCTAAGAGTCAATCTAATTACAGTGCGTGCAATACTAAATGATACTTAGCACGAATGGTCTGGGGCTGGAGCTTTCACACCGTTGTTCAGTACGTACTTATTATGGACCCTATTTATAATAACGAATAATTAAGCAATGCGTGTTGGTACAGGCTATTATAATCAATACACATATACCTACATACATACAAAAAAATAGTGTAACACACTATCAGTGGCAATGGATTTTATTTTGACAGTTCAACAACATTCATCGCGTTATTTACGTTGTTGAGCAAACACAATGCGTGCACTGTACCTACACAACAGGCTAATTGCGTAACAAACTATCAGTAGCAATGGGTTTCATTTTGACAGTTCAACAACATTCATTGCGTTATTTACGTTGTAGAGCAGACACATTTTTCGGACATATATGGAGCAATAGATTAGCAATATGCTTCAAAATGATTCAAATTTAGAGTAATACGCAATTAGGGTGCTGCAATGGATTGGCAAATAACCTTCAAAATGGTTCATATTGATATAGATAGTCTGTTATGCAATTAGGGTGCTAGTCAATCTGAGGTGAATCCCGCGCAGATGTGACGCGAGTCTTCGCGCCAGTTTGAATCGAAGCGAGCGAATTTCGTCCCGCATCTCACGCAGGATTCGCTGCAATTTGGCCAGAGCTTTAGGTTATTAGAAGGTTTGGTAAGGCAAATTATCGTAAAAAAAATAACCTTTTTCTTCAGAATCAGAATCAGAATAATTTATTTGTAAACATAGGTCAGATTACAACGGAGTGTGAGGTGTTAAAAATAGATAGATTCTCTATGTTTTGCCCAGAGGCGTACAAATATATATAATTAACAGTGTCAATTATATTATATTACCTTCTGAGATTATGTAAACTTTCACATCATTAATAAATTCAAAATTAATATTAATTGGCACTTCATTACAAATTAGATTAAATTATATCAGTTTCACTAAATGTCACAGAGGTTAATTTAATTATAATTCTTTATCCTTATAAGTTTGCGATTTTATTTTTAGTTTGTATGACTTGTGTAAAAAAAAAATTAGCTATGGATATTTATCTGAAATAAATGATTTGATTAGATTTGATTTGATCATGCCACACTGCACTATCCAGTTCTACCCTGAAAGCCTCCTTTGTCAATCAACAAAATGTTTATATTATTATTTGTTTGTTATAAATAACGTTTGCCATCATTATTATGTCAACATTAGACTTGATTAGCTGTTTGACTGACAGCTACAATCAACATGATGTATTGACTTTTATATAGTTTCATATTTCTGTGGAAATAGCCGTTGATAATAATGTTTTAGGTAAATGAGTATCGAAACGGTCTTAACGGAATAGAAACATATACCTTAGCACGCACGGACGTGAAAATATCGCTACGGGATTTTATCGCGCACTGGAATATCAACTCTCGGTGTTGAGACGAGCATTGAGAATCCAACAGAGCGCATCCCAGTGCGCTAAAAAGACACACTGTTGGATTTGGACACGCCCGTGCGAACCTGGGCTTATGTACTAAAAAGAAGCGGCCAAGTGTGAGTCGGGCTCGCACACGAAGGGCACCACCGTACAATATTTAACACCACAAATATTTAATACACGTTTCTTGTATATCCACTCTAAGTGAAAAGGGGGAAATGAAAGAAATGGTCGATCTTAACCGTTATTTTAGTAGAATTTTTAGTGAGTTACCTTGTATTTGGTATTAAACACAAAGATAAATTTGACCCCATTTACAGTTCAATTTCGAGTAGGGAGGGGTGTGGCTAACCGAGTTTTGATAACTTTTATACTTTATTTTATTTTTATTATTTGTTTTTATAGTGGTCATAGTTTACACAACCTAGTTGAGGGGTTTGTGTACGCACGTCAAGTGTATTACTCTGTGAAAATTTCAAAAGATCCTGTGACAGACGGGCAGACGGGCGGACAGCGCAGTGCCTTTTGAGTACGGAATCCTAAGAAGACTATTGACTATTACGAGTACTCACAAATATCTCACAGTAATGTAATCGAAAAAAGAAAATTTCATTTCTTTGTTTTTTTTTTTCTCGTTGTAGTAGGTACGTCATTCCGAGCTTGATAATTTTAACGGATTTGTGTTATAGAACTTAATAGGAAAGTTAGATCGGAGTAAATACAGTCGGTTGAATCGGAGGAAAAAAAACCAGATTTCCTATTTTTTTTTACTTACCTACATACACCAAATATGAAATACTTTTATGACTAGCAACATTTTGGTGCAATACATATAAGTGCAACTCTGGCTATCTGGAAAACTGACGAGATAATAATTTATTATGTTATGTTTCTTGACGTCACATTCTATTTACAAAGATCGCGTCAAATACACAAACCTTTCCTTTTTTTTGAAACCATTAGCTCAACTGTCACTGATGAGACATAATTACTTTTTCAATTGTTACCGATCTTTAGGAGGTTTTGCGACATCGGCGCGGACGCATTATTGAAGACCGTGGAACGTTGACAAGTAAGTTAGGGTAAGTAAGTAAGTAATGTAAGTTACGATTTTGTCCTCCATGGAAACAATTCTTACCGCGGGCAGTTTTATCTTAGTTACAAGTGTAACAGGAGTCAACATTGAGCGAATATGTGGAGCACTTGATTGGCACTGTTGCTAAGCAATTTGCCTAACAAATATTGGGTTACCCTTAGATGTGTAGGCATACCACTAAATGGTTCTTGGTGTTTAGTGTTTGAGATTTATGTTTGTAGACATACACCTGTGTTAGTTCTAACAAAAATTAAGCCATAAGACCGCCCATTGCGTCTCCCTTTGTAACATTTCTATATTTATTTTTGTAATTTATATGGTGTACATAACAAAGAGTAGTCTATTCTGTTGTAATCTATTAATTTTTAACTTTAATTTATTGTTATTATTTGCTGTTATATCGCCAATAGAAATACACACTATGTGCAAATTTCAACTGTCTACCTATTACGCTTCATGAGATACAGCCCGCTGACAGTCAGACGGACGAACAGACAGAGTAGGCTTAGTAATAGGACTCTGTTGATGTCCTTTGCATACGGAACCCAAAAAACATCCCTACCACTACTAAACAAAACAAAATAACCTAATAACATCAAACACAAAAAAATAATAACATGAAACGTAAACAATAAAAAGCGTCAAAATAATTGTGTTGCCTTAATATAGATAAAAGGGACAACTGTACGTGTTTAATTCTCGCCTTATTATCCACATACACACCTTGGCTCCTAGGGGAATACAACATAACTACACGGTGGACACGTCATTATTTACGTCCATGCTGTTTTTAGACTGGCTACCAGTGAAAAAACAAACGGCGTGTTTTTTTTTTTCTTTAAATAAAAAAAAAAATATTTCCATTAAATCAATTTTTGTTCCACTTGTATTATTAGATAAGCGCGTCCAAAAAACAAACAAACTCATCAGCTTTATTACTAGTATATAAAAATAAAAAAAAAATAATAATAATTGTAATCTCCTCATCTGAAAAAATGAAAAACACAAAAGTATCATTCGATCTACTAAAAACTCATATATCAAAACTACTCGTACCTCTAAAATAATTCAGTTCGATATTCCGTGCGAGCGAAAAGAGAATAAATTAAAAACTCTACTACTGCCTTTATTGGTACACGATAGATGGCGCTTTAGGTCCCCACTAAATCACGTCGAGCAACGCGAAAATCCATACGCAAGGAAAACCGTTTGATTTATTAGAAATTAGTTTCAGCGTAATTTCTGAATCTGTTCCACACGAATCAAATGTTCGTTCACAGTAACTTTGGTTCGAGTTCGACTTGCCATGAACATAATTTTATGGTAAATGGTATTTTGGGTGAAAATTATGCGAATTTGTGATGGCAGTCAATTTGTGATATTGTACGACCATAACTGTGGCGCATGGAATTCGTGAAGGGAGTAACATTATGTCAATGACGATTGGGCGCGTAAGCTACGAGGCTTTCGGCTCGTGAAATTTTAACAGAATGATAAATTAAACATGTTTGGTTTGTTTTGTATTATTGAGCTGAAAAATATATCTTACTAGCTGCGCCCCGCGGTTTCAACCGCATAAGTCTTGATCCCGTAGAAATATCGGGATAATAATTCTATGTGTTAATCCTGGTTATAAACTATCTGTGTGCCAAATTTCATCAAAATTGGTCCAGCCGTTTGAGTGTGAAGAAGTAACAAACAAGTTTGTGAGGGTGTGCGTGTGTGTATGTTACACACACCCTCACAAACTTTCACCTTCATAATATTAGTGTGATATTGCTGTTCAGTGTTCAACTAAAAATACAAATCTGTCCTAAAAAGGAGTAAAATTGTTGTGTTTGTATGTAATGGGAACCTACAGTATTGCCGAGCCTTATTGCCGAGGATATATTTTATTTTAAAACAAAAATGGGCTTTGAGTCAAATATGGTTTCTATGGAAGCTGGCATATCCACACGCAGCCATTTTTTTTTTCCAAGTTGCCGCGCACGATGAATGTAATATAATATATATGGAACCCTAAAGTGTCACGTTTCCGATATATTTGGAGTTAAACACTCCCTATGAGAACTATAAAAAGCATTTTAAAAAAGCGTTGAAAACAAATTTAACACAAAGATTTGAAACCCTTTCACGCGTGCGGAACCTGTTAAATAATATTTTTATCCTCTACAACTTCCAAAGAACACCTTCGTAACTGTCGGAATAATTGTCAACGTTATTAGGACAGGACAGTTTTGTCAGGTTTCAAAATAAGGTTTTTTTCGACGACTTTGAAATTAAGATTGTCTTATTCATTCAGGGTCTGCGCACAGCTTTACACACCATAACGTACCAGAGTGATTACTTAGCTGCCATTACGAGCTGCGGTTTTGTCAATTAACAAACCAAACGCTAAATTGGTCCCAAGTAGTACTCAAGCACTCATTGACTACTAATAAACGGTAGCTACTCAAATTAGTGCGCATACGAGTGTTCTACGTATTTGATGTTTGCGGATGATAATTTTGATGAAGCAGATTATAATATGGGTATCAACATCTAAACACGATAAAATAAAATAAAAGATATTACGTTTTTTTAGGGATCAACGATCGCTTTTACCGTTGTTACTTGAAATACGAGTATGAGTTGAAAAAATCTGTGTTATCGTGTCTGTTATCATATCTGTACTCATCAAGTCTGTAAAGTTTCGCTAGCAAATTTAATTTGAGCCTGTATTTATGAAAGCGTACCTAAGTCTCTTGTAAATATTATTATTAATTTCCTTTGATGTACATGATATATCTTTGCAAAGTACACCTGTAAGTCGATTCGCTAGTGTTGCCGTAAAAAAGAATAAAACAGACCGAGAATCTAATTTTCGACATCATAAAATATTACTCCAGACTTGCTATATCTGCGGCATTTTTTTGTTACTATGGAAATGAAAACTTATTTACGTTGTATTATATTAAATATTTTTATTTACGTAATAAAAAGAAGCCAGTAACAAATCGTAAGTACAGTTTGATTCAACAATGGATACTCGTACATTTAGGTTGTCATTTTAAATTAAAACTAGCTTCTGTTCACGACATCGTCCGAGTGAAATTTCTTGTTCCCCTGGCTCACTCCGTCGAAGCGCATCACCTGCCCGCGCTATCACTTTGTATATAGCCCACAGCCTTCCTCAAAGACTAGGCTATCAAACGCAACAATATTTTTTCAAATCCAACCGGTACTTCCAGAGATTAGCACTTTCAAAAAAAGAAACAAACTCTTTAGCTTTCTTATTAGTGTATATGTCGCAGCCAACAGGTTAAACTAGCCGTTTAGTTAACCGCCTGGTCTTTCAACTGAACGGCGGCCGTGCAACTAACGGCCTGAATAATATTAAATTATAGTTTATGTTGGAACTATTACGAATCACGCATGAGCTGAATTGATTGCAGTAACAAAGCCAGGGCACCCCGACCAAATGGGGTAGGTTACGTTAGAACAGTGATCAAGCGCGTGCGAGCCGAGAGAGCGAAGCGAGGCGAGCACTACTTCCAAAGGCCAGGTGGTTAACTAAACGGCTAATTTAACCAGTTGGCTGCGACATATAGATGAGGAAACATAAAATAGATTCTAAATTAACGATGAGGTTCTAAATAAAAGCGGATTATTAATAGCTACTAGCCCTTAAACAGCTAAAAGCAACAAAAATCTAACACCATTCCTTTCAATAAACAACACAAGCGAAAGTTCAGCATTTCAAACCTTTTTGTATCCATTTAGAAATTCTAATAACGCTACACTGTACATGAGGCTATGGTGGATATTTAATGGGGTCAGTCCAATCATGCTAATGAAAACAAGCCATGCGATAGAGCGTTGTTTAGCTTCTGAATATTCAACGGGGTTATTTTCTTAACGGCACTCCAGATTTCAACCCGCGGTCGAAATTAAACCTCATGTACACTGGCGAGTGTGCACGACTTTACCCGACTATAACCGACGGCTGTACGGCGGTGGTATCTACCACAGAATAGATAAGAACAGAAAGACGGCTGCATTCAACGAGCGAAAACAGGCTCACACAGAGACACGTACGTTCGGTAATCTGTATACATATACAACATTATTTTTTTGGGAAACCCGAAACACGTGTCTAGTATTTTTATGTAAAAAATCTATGTACAAAATTTCAAAACTGTATCATGAAAAATCACGAAGTTATAAGCTTGTTATGTTACCTGATTGTCCGTACAAAAAGTTGGTTACCACTTAACACATGTCGTCGGCCGACTGGCTGTGACCTGTGTTGTGCGCATATGATTGCGGATAATTACTTAGTGTCGCTTGGTGTCCAACTTGTAACTTTTAAAATATTTTTGGGACAAAATATAACATGGTGTAAAAATTATTGGAATCGATTCAGTTACTTATTCTGAACAAACTATATTTTGGTTTGCAATTATACAAACAATGTTGACTAATAATAAAGCTGAAAAGTTTGTATATTCTTCTTCATTTGTTTGTTTGAATGCGCTAATCTCTGGAAAAGCTACTTGGATTTGAAAAAATATTTTTGCAATTGATAGCTCAATTCTTGAGGAAGATTTAAGCTATTTAACTTCACGCTATGACTCTTATATACCGAGCGTAAAGAAAGGTCAGAAAGAACGCTAAACGAAAACGAAGTAATAGCGCGGACAGGTGATGGGATGCTACACGGAAGCTCGTTCATAAAAATGCTAGTGATCTGTGTACTTGCAATTTCTGTACGTGAAACATGACTATGTCTGCGTGTGCTTCCGCTTCTTCATCGTGTCACTGGCATGATAGTAAATCGAATTTAGTTAACACAAAATTTCGCCAGTTCCACAGCGTCGTCGGTAGCAGCGCAGAGGTCACTACACACCGCGCCACATGAATAAGACCAGGATATTTTTTTTTTGCTATTTAGGATATGAGACAAAATAAATATATAAGAATGATAAGTATAAACGTCTTTAGCCAAAATAAGTTTAACTATAAACAATCGAACTTCTTAAATACTCAGTGATCACTTTTGACAATGTTGGTGGCAATTATTATGCGTCACTTGAATAAGACCATTAAATAAAACACAAAAACTTCACTTATGAATACTATTATTTAAAAACGAAATTGATTAGTAGCTAAGGTTTTTCCCCTTCTGTTGAATTAAATTAAAAATCCGAGATGGCATTGAATCTTAAAGACTTTTTATGTATTTAATCGGCAGTTTGCTCCAACACTTTTTTATACCCTTCTCGTGATCTTGCTTGTTGTTATATTGTTTGTCATTCTTATAAAGTTCACGTGACAGCCATCCCGACTCATTTTCTATGATGTTTAAGTCAGGGGAAAGCGATGGGCATTCAAGAACATCATCATGTTCTTATTCATGTGACGCGGTGTGTATAACTGCATGCTTCACATGCACATCTTGCCACCATTTCATTTCACTTTTTTTTTTAATGGAGCCGGCCTTCTGTACCCACCTAACTCTTCTGTGGTGCGACTGTAATACCTACGCTACTTAGATCGGATCGAGCTTTTGTGATTGCGGAATTGGTACGACGAAATTGCAGTAAGTGGTCGGAATTTAGAAATTTAGCATTTCAGGTGTAAAGTTGTGGCGATTAGTCAACGAGTTATTGCTGTACAATATAGTTGGAAGTTATTGGTCTTAACCAGCAATTAGATAAATGGACAACTTTTTATTTGTCGTATAAATTGTTTCGAAGAAGTTTGTAAGCACTGTTTAATTTACAATAGGTAGGTATTATTGTTTTATTCCCGTAGTTTCGACTTCTTCCTATATGTACCGATTTTCGTCATGATTCATTCTTCTACCTACCTAAATTTGGTTATATTTAAGTTTAACTATTCATAAATTGTTTCAAAGATATTCAACTGCTGGCAATCCATCAATGCACACTATGCCTGAAAACCTCGTAAACTACTTTCCTACTTCACTTAGTAAAAAAATCTAGGTTAACTGTACAGTAAATACGCTGGATACATCGGCAGACCTAAACAGTAACGTTAATTAAAAACTTTTTGCTTTTGTTTCAAATTAAGTCGTTAAGTCCGTTGAACAATGATGTTGATGGATGGTAAAAAATAATTAAAATAAATAACAACTGGGCGGTAGAGCCTAATGGTTGGTAAATATGAGGTTTCGTAAGGTTTTAGACTTGAACTCTTTTGTTAGAAATCTCTTTCTCTCTCAGCCTAGCCTTTTCCCAACTATGTTGGGGTCAGCTTCCAGTCTAACCAGATGCAGCTAAATACCAGTATATTACATGGAGCGACTGCCTATCTGACCTCCACAACCTACTAACTGGGTAATACCTTGGTAAGACTGGTTCTCAGACTTTCGGGTTACTGACGACCCGTAACGACTGTCAAAGATCCACAAATGACAGCCGGGACCAACGGCTTAACGTGCTTTCCGAGGCACCACAAGGACCAACCGCGGCAAGCGTAGCTTAACCTGATCTATCGACCCGTGCGGCTGTTGTTACTTATGATTTTGTTAGAAATCTACTTAACAATAATAAAATAAACTTTTTTAAATTACTATAAGCTCACGTCAGGGTTAGCGATGACGCAGTTGACCTTGCTGTACGCGTCCTTTGACGTAACCTTTTAACACGAGGCTTGATGGTCTTGAAACTATGTAAATTATTCACATGGGGCTTGAAATTATCAAACATGCAGTGGCCTCCAAAAGTTAGTTGACATTTTTCCACTTCAGCTGTGATGCCAAATAATGATTTAAAATAAAAAAAAAAAACATAGTCAGGTACTCTTAAGGGATTACTTGATTATTTTTTATGATAAGTAAAAGTTAATTTAATTAGTCAATAAAAAACTTTATAGCAGTTCAAATTTGAGGATCACTAGAATTTTAAAAATCATAATTTTGTGTGTCACAGCTGAAGTGAAAAAATTTCAACTAACTTTTGGAGGCCACTGCATGTTTCATAGTTTCAAATGAATTCAAATTCTAAATTGGTTTTTGTTTTATAATACAAAACCACCATTGCTATGTTACCGATTGTTGTTCAAAGTCCGATCCAAATAATGCACATTTAGCACAAACGAAATAACTTTTGTATTAAACGTGCCAAAATTTCGAAATCCTCATGATTTTTAGGTGTTAATCAAAAGGTGTATGTTGGACTTAAATGTGATAACCAAGAGATAGGCAAGCTTAATCTGTAGGGTCACTCCGGTTAAACCCTTGTACAAACGTACAGTTACTCCCAAAAGCAAGATAAATATACATTCATATATGACGGTATAACCCCCGGAGTTCATAAGGAAAAGTCGTGAATGTTACATGTACGGAAACGCAAGAAGCCAATTAGACAAATAGCTATTTTAGGCTTTGCAGCTAAATGGCTAAAAGTACAAGTCGTACCGCGTCAGAATCAGGAGTTATCGTTAAAATTAACGATATTTCAACGAAACGAAATTGAATACACGATTTCTAATTAAAAATTCCGTTTGAAAATTTAAATAATATAGCGAAATCAGACAATTTCACTCGTTACGATACGTATTATTTATTTATTGAGAGATACAAAATGAAATGGTCATGAATTATTTGATGCAAAAGCTAATTAAAATTTTCTCTTATTTTAATGAAGTATTTTATGAGTTCGTATTTTAGGGGTTCGTGGCTAAATTATATCTGCGCAAAACTATCAAATTGCACTTGGTGTGTTCAGTTTTTGGACTTTCTTTATAAACGTATTGCAGGAAAAGCTAGAAACCCCGTAAATCCTGGTTGTAATATATTATAGGTTCCTACTAATATATTATAAGTGCTTCCACGATCCCTGCAACGTTGCACGTAGGTACCTATACGCACAATGTCTTGCGCACATTACGAGCATTGCACACTACCGTAAACAGCGAATTATCACACCAAAACTAAGTCGTTTCGCAGCAAATAACATAACTAAATAACTTTTTACAATTTATTATTTTATTTGACAATTTTATTATTTATTTTTATATATATTATTATTATAAAACTACACAAAATTACTTATTTTGATGAACAAAAGTCGTAGATGACTGCTTCGTGACGGATCGTTTTACACCCTGTATTATACAGGGTGTCATGAGCTATCGTCGAGTTTTCTTTTACCATGTATTCAGTATATGATTTCTGGTTTCCTATTTGGGTGCTGGATATACTACTTATTATCGTCGCAAGCAAGTACAGGAAACTGTTTTCTTAACAAGTATTTTCAAATATTATTTCACGAAATGCTGTCAAATTATTAATTGCGTTAAAAACACGTGAAAATCAGACACTGAAAATATCTTACAATAGAAAACGTGTTTTTTGCTGTAGTATTTTGTTTTACAAAATGTAACGTTTCAGCAATAATAAATCGGATTTCGTTTTGATCTAAATTAAAATGAAAACGGAACTAAAAGTTATAAAGCTTTTAGGAACATTCTCATCATCTGCCTAGCTTTCTCAAAACTATGTAGGGGTCGGCTTCCAAGCTTACCAGATGCAGCTGAATATCGGTATTTTACATAGAGCGACTGCCTGTCTGACCTCCACAACACAGCTATTGGTAACATACGATATCCCTTGGTAAGACTGGTTATCAGGCCTTTGCGCTTCAGACTACCCGTAACGATGCAGCAATATCATTTAAAATATTAAAAGCTTAAATTGTATATATAGAAATTAGGTCAAACCATGGTCGATTTAATTAAGGACTGGCTAACGCGTATTTCAAAGTTATGTCAGTTGCCGTAAATTATTTAGTCACCTGGTCGTACAAGTAAGTAATTAATTAGTCTTATAAAAAAAATATCGAAAAACCTTAGCCTCGAAAAAGCCTCACAAGAACACATATTAAGACTAATTAAGACACATAAATATAAAAAAAATCTTAAAAAGAATTTCAATTCGACTTATCTTACAAAAAAAAAATCTATAGCCTCACAAATAAGAACCACAAAAATTTAGCACAGCACTAAAACAAAATAAATAAAAATATATTTTTACAAAGAAACACGGCTCTATAAAATCCCTTGGCATTGGTCGTTGAAAAAGTGGTTTATTAGCGTACAGGGGAGGCGGATATAATAAATATAAAACCAGGAATGACGTCCCAGGTTCCCCTGCCGTGTTCTTTTGCCCTTATTTGGTGATAATGTAAATACAACAGTTAGTAGGAAAAAAATGAGGTAAATAATTTGATTTACTCAATAACGTTTATAAGGAATTGTGAGAGAGATTTTCTGGCTTGTTTTGAGGCTTCTATAATAAGGATACATGTATATTTTATTATTTTTAAGGTCTTTCGTTATCACTTTTTTGTCCGTCTGTAACAAAGTTTTATCTCAGGATATATGCTCCGTAGAAATTTGTACTTACCTTAAGATTATGTCATTTAGCTGTATAGTTTAGAAGTTAGCGCAGGTTTATTAATTACGGGCAATACAACAGTAATTACACCAGGCTAGAGACCCTTCCACAGACTACTCAGTGTAGTTTGGTTCGGAGCCTAAACTGTGTATTATTTTAAGCCAAAACCTTTATTAAATTTTATTTTATCGCTTGCTCGAAAAATTTGTGTATGTGTTTAAACACTATGCGCTTTTTCCGACGTAGAAATTTCTACAAGCTTAAGAGTCTTAAAGTTCGAATATTCAGCTGACTTGGGATTCCTATCCTAACATCAGTGTGGGTTTTCTGGATTGCAAACACGAACGAGTCATTAGCAGCGGTGACACAGCACCGACAGATGATTACTCAGGCTTTTGGACCCTACGGGCGATGGAAGAGATTCGAATTTACTGGATAGTCTCAAGAATTTGACCAGGAACGTTGATTTCTAAAAAGACATAAATAGACTAACAATCTGGTCTATGTATTTAAATTTACGTGTTACAGATGACATCTGAAAATTTTGTAAGTCGTTTTTTCATAGCTTTCGGCTTTACTATACATCACTCGTCGTAAAAATATGACAATTATGTTATTTTGCGACGAATATGTCGCTTTGTCAGTTGTATTGAAAAGGGTTCTGATACCGTCAAATATTCGATTCGGTCGCAGCTATTTCCCGTCTTGGGAAGATCCGAACAAAATCCATAAAAATAAGGAAATCCATGGTAGTCAATGCCATAGCACACAAAAACATCTTGATCCCGGTACTCCCAGAAATCCCTTCGAATAATAAAATGCAAAAATCAGAGCCAAAACCGCGGTCAAAACTAAAGATAAGCAAAACCTTTGAAACCTTGAAAATGTGTCCGTAAAGATTGTACCGACGGGTTCCAAACATGTCTTCACGATATCGGTATGCCTATCTTCTATGAACACAGTAACCCTTTCCCTTCATAACTTATGCGGGTAGATAAACATCAAAGAATTTGGCTTCCTTTCCAAATCGGCATGAAGATAGTTTACGATACTATATGTATGTATTGCTTATAAAATTTGCCTATGTATAAAGTGTATCGTGGAATATCATCTTTATTATATCGTTTACGTTTCTGCAGGCTCTAAATAATATCTCGAGAATATTGGTTGTAATGATAAGGATCTCAAATACATGGTCTGCCTTTGACTTACACTTTTTTTGTAATATCCTGGGCGGCAGGATAATCGACGCACAATCTGTTTCCATGGATTCAGTACATGATTCTGAAAACCCCTGTGTTGAGATTTTTTTGTCAGTTGAAAAAAAATATTTTACATTTTAACCGCCTAGGTTTTCTATGCCACTTTTCTATGAAACAGCAGATTTGTTTTTGATAACAAACGAAAAATGTCTACGCTAGGTCTATCCATGTGCTGCATTCATTGTTTCAGCTTGCGCGTCGATTCCATGTGTCGATGAAGTTTCAATACAAAGACCAATCTACTTCTTCATACAGCTGCTTCACTCTTTCTGTTATAAAGGTTGCGTTTATCAGGAAACCTCAAACAAGTAACTCCTGAAAGTAGTGTCTGATAATTGAGTCCCAGGTCGAAGTACATTGTGCTGCCAATTTTATGTTCAACAAAAGCTATAACACCGTACTTTCTTGTATTAAAATGGGTCTCTAAAACCTTGACCTGACCTGACCAAATCACGCGATGACGAGCAGATATAGAGCTACTAGGAATTAATTAACCCTTTGTTGTCCCGTCATTGTAAAATTCTGCCGATGTCATGATGTAGTTAATAAAACGAAGTTCGAAGCGTGGTTTATGGGGTAATATGAAAATGAAGGAGGCCTCCCTTCATTTCTCCTTCATTTTCTTTGTCTAGGGCAGAAAAAAAGGGTTTCCCAGAAATCCCTGCTACCTTGTTTATAACGAGGTTAGATATTAGATAGCGAACAAACAGACAATTCACTTTGATGGTAGTGGCCATCGACGTATGTATATCTGTATTACAATACTCTTTATTATTGCTCTTTTTCGCTTTTCCTTTTTCTTTTTTAGTCCCTAGTCATATCTCATGGGCGAGGGCCTTGTGGCTAAGTAATAACAGCCGTATGGGTCGATCGACCAGGTTAAGGTACGCTTGCCGCGGTAGGTCCGTGGATGGGTGACCATCTCCACATACCAAGGACCCTTCCGTGCCTCGGAAAGCACGTTAAACCGTTGGTCTCGGCTGTCATTCGTGGATCTTTGACAGTCGTTACGGGTCATAAGTAGCCCGAAAGTCTGACAACCAGTCTTACCAAGGGGTATCGTATTACCCAGTTACTGGGTTCTGGGGGTCATATAGGCAGTCGCTCCATGTTAGATACTGGTATTCAGCTGCATCCGATTAGACTAGAAGCCGACCCCAACATAGTTGGGAAAAGGCTGGCAGATGAGTCATAGGGCATGTATCACCGGCATTCAGACCCTTCAAACCGAAATACTGCAACACTACTTAGCAGCAAGAATGGGTGTGGTGACAGTACTTCCCCGGTGGACCTCCACCACAAAAAGCTACAAGGAAAAATAACATAAATACACATTTACGTAGCATTAGATCCTACCAGTTACTACCAAAATAAACGATCGCAAAAAGGGGAGGGGTGAACAAGGGGCGCATAAACTTTTATTAATAAAAGAATAAGTATCTGTGAGCGAAGAAATGCCTGGAACATCCACACCTCGGCAAGGCTGTAATAAAAAAGTAAGAGAAATTGATGATCGAAGCGCGGCTGGTTAAACTTTGCGCTCAATATTTGGAGACGGAGCTAGAAATATTGCAAGTAATCGCTATGACGATACGAGTAATGGTGGCTATGATATTATTTAGTTACCTACTGGCTGAGTACTGCTGTTGCCTATGTGGCGAAATGCACAAGTTGTGTTTTTTTTGTCTGTTATGTTTCATCATCTGCCTAGCCTTTTCCCAATTATGTTGGGGTCGGCTTCCAGTCTAACCGGATGCAGCTGAATACCAGTATTTTACATGGAGCGACTCAGCCACAACCCAGTTACTGGGTAATACGATACCCCGGTAAGACTGGTTGTCAGATTTTCGGGCTTCTGACACCCGTAACGACTGTCAAAGATCTACGAATGACAGCCGGGACCAACGGCTTAACATGCTTTCCGAGGCACGGAGGGGTCTCGGTATGTAAAGATGGTCACCCATCCACAGACCAACCGCGGCAAGCGTAGCTTAACCTGATCGATCGACCTGTGCGGCTGTTATTATTTAGCCACGGGCCCCTCTAGTCTGTTATGTGTCCGATAGAAAAAAAACAAAAAAAAAATTGTGTTATCTGTGTCATGGTAAATAGTAATAGTGCTTTCTTTTTTAAAAGTTTCATTCAGAATGCCGTACTCCTGGACACGGCTCGTATAGTGAGGAGGTTCCTCTCTCTAGTGCCCTGACTACCAGCAGCTTGGACCGTGTTTCTTATGATTTTTATATTTTTAAATGTTATAAGAATATTTGAAAATGAAAATATTAAGCATAAAAATGTAATTAAGAAAATAATCCTTTATTTCAGGCATGGTCACACATAAAATAATAAAACTCTGACTTGTGAAATATAAAACAGAAAGAAACAAACATAAACAATAACATAATAGACCCCCGCCATGATAACCAAAATACTTTTTTTTTTGCCATTAATGTCCCACTGCTGGGCCTCCCTACTCTCCTTCCACGTCTCACTGTCCAGGGCTGTCTACCAAAACATACCTAATATTTTATATTTATATGTTTTGGTAGGCATATATTTTGGAATTATAATTATTGTATCTCTAAACAGGTTACAAATCATGGAGAAACATATTATGGGTAGTATGCATATATTCACCCAAACGTAAGTTTTATCTAACTGTAGTGTCCCGTCAGACTAGAAACAGACGGTCTCCCCTCAAAAAGGGCCGCCTTTCGTCTGTAGCCGTTTTTGAGGTTCAAAGTGCACTCCTAGCTCATAACTTTTTCTTTTTGCTCACGGTCGAGTTTCAAAACAATCACCACGGTAAATATAAATTCTCAATTTTACTACAAAAATACTGCATGCATTTTTCACGCCTTGTTATTTTAGCAAACTGTATTATTTTCTTTTTGATTCATCTCGACGGAATCGACATTTCGAATGTAGTATTTTTTAAGGAAATGTTTTTGTGTAGTTTTCAAAAGTACGTATGTAGTATGTAATTTTGAAAACTAACAGTAGGTTTTTTTAAAGATATTATTTATTATTTTTTTTTTTTTACTGTGTTAATATTAATAAATATTTCTTTTTTATAATGCTTAAGAAAAAAAGTAATCTCCTTAGTAGGTAATACGGGTTGGTGTCTGCAACTCCTCGCCAATGCTCGTATTTTGCGTACGGGAAGTAATATATAACGCTTTACAAAAAAAAATCAATAAGATTATGAAGAGTTAAACCAGGTCAGACCAAGCACATTACAAATGTGCCTCGTCTTGTCTGGTTGGTATTTTAGTATATCACAGGTTAATTATTAGTATAGGCCTGTGTTATCCCACAGCAGAGCAAAGCCCTACCTTCCCTCTTCCCATTTTCCCACCACTCATTGGATCCAAAATAGCAGGAAACGACTACGCATCAGGCCCAGAATAAGACGCCGGCATGAGCTCGACTCCTTCTTACAGGATTGGACCACAGACGCAGTAAAGGTAAACACATGGTAATTTAAAAAATGTGTTAAATAAAGTTACGAATATTCACACCAAGATAATATGTTCATTGAATAATAAATAACAGTTTACCCGAAAACTCTAATACACCTTTACTCCCCCCAATAAACTTACGACTCACGTATTATAAAACAACTTGTTAACCTCTAAAAGGTTTTTTAAAACCTTCGCAAAAACGCCAGACTTTATTAGGTATACCACGTAGCAACGTGAGGTTAAAAGACCACCATTATTAAAATTCCCATAGCCGACAACGGCCGTAACAATATTTTAGACCAGTAAGCTGGAAAGAAAAACTGCGCTTAAATGGATTTAGCATATTTTATGATAATATTAAGACGAACAAACGGTCTTGGGAATTTCGGAGGTACAGTCTAATCATCCAGTCTGACACCGCTTCACCGAAAATATTATACCTACGGAAATCCTCCGGATTATTAATGTTCCGTTTTTCATAAGTTTGAAGGGAATTTTCGGGAAAGTTTTCGCTAAATAAATAATTTTAGCGTCGATTTTTTTTAATGTTTTTACTTAGAGTAGGTAGGTACTTAACTATATTATGATATTATATTTTCTTTTATTACCTTTTAAATACATGTGACCTACATTTTTAATAGTCGGATTCGTACACGAACGGTCCCGTACCACAAGCCAACAAACGACCAAAAACACGTATCTTATTTGTGAATTGTCTACCTAAAATAAAATAAGGCTAAAAATTACAGGGCCCCCTTTAATTTTGAACTTTATATTATTTTTATTTTTGTTGTTATAGCGGCAATAGAATTATACAATCTGTGAAAATTTCAACTGTCTACCTATTACAGCTCATGAAATACAGTCCTCTGAAAGACGGACGGACGGACGGCGGAGGCTTAGTACTAAGGTTCCGTTGGCACCTTTTGGGTACGAAACACCAAAAACTATTAAAATTGTATAAAATAGTAACCCACCTGTATCAGGAATAGGGTTCGAACTACCGGTGGTTCGAACTCCTAAGAGAAAACCTCATAACAATTTATATAAGGTGTATCTATTCATATACGAAATCTCTTAAGGCGTCATTGTATTCATCATAACGAACTGGTTGATGGGATCAGGTGTTCCCTACATTTTGACGAATTTATGCGAACATAAATGTAGAGAACAGCTGCGTTTTTGTTCGCGATTTCAGGTTTGGCCAATTTGATTTGATGATTTGATAATTGGAGGTTACAATTACCCCTTCAGATGTTTCGTGTATGAATAGATAGACCTTATATTTTTAGTAAGTAAGCAAGGCGCACTAAAATAGCTTCAACAATTGGCGATATTTTAACATACATACGTCTGGTGCATTGTGGGATGCAAAGTCAGCCCCACTATGACGTTGCTGGCTGGTATACTCGGTGGTTGGGACATTGACGTACAACCTGTTACCACTGATTCAGTACATAATTTTGAACCCTGCTGCTTTGCAAGATTTCATCAGTTATTAAATAAAAAATGCTTTCTTGCACTTTTGTAGAAAAAATCCTCACTCCACTGAATCTATGGTCTGTTACCAACCTGTTGTTGCGCGTCAATGTCCATGCCACCTTGTAGATTTTAACCACGGCATGAGCTATCCTCATACGAGTATTTATAGTTATAAGCTAACATAAAGCTAAAGATTCAAAAGATTTCGTCAAATACACGGAGAGTATACACAGCAGCGGAGAAAATAAATTATACACGGACATTATGTATGCATGAGCATAGCTGTTCATTATACGGGTCGCTGCCTCCTAAGGTAGAAAGACGAAGAATTTTGTTTATAAGTCTTGCAATAATTCATTAAATAAACGGAAATAGGGTCCAATGATAATAATAATGTTTATTCACAAGAAGAGTTTTTTATCAATTATAGTGCTTAATCTAGACTTACGGTACACAAAAGTATTAGCATTTGAGGCCGAACTAGGCATAGCCTATATTTCAGCCCTCACGCAGATCCCCCCGAGTTCTAACAGGATTCAGCTGAATACTAGTATTTTACATGGAGCGACTGCATATTTGACGTCCACAACCCAGTTACTGGGTAATAAGATACTTCTTGATCGACCCGTTATGACTGTCAAAGATGACATGAACTGACTGAAATGATGACTGTCAAGAATGGCAGCTGGGATCAGCCGCTTAACGTGCTTTCCGAGGCACGGAGGGGTCTCAGTGTGTAATGATGGTCACCCATCCACGGACCAACCGCGGCAAGCATAGCTTAACATGAACGACCAACCGGTGCAGCTGTTATTACTTAGCTACTAGGCCCTCAAAGGCCCTTACATTCCATCACATATCGCCCAAAAACATTATCTAATACGGCCATCTTCACACAAAAAAACGGAAAAGAAGAAGAAGGGAAGGATCCATTTTAAAAATACAGCGACCAGTGTTTTTATCGTCCCATTTTCATCGCGACATCTTAACTAGAGGTGGGGTCTCACAAGAACTTGTCGAGGACCTTGTAAGTCACAAAAATACGATATAATACGATTATTTTCCTCTTGTCCCTACTCAGATTAAATTTTCCGAGTCGAGTAGGGAGGCGACGTGTAAACTGGAGAACACTCGAACCCGGCTTGCCTTGGAGTGAGTTCTTGACGCGAGATGTCATTACTATATGTCACTCACACGACTTGCGACCGGGTTTCGATGAGCGACATCACTCTATTAACATAAGTGTATCAGTGTCTGCTTGTTTTAATTTAATTTTTTGGTGTTGGAGCGTGTTAGTGTCATAAGTCGTTTCAGAACTTTTTGACAATTTTTTCTAGCAATACTGTTTAATATCTGTGGTTTTTCAGCTGTTTAGATGGCTGGATTGACATTATTCGTATGGAAGGTTAAAAGAGTTATTATGCAGGGTCCCATTAAAATAGATGGACAAATTTTAACACAGCGCTCTGTACGTCTAACCAAAGATATCCAAGCAAAAAAACACTGGTTGAAGTGATTTTATTTTGACCTAAAATTAATAAATTGCCGGCACATTAGTATATTTTCGTTAGCCGATTATTTTTCTGGTAAGTATCTAATGCATTTCTTTATTTTTTTTTTACCGTTGTCCTTATTTTGGTGGTCTGAATGTTTTTTAAAAGTTTGCCCATCTATTTTAATGGGACCTTATATATTATTATAAAAAGTCCCCCGGACTGAATTTTGGCCGCGGCCAATCTCAAAGGACTTGTGTCGCGCACATATTATTATAAGTAGAAGATTATGTTGAAATGATTATGGTTCGCCCATAAAGGTCGAAACCTTTCAGATCATCATAGACTATTTTGGCGGAATAAGATTGTTTCTTAACATCGCTACCTACATTTGAACGGATTTTTTTAACGCGGGTTGCAGTACGAGAAATCGTCACGTAACGAAAAAGCGTTTTGCCCCTTGCGACTTTCTCTCTGAGAGATACACTCCTCGTCATTTGATTAGCCTCACCTATTTTTTTCTAATAAGTGATTCTTGGCTTGCTTATATTTATTTAGGTATGTGTTGTTTATATTACATCTTTCAGGCAGAATCTGATACCCAACAAATAATCGAGAAAGAGGGCGAGGATACGCGTGGTGGGGAGTATCGCTCAGTAGCAGTTCGTCACATGAATAGCCTCAGTCAAATTTATTGCGTTATCAGAACGACGCGTTTTGTTTTCGTCAAGGTTACATTTGGTTTTTTGGTTTTATTTTCCAAAACTCTATGACAAATCAAATAAGTTACAATTGATTTAAAACGTTAAAATTAGTTATAAGATAAAATGGGACGCAATAAAAAATTAACTGATGAAGAAATTTTTAAAATTATTTTTTTACTCGGTCAATAAATATCTAATCGCGAAATTGCCAGAAAATTAAATAGAAGTGCTAAAGTGATTAACAATTTTGTTAAAAATAAAGAAAATTACGGTAAGAACTACAAAGGTCGAACAAAATTTGCGACAACACCAAGAGAACGTCGAATGATATTACGCGTGGCATCTAATAGTACTAAGAGTGCAAGGCAAATAGCAGCAGAAGTTGGAACAGCAGCATCTGTCTCAACTGTAACAAGAATTATAAAAACGGCAGCACACTTAAAAAGAATGAAATTAAAGAAAAAACCGGCTTTGAAACAACATCACATTACAGAACGACTTTTGTTCGCTAAAGAACATATGAGCTGGACAGATAAATGGAGAATAGTAATTTTTTCCGACGAGAAAAAATTTAACTTAGATGGGCCTGACGGATACAACTATTATTTCCACGATTTACGAAAAGAAGAAAAAATATTGTCTCGTCATCAAAAGTCCTTCGGTTCTGTCATGGCCTGGGCTGCGATTAGTTACAATGTCACTATAGATATTGTCTTTCTTGAGGGAAAACAAGACTCTAGTAAATATATACATCTTCTAGAAAGTGAATATGGAAAGATTTGCGCTGTTGTTAAAAGTCGTAAATGGGTATTTCAGCAAGATAATGCCCCAATACATACGGCTCAGCAAGTAAAGGAGTGGTTTAAGGTTCAAAAAATCGAAGTTATGAATTGGCCGGCTAATTCTCCAGATTTAAACATAATTGAGAATGTTTTTGGTGAATTATCTCGCAAAATTTATGGAGGTGGTCGTCAATATGAGAATAAACAAGCTTTGATTACCGAAATTAAGATTGCTTGGAAAAACATTGATTTAAACTTTTTACATTCATTGTATGACTCGTTACCAGATAGAATTTTCGACGTTATAAGAAATAACGGAAATAATACAAAGTATTAAAAATAAAATTAACACTTTTTTGGATGTATATAATGAGTTTTATTTCTATGAGGCTATTCATGTGACGAACTTCTAGCGAGCAGTAACCCGCGCCCCTGGTATCCTCGCTTTCTTTCTTGAATATTCGCTGTGTAACAGATTCTGTTTGAAAGAAATATTACAATAACCACATATCAACTAATTATCAGCAAGCTAAGAATCAATTATTACCAAAAAATAGGTGAGGCTAATCAAATGACGAGGAGTGTAAATAAAGTTTCCATAATTACCGAGGGTACTAAAGCCGATATTAAAGTCAAAATGAAATTCCGAAATGGCGGCTGCGAAAACTTTCAAATTTTTCATCACGTATGTCGTTTTCATGATTTTTTATGAATCAAAAAATCAAAAAATCAAAAGTCATTTATTCAAACTAGGCTGAGAATCAGCACTTTTCGAACGTCAAAATTACAAAAGACAGTCCCCCAAAACGCCCGCCCTTCACCACTTCCTAGTGCTTTCGCTGGGAAGAAGAAGTGGCGCAACAAACTCCCCAGCAGCACAGCTGTCTGTTCAGTTAGAAAATATACTTGACTGAATACAATACAAGGTATGCAAAGCAATTAACATTACAAGACACAGAACGCTAAATTAAATTATTTGCCATATGTCAGCTGGCAACGCCAATATACCAAGAAATACAATAAAAAACTATACGTACTCAAGCAAAAATTAATAAATGGAAATTAAATAAAAGCCTCCAGGTATAAAGGGCGTGACCGCTAACATATTTATGCAATGCTGGGTTGAGTTTACATAGCTGTCGCTTGAAGTCACAAATGATAAACTAGGACCATAAGGAAACTAAATAAAATATATATGTTCAGGGAAACCATGAAAAATCGGTGAAAAAATGTTCGGTTACGAACAGGTTTTTTTTTTATTTTATACTACCGATCATGTGCTAGCTTTACCATTCGAAGAATAACAAAAAATTTAACTAATTTTATTGTCAATGTTACCTAAAAAAGATTTATATCAGTATACACATACATTTATGTGATTGAAGTATTAAATAAATTAATAATATAAATTGAAATTGTAAGCTTGCCAGAATTGACAGCGTAAGCTAGCAACTAGAGACATGTTAATCCACTTGAAATTAATTATTTTGTCACTATTAGAAACAACATGTCGTTATAGCTTTGAGGTTTCACTTCGTGAGAACAAGGTTGCAGTCTGTCTATTTTGTAAAAATCACACCGTGAAAATCTAAGTGAAGTGAGCTTGAAGTGAACTATCATCCTACCTGTCGCTAGGGAATCTAGGGATTGCCAGCTCACTTCAAACTCACTTCACTTAAGTTATCACGGTGAGATTTTTACAGAATCATAATAAACAAAAGTCATTCTATTGGTTATTTGGATATCTTAGAAATCAATGATAATTTAGCATTACATAGAAAAATATTTGCGGTAAACATAACGCAGAGAAAGAACACAAACACAAAAAAATAACAAATTGGGGAAAATATGCGTCACATCCACGCAAAACGGCCAAAACAACACGCCTCGTTTCTCCAAAGGGTTGGGCAGAGATGGGGGCCCCTATTGCCGTCAACCGGACACAAATCCAGACTGAGGCTGCTACTGAGAAATTACAGATAGAAAACCCAATGCAATGATTCAATGATACCCTACATTATTTAAATTAATAGAACAGACTACTTGTAATATCGCAATTCAACGTTTTTCTATTAGGTACCTGCTACTACTGAGAGAGAGAGAGAGAGTTGCACAGAGAGCCATGGAACGTTCCGTGCTTGGCATTAGGCTAATAGACCGAGTTCCAAACGTCGATATCCGAAAACGTACGAAGATCTTTGACATTGAAAAGCGTATAATCATTATTAAATATACAATAAATAAAGCAAAGCACAACTTAAAACAACTAAATAAAGCACAACCTATTCAAGGGTCGTTGTACTCATCATTATGAACAACTTTTACCATGGGCCCAAACCTGAAATCGTGAAAAAAAAAACTGCTGTTGTGTACATTAATGTTCGCATATTTCGTAAAAATGTAGGGAATAGCTGTTTTTTTTTTTCGCAAATTCATGTTTGGTCCCTTAGTAAAAGTTTTTCATAATTATGAGTACAATGACCCATTATGATGATGTGAGTTATTTAGGTTACAGCTTATCTATATATATTTATTTAGAATAGTATATTATACTTTAAGTATGTAAGATATTTATTGTATTATGTAAATGGTACACCACAGACCACCTACAGTATTTGTCTCTCCTTCCCCTTTTTAATCCATCCAAAGGTTGTCTTTAAAAGATCGCTCTTAGCGATAAGACCGCCCATTGTGTCGTCACCCTTTGTAAAATTTCTATATTTATGTCTGTAATTTGTTTGGTCATAATAAAGAGTAGGTATTCTATTATATAATGGAACTCAAATGGAGTTGGGCAAGACACCCGGCAAGGCACAGTGATGGCAGGTTGAGTAAGGCTGTGACAGACTGGCGTTCGAGGAATGGAAGACGAGATGTCGGTCGTCCGGCGGCGAAAACGGCGGATGATATTGTTGCCATCGCGAGCAAAACCTGGATGAGGCTGACACAGGAGCCTGGGGATTGATACAAGAAAAGACAGCAGTGGGTAAAGTCGGGCTGTGTATGATGATGATGAAGACTACTACTGTTCTGTTACGGGTAGCAACCACTGGAAAATCAAACCAAAATTAATATAACAAAATTTGCCACATATATTTACATCATACATTCATAATAATGGCTCTAAAGTTTCAATGTGCAACGCATAATGTGGAATCACTGGCCACAGTAATTATTTTGGTACCTATTGATTAATTTATTTGCGTGAATGGCTACGGTTAGCCGAATATACTGACTCTAACCGAGTATTATAATTATACTGCTTAATTACTGCATTGAAATAGCAAAATCCTGGCTTTTCGATATTGCAGTAATCACACATCGAAAGTCGAGAGAGAAACTAATATTTTATTTATATTACTAGGTACATCATGCATGTACAGATGCCAACACATAAAGCTACTACAATCTGTAAATTTCTTAAAATAGATTTTCAACTTTATTGCTAAAGCATAAGGTTCAGGGTTGATTGGGAAAATTTTACAGCTTCGGTTAGCTTGATATGCTGGCGTCTGTACATAGATGTACATAGGTGCGTATTAAGCAGACAGGGAAATGTTTTGTAGAGTTGATTGACATAAATATGCATTTTTTACGGCTAATAAGGAATGACAGCTGTGATTTTAATACATGCGTACGTAAACTTACGCCTTCTTCTCATGGAGGTAGGCAGAAACTACAGAACGCTACCTGCTGCGATCTTTAAATATTCCAGATCGATTTTAATCTAATATATAATTTGATAAACAATCCGTTTCAATGATTGTACCGAAAAAACAGCATGATCTATTCTATAAATAATATAAAACAAAGTCGCTCTTTGTGTCTGTCTCTGTGACCGCATCGTTCTTCTAAACTGCGCAAGGGATTCTATTCATTCTAATATGGTTTTAACCATCATTTGGAGTACTTATTCCGAATGGTGTAATTATAATATAATAATGAGGCCCGTGGCTAAATAATAACAGTCGCGCAGGTCGATCGATCGGGTTAAGCTACGCTTGCCGCGGTTGGTCTGTGGATGGGTGACCATATTTACATACCGATACTCCTCCGTGCCTCGGAAAGCACGTTAAGCCGTTGGTCCCGGCTGTCATTCGTGGATCTTTGACAGTCGTTACGGGTAGTCAGGAGCCTGAAAGTCTGACAACCAGTCTTACTAAGGGGTATCGTATTACCCAGTAACTGGGTTGTGTAGGTCAGATAGGCAATCGCTCCATGTAGAATATTTTTTTTTTTAATTTATTTATTTTACCATTTATGTACACACATATATAAACAGACAAGAAAAAACAGAACAGAAAAATAGGTACAAAGGTGATGCTTATTTCTTAAGAAATCTCTTCCAGCATACCTGCGATAGGACATTAGATAGAGAGATGTAGACAGCGTGTGAAAGAGTAAAGGAGACAAAAAGAATACATAAAATCGTAATCAATTATTCACTTAAAAAACTAAACAAATACTATGAGAATATACTTACATATAATACATGCATACAAATAAACATACATACAAACATACACACATACATACATACATACTTCTAAAATAAATATCACTATGAAGTTAGTAAATATCACGTAATCAAAATAATAAATACATACACAACTATGATGAAGTGGAAAGATAGTGTTCTTTTACTCTTCTTTTAAAAACTGCAATAGTTTGGCAGTCCCTAATGTCAGGCGGTAGTGAATTCCACAACCGCACTGCGTGCACAGTGAAGGAGTAGGAATAGAAGTCGGTGGAGTGGGGACTTAAGGAGGTTTTTAAGATGCGACCTGCAAGGCGCATCTGAAGGACGGGCGTAGGAAAAACGCTCCCGCAGGTAGGGTGGTATACTGGTATTCAGCTGCATCCAGTTAGACTGCAAGCCGACCCCAACATAGTTGAGAAAAGGCTAGGCAGATGATGACTTATAATAAAAAATTTGTCAGTCGTAAAAACTGTACTAATAATATGTAATTCCCAAAACCATAACTAACGCAACACAATTACAGGAAATCCAATATCTTCATTATACGACATCACCATCCCTGTGACCTCAACCGTCACATTTTTCATAACCTGGACTTACCGCCGAGATCAGGTCGTCAGCGTCTCAGCGAAGCTTCCGTCCGAAAGACCTTTTTATTTTACGATCCCTAACTTTCTTGATAAACTTGGACAAGTGTCGCTAGTCAGTAATTCGTTCCCCTCCGACCATTACCTTATGGTTAGTTATAGAATTTGCGGGCAGCCGACCTGTGGGGCTGTGGCCCAATTTTGTGGGAGCTCAGCCCTTGTGCGTGACCTTTGGATGTAATGGGCACTCCTCGACGCGTTTTCTTATTCAACAATCTCGTATTTTGCCAACGTTTTAGTTAAGTTGCCAACAACACGTGGTGTTAGAAGTTCCCTTTTCTCTAAGTTGTGGAGGATTTTAAGGGTAGGTTGTGTTGTAAATATTTGAACGTGTATTTCACGCCTTTTTTTAAGTGTGGAGCGTGTGTTGCATACTGATGGTTAGCTGATTAGGAGAGTTTTACGTTATCTTCACAATCATTCCTATCAGAACTTTTCTGTTCACTGTGTTATTTAGATACATGTTTATATGTACGTACATGTTTTAGTTCCCCGAAGCCAGAGGTCTGATTCTTTCAAATATAAATGAATGCACAGTTAAATTCATACTTATCAAATTTTAGGGTTGTTCAGCGCGCTGTGGAGCGGGCTATGCTTGGAGATTCTTTGAAGGACAAAATCAGAAACGAATTTAGCCGGAAAAGAACCGGATTTCAAATCAAATTAAATCAATTTATGTGCCATAAGTGTTGGTCCAATGTCGGTTTTAACATAAGTAATAATACAGATCCTTAGCACTTAGCCATATAGTAATAATGTGACATGCAAACATTTGGTCATAACTACTGTTATTATTGTTATTTTTCAATTAAAATTACAGTTACAATTGAGTTATAATAATTATTATTAAATACAATTTTTAAATGTAGAAAGAGTGTAATAATTACGATTTCTGTTATTTTTTTTAAACTGTTATAAAATATGTCGTTTACCAAGTAGATTTTATCCCCTAACAATACTTTAAGACACTTTGTAAATTTATTAGCTGGTTAGATTGTAACACATTGCATAGCTATTTTTACTGTATAATGCTGTCCTGGGAATTATGGGCTAAACTACATTATTCTGTTTCTGTGCCTATTACTTTTTGGATACATTTCATGAGCTTTTTTAAATAACTCCGGGTGCATTTTAACAAATTGAGCGCTTTCAAAGAAAAAAAAAAAAAAAAAAAAAAAAAAAAAAATGTTTATTTCAATTACAATGGGCATTTAGATACATATTTTTGGAGATCTCCTTTTAAGCAAGGAATTGCTTGTGTTAGGAGTCTCCGCACTTCCACTTATCATTAGTTACTATGCAATTGAAATGTAGACAGACGTAGATGTATGGAATTGACATGCAAGAGTATTAATGAAAATAAAGTTAAAAGAGGTAAATAACATTTTACAAACGAACTGCAAAAGAAAGAACGATGTACAGGAAGAAGGCCATATCGCGCAAATACGTGTGATGTGTGTGTCACAAGTGGATATGTTAGTGTGTAAGTGAGTGAGCATGGGTGTGGGTGTTAGGGTGAGTAGTGGGGTTGTATGGTGTGTGAGTTATAATAAGCGATGTTTAGCTCATTTATCGTAAATGAATATCCTGGCTTGCATTAAATACAAAAGTGTGCCTATTTTGCGTTATGCGGGTGAAACCGGAAGGCGATGCTAGTATAGGTAGGTAGGTATAAGCGTACGTTAAATTGTAGGTTGTTGGTTGTATGGCTAGCCCTACGACGATGTCTTGGGATCGAAAGAAGCGAAATAAGTCTTCTTTCACTAACCATACAGTAAACGACCCGATTGTAACCACTTTGGCTATTGTAAAGTAGATACAATAGACTCAATTTCTTCATAGGATTTAGTTTTAAGCCAATCGGTTACCACTTTTTTACAATCCCGGTACTTCATGGAATACATACATATTTCTTTATTCAACAAATTGTATAAGTGAGATGATTGCCTTGGGTATTGTCTTTTAGCGAAAACAGATCTAACCTTAACAGTTGGAGCGACTAAGTAGCTCCTTCTGCTTTTAGGCTTAGAGGGTTCGTACGGTAGGGTTGTGTGTTTTCGTAGAATAAGTTGAAGCAAATAAAGCTTTCTTACAGACAGAAGATCTGACAATTGGTAGAGGCTTTGGGTGGGGTATCTGTAGGGTTTAAAGAACATGACTTTAAGTAAGGTTCTCTGCGCCCTCTCAAGCTCCAAAAACTTTATTTTTGTTGTCCCTCCCCAGCAAGGCAGACAGTACATGAGAATAGACTGGGCCAACGATACGTATACTTGCTTCAGAAGTTGCTGCGAAGCCGCGTGTCGCAGAGTTTTAAAGGTCCATATCAACTTTCTAACTCTTTTCATTATAAGTTCGGTGTGCATGTGCCAAGACAAACGCTGGTCAACCATAACACCTAGATATTTAATATATTGTACCCGGTCAATTTTTAAGCATAGGCAGTCGGAGGTGCCGGGGTTGGGACAATTGTGGATTTTTATTTGGAAATCCCGGGACGGTTGCGAGTTATTATACTTAGTAAAGCAGATATAATTGGATTTGGAAGTATTTAGCGTGAGGAGACTATGGTTTAGCCAGGCTGCTACCTTCGAAAGACCACGTTCGGCCAACCTTGTAACGTCAGCCCAAGTCTTAGCAGTAAAGACAATGGCAGTATCGTCAGCATACGAAAAAATGAGCCCGCCATCAATCTTCATGTTGCAGAGGCTATTAATGTAAACAAGGAACAAGGTCGGCCCAAGGACACTGCCCTGGCCGACGCCGAAAGTGACGGCTGACTCAGAGCTGGTGTACGTAGCAATTTTAACCATTTGTTTGCGGTTGCTGAGGTAAGATTTAAAAAGCTCAAGAGCGGGTCCTCTTATGCCGATGCGTTCTAGCCTGTGTAAAAGTAATGGCACAGACACTGTGTCAAAGGCCTTTTTAAGGTCAAGAAATACCGCTAAACACTTGGCTCCACTATCCACACCGTCCACTAGAGCAGAGGTTAGCGACAGAACAGCATCCTCAGTAGACTTTCTCTGTCTAAACCCAAACTGAGAAGGCGACAGTATATTATATTTAGAGAGGAACTTTATTAGGCGTGAGTTTATAAGTTTCTCAACGATTTTTGAAATGGACGGTAGTACCGAAATTGGCCTATAGTTAGACGGGTCAGACTTGTCCCCAGATTTATAAACCGGCGTTATGAGTGCAATTTTCAAAGCGTCAGGGAAAAGTCCTTGCGCGAAACATAAGTTGACTAAATGGGTTAAGATTGGTACAATTTGTTCGTGTGCAGATTTTAGAAAGTTGACTTGTATTTTGTCCCAGCCGGGAGGGCTATCCGATTTTAAGCTCATTAGAGTGGCTCGAACTTCGTCGGGGTCTGTGTCGAGAAGGACAAGAGATGAGGCCAAAGGATTATCTGTCGAGAATGAATCAGGGTTCATATTATTGCCAGCTGAGGACTGGATGGATGAAGTAGTGATGTTTTCAGCAAGGAGTTTGCCTATGCTACAGAAGTAGTCATTTACCTTGTCAACAGAGCTTTGTGGGGTTGTGCGTATCTCTAGTAGTTCCGCATTATTGGTTTTTTTAGGTTTGCGTTGTGTGATGTTATTAATAATGTCCCAGGTTTTTTTGGGATTTCTGTGCGCTTTAAAAAGTTGATCTCTGTCATGTTTGCGTTTTTGTTTCCTAATAATGGTATAACAGTAGTTACGATACCTTTTGTATGTTATTTTTAGCACCTCGTTGCATGGGTCAAGTCTAAGTCTCATTTGCATACGATTTCTATTCAAAATACAGCGCAACAGGCCAATTGTCATCCATGGTTTTAGGATTCTATTTTTCAAAGGTATATTCAGAGTAATTGTACTGAGTGTGGCACATTTTTGTAGTATCTCAATTAGGTTTTTAGTGAGCAAGTTAGGGTTGTCTAGTTTTAATAGGTCCGAAAGGTTCAAAGATATACAGATTCGGAAGTGTTAGTATCTTAAATCTTTTGTTGTCGAAATAGCTTGCAGAGTAAGCAAGCTGAAGTGGCAGTGGGCTGGCCATGTTTGTCGAAGGACCGATGGCCGGTGGAGCAGACGAGTCCTGGAGTGGAGACCGCGTATTGGTAAGCGTAATGTACCCCCTAGCTAGACAGGTAGAAACTAGCTACTAGAAAGCTATAATGAAGCATGGATATGGACATATTAATGATGTCGACAAAATGGTAAAATAAAAATCATGAAAAAAGTTTTTTTTGGGTACAGACGCCAGCAAATCGAGCTACTACAACCTGTAATAAAAAAAAAATAGATTTTTGAGTTTATCACTAAAGCATAAGGTTCAAAGTTGATTGGCTAAATTTGACAGTTTTGGGTAGCTTGATGTGCTGGCGTCTGTACCTCTTGTACACGTAAAATGGAGATGTTTTTTTTTTTTTATCGTCTACTCTATGGTGTGGAGTATCGTTGGATAGGTCTTTCAAAAATATTGCGGGTTAGTGCAAACAACTTTTCGATTCAGTGATCCTTTTGTGAAATATTAAACTTTAAAATGATAATTTTTGTTAAGAGTCAAGTGTCCGCCCACCTGGCAGCTAAATGATTGTTTTTTGGATATGTGAAAAAATTCACGGCAGTAGTATATATAACGAAGTTTAAAGGAAAACTATCACAACTAAGTAGGCTTTACAAGTTGTAGTGGCAATGCACGGGAGAAAATGAGTTTCAACTACAATGTTATGATTTTTCTTGGGATAAATTAATTCCAACTACGAAACCCTTAATTTTGCGTGGTCCAACTCGCACTTGGCCGGTTTTTTATTTATGCTTGACTTATTTTAGTAAAAACATTGTTTTGGTATAAAAGTAGATAAGAAAAATACATTAATTTGTTTTTTACGAGGTACAAAAATAAAGCAAATTTGGAAAATAACATCATTATTGTACCCTATATTATCAAAGATTCGATTTCAACACTCCAAATATCTTCACGTCAAAGTACCTAATCCACAAACACATCTTCACACAAAGTATGCCTCACTTGTCACAACTAGAGCTGTGTGGCTGACATGAGCTATAACCGGTTAAGATGTTAGAAACACTTCTCAAAGACCGCGATCATCTTCCTTTGATGTCATCGCAGTTGATATGAGCCCGTCTGTACAAGTTGTCAGCAGTAGGAGGGTTACTTGTGCAGAACTAACCCTTCCTTAATCCTGTTTGTATGTTCGCTTAAGCGCTTGTGATCTCGAGCGAACCGTTGCATGTATCTGCGTAGACTCGGTTTTTTATCCCAGTGATTAGTGTCATTTGCAAGGTTAACTGTTATTATTGTGAGAAGCATGTTCAAGAAGTTTGTGTTATGAATTAATGAAATTATTAAGTAGGTATTCGTTAGCTGATTTTTGGCAAACTATTATTACCTAAATGATAATTATGTATCTTTATAGCTTAGGTACTATTAGGGTGAATTTCACCAATGAAACTGAACGCGGTTAGCACATAAAACCGCATTCAAGGGCTGTCATTGTCAATACACAACAACATTGATGACACTGATAACTCTTGAATACGGTTCAGATATGCTGATCCCGTTCACTCATGGTGAAATTCACACTAAGTTTTATATCCGAAGGTCTACTAGCTCATGCAAAATAAAGAAATAAAAACAAACAATATTTTATTATATAATTCTACAATTGATCACATAACACCCGCGAACGTTAATTTGGCTAACAGAATAATAATAATAATAATAATATTCCACAACTTTCACACAACGCCATCTAGTCCCAAACTAAGCAGAGCTTGTACTATGAGTACTAGACAACTGATAAACATACATATATATTTCTAAACACATACATAAATTATAGATAAATTACACCCAGACAAAGAACAAATGATCGTGCTCATCACACAAACATTTGTCCTAGGTGGGAATCGAACCCACGACCTTGCGCATAGCAGGTAGGGCCACTGACCACTAGACCAACAGGCCTGTCGAATAATGATAACACATTAATTAAGGAAAGTATAAACGTAAATGAGGCAAAAGGAGTATGTAGGTACCACCACCATGGGAAGAAGGTGTAAGTATATTGTAATTAAGGAAAGAACAGATTTTTAAAATAAACTTCGAAAGTGAAAACTGCGTTCTAATAACATTAAACGGAATGTTCAGTGTTTTCACCGAACACCTTAGTTAGCAATATCGGCGCAAAGCGTTGACCTAATTTTATTACTTATTGTTTTATATTAGATATTACATTCAGTGCACTTTTGTCTACCGCGTTAGCCGGGTGTATTCAAACATTCCATCAACATTTTATCACTAAGAACAGTTTGAGAGTGAGTCAATAAATAGTGTTTAACATAAACATTTGTTTCTCCTCAAAAACACCGACACCTCGCTACGTACCCCGACATATTTTGGTCCTTCGAGCCGGATCACGCGTCGCGTAATTTCGGTATTTTGGTGTGCGAGGTCTGGACTATCGTAACAAACAACAGTGTGTGTGCGTCGTAGGGCTGTCGGAGCGAACATTGGAGCAGAAACTGAAGTAGCAGCTAAAGCTGAGTACTAACAGCGGAGAATACAAGTAATAATTTTCCTTATTTCTAGTCAGTAAGCGTTTTAACACCGAATAACAATGTCAGAACTCATTGAAACGCAATCAATGATCTATGATAGCATCATAAAACTTGGCATTAACTTGAAGAAGGATAGCGCTGATAGGAAAACAGTAGACTACTTTAAGCGAAAGCTTAATACTTTGGAGAGCTATTGGAATGATTACCAAGTTAATCATGAGCGAATTGAGGGAGAAGTAAGTAAAACTGATCCTTATTTCACTGACCGAGAGTACGAGAAAACATGTACCGTGTATGAGTCAACCAAGGCGTTGATCAACCAACAGTATCAGCTGCGGTTCGTGAAAGCGGGAAGCCTCTCAACAGGTGAGCAAACAACAGCTCGTGACCGATCGCCATCGGCATCGAGTACGCGTGCAGCTGATAAAACAGGTGAGGAGGCGGGGCCAAGTTTCCCATTGCAGCTGAGTGACCGCCCAGCTCAGAAGTCGAACTTGGAGCTAAACAGCAAGCTAGACGCATTATTGAAAAAACAGTATGCGAATTTTAAAGCCTTTGTCCGTACAACCGCAAACATAGACGTAGACTCTATCTCAGATAAGTGGGAATTTGAGGACGTATTGAGGTCACTGCAGTCTAGGTGGTCAGCTATCGACATGTTACATTGGGACATCGAAATCGAACTGGAGGGAGAGAACGAACAATACAGCAACATGTACGATAAGTATGAGAAAAAGTTCAACAACCTGAAAAGGGCTATTAACACGAAAATGTGGTCAGTCGCACACAGAGAAAAATCAACACCTCAACTGGAGATACCGAACTTCAACGGGAATTACAACCAATGGGTATCGTTTCGAGATCTATTCACGGAAGTAATACACAACAACCCCTCGTTGTCAAGTGGCCAAAAGATGCAGTATTTGAAGGGGAAGGTTCGTGGAGAAGCTGAGAAACTTATACAACATTTATCGATAAGTACCGATAACTATTCGGCATGCTGGAATATTCTTACCCACCGGTATGACAACAAAAAACTAATATTCTCAGCCCATATGAACATCCTGCTAGGCCTACCAAACATCCAACAGCAATCGTTACAGCAGATTAAGCGAATGCATGACACCACGCTGGAATGTCTTAATGCCATCAAAAACTTAGGAGTTGACACCACATCGTGGGACCCAATGATTGTACACATTCTAGGTCAAAAGCTAGATACGGAAACATATACAGACTACATAGAGTCGCTGAAGAATTCGAAGGAGCTACCGGTACTCGCAGAGTTCTTAGAATTTTTGGAAACAAAATTTACGTCATTGGAAACAGTTCGCCGGAAAGACAATGTGCCCTCCAAGACTTCTCATCAAAACAATTATCCCAATCAAACATCTAACAATAAGAAAAATAATTACAACAACTCAAACAACCAGAGCAACGGAAATAGAATAGTTGCGAAATCGATGCACGTGTCGAACATAAAATGTCCTCTATGCAATAACCAACACGGCATTTATAATTGCAAAACATATTTAAAAATGAGTGACGACCAGAGGCTAAAAACTGCAACCAAATTGAAACTTTGTATAAATTGCTTATTTAGCCATTTCGGAAAGCAATGCACCTCCAACTTAACATGCCGGAAATGCCAAGATCAACATAACACCATTCTCCATGACGCATTTGCGAAATTAGCAAATGCATCAACTCTGTCGTCAAACGGCAACAACGTTGAAAAACAAAACGCAAAGCGCAATGAACCCGTGACGGGCACCGTGAATGCCTCTCAAGATGAAAAGGCGGAGATATTGCTAGCGACTGCTCTGGTGAAGGTCAAGGGGGTGGATGGAACTTACCAAACCATGCGCGCCTTGATCGATCAAGGATCTCAAATATCCTTAATAACAGAAGAAGCGTCTCAGATGTTAGGTATCAAGAGACGACGATGCAAAGGAGTCATCTTTGGAGTGGGACAAAAGGAAAACAGCTGTAAGGGGATGATAAGCATAGAATGCACTTCTATGTACAACAACTTTGAATTCGAATCTGATGTGCTCATCATGAATGAACTTATTAAAAGCTTGCCAAACCAAACATTCCCTAAACCTAACTGGTCTTACATTAAAAACATTAATTTAGCGGACCCGGAATTCTACAAAAGTCGACGAATTGACTTGCTTTTCGGAGCGGACATTTATGCTAACATTATGCTAGGCGGGATTATAAAAGGAGAACATGCCCAACAGCCAATAGCTCAGCAAACACAGCTGGGATGGTTACTGTGCGGCAACGTCAAAACATACCAATGTAATGTGGTCCTAAACAACGTCGAGGAGATTCAGAAATTTTGGGAAGTTGAGGAGATTTTAGAACCATCAAACCTATCTGTAGAAGATCAGGAATGCATGGACTTCTATACAAAAACAACACGAAGAAATAGTCAGGGTCGCTACGAAGTTAGAGTACCACTGAAAGAAGAATTGAAACAGCAACTGGGGTCTTCCAAGCCTATGGCTATTGCTCAGCTTAAGAGCTTGGAGCGCCGCTTGGAAAAAGAACCAAATTTAGCCGAAAAATACAAGGATTTCATGCATGAATATGCAGCGTTGAACCACATGAAACCGGAACAGAAAAACGATAAAATAACACTCGAATGCTTCTTGCCTCACCACGGCGTGCAAAGAGAAGAATCTTCAACAACAAAGCTTCGTGTGGTATTCAACGCATCCGCCAAAACATCCACGAAATACAGCTTGAATGACGTCACGTTGAAAGGGCCCAATCTACAAAAAGATCTACAGGCCTTACTACTTCAATGGAGACAATATCCCTTTGCCTTCACCGCGGACATCGAGAAGATGTACCGTCAAATTTTAGTTAACCCCATGGATCAACATCTACAAAAAATCGTTTGGCGTAAGTCAACAACACAGCCTATACAAGTGTATCAACTGAACACGGTAACATACGGGACAAAGGCCGCGCCGTTTTTAGCAATTATGACTTTAAAACAGTTGGCGGCGGATGAGCGACACAAATTCCCAACAGCGGCTGCTGTCCTGGAAAACAGTTTTTATATGGATGACCTATTACACGGCTGCTTCAACATAGAACAGGGTAAACAATCGATAAATGATTTAATTCAGCTCTTGAAATCAGGAGGCTTTAATCTTCGAAAGTGGTCATCCAACAGTCAAGAGTTATTAGGGAACATATCAACAAGTCAAGAGGAATTCGTTTACAGCTTCAAAAATGATGACATGCTGAAAACTTTAGGTTTGTGCTGGAACCCAAAAGGAGATCAGTTTACGTTCCGTTGCGACTTTTCCCAAACAACCTCAAAACCAACTAAAAGGAGCTTACTATCAGAAATTTCAAAGTTATATGACCCTCTTGGTTGGCTGACACCCCTATCCACGAAACTTAAATTATTATTTCAAAAATTATGGAAACATGACCTACAGTGGGATGATAAAGTGTCCGATGACATACATAATGAATGGGTCAAGTTAATTACGGGAATTGACAACATCAAACATTGTAAGATTCCTCGATGGATATTATGCAACAGGAATGATGTCATCGAACTGCATGGCTATTGTGACGCATCTATCGAAGCATATGCGTGTGTGGTATACGCACGAACAAAATACCAACAAGAAACAGTAATCGTCGCAGCAAAGTCGAAACTTGTACCAAGTAAAAAGAGCGTAACATTGCCACGGATGGAGCTTTGCGGTGCTTATCTACTATCTAAGCTCATCGAAAAAATCAAACAGAGTATAAGTTGTCAATTGGAAATCTATGGATGGTGTGATTCTATGGTGGTCATAGGGTGGCTGCAAGGCGACTCGGCACGTTGGAAACCGTTCGTGGCTAATAGAGTCAACGCGATCAAACAGATAATGCCGGCCAATTGCTGGCGATATGTAAAGTCGGGAGACAACCCGGCCGACTGCGCCAGCCGGGGTTTAACAGCGCCTCAACTATTACAACATCCTTTATGGTGGAAGGGACCAGCATGGCTAGCGTCCTATGACAAAGAGAAGGAACAAACACAGACTATCTACCAAACAGAGGAGGAGATGAAAAGGATAGGATCTGTAAACATTGTTCAAGACATTAACAGTAACAGTATAATAAATAATTTATTATTACAACATAATTCGTTTATAAAAATAACTCGTGTCTTGGCATGGGTACTGAGGGCATTGACGCCAACGTCGCAACGTAAACAATTACCGAAGTACCTAACATTACTAGAATTGCGAAAAGCCAAATCGGCTATTATAATACAAGTACAAAGTACAGCATTTACGTCAGATATTGCAATGTTAAACAAAAATGGCAATGTGGCAAAAAACAGCAAATTATTGAATTTAAAACCTTTCATCGATAACCGCGGCTTTCTCCGAGTGGGAGGACGTTTACGGAACGCGAACATGAGTGACGAAATGAAACATCCTAAGATAATCCCTAACAGAAGTCGATTGGCGGAGTTACTCATAGAAGAAGCTCATCAGTTAACATTCCATGGGGGCCCTCGACTGACCTTAGCTGCTCTAAGACAACAATACTGGATAACAAGCGGATACAGTACGACTAAAAAACAACTAAGAAATTGTGTAACTTGCCGGAAGTATGAAGCAAGGAAGCAATATCAACTGATGGGTGACCTTCCCGCTGCTAGAACCAACCCCGCTCCTCCATTCTACCATACTGGCGTGGACTACACAGGTTTTGTGAACATCAAGGCAAACAAGGGAAGAGGAGTGAGAACATTGAAAGGCTACGTGGCTGTATTTATATGCATGGTCACGAAAGCAGTTCACTTGGAATTGGTGTCTGACCTTACTAGTTCAGCATTCTTAGCTGCACTTAAGAGAATGGCGGCCCGGAGAGGAACACCACATAACTTGTATAGTGACCAAGGAACTAATTTTATCGGAGCTAATAGACTGCTGCAAGAGGAGTACAACCAATTACAACAAGTTTTCGGGGATACTTGCCAGGCAGAAATAGCTGAAATGAACATACAATGGCATTTCAACGCTCCATCTTGGCCTAGCGCTGGTGGGCTGTGGGAAAGAGCCGTCCGCAGTCTGAAGTTCCACCTAAAAAGAGTGGTGGGTGAACAAAGACTAACGTTTGAAGAGTTCACCACTGTACTGACACAGCTGGAGGCGTGTCTGAACTCGAGACCGTTATGTTCGCTTACAGAAAACATTGAGGATCTGGATTATTTATCACCGGCACATTTTTTAACAGGAAGGTCCGATTTAACAGTGATTGAGACGAAGGAGGATGCGAGAACAAGATGGCATTTAACAACCAACATTTTTAAGCAGATTTGGAAAAAATGGAAGAATGAATATCTGAGCCAATTAACAGCGAGAGAAAAGTGGTTTAAACCTCAGGAAAACTTAAAAATAGGCAACATGGTGGTAGTGCATGAAGATAACATTCCAGCTGGACGGTGGATAATGGGCCGAGTGATAGATCTGCATCCCGGTAACGATGGCTACGTCCGGGTGGTGTCATTGAAAACGAAAAATGGCGTCATAAAGCGGCCAGTAGTCAAACTTTCTTTATTACCAGTAGAAAACGAAACAAACAGCCAACAAAACAGCACAACTGAAACAGACAGTTCAACTGAACAGGGTTCTAAGACCCAGAATAACAGGAGACGAACAAGAAAAACAATACCAGGAACGCTATCGTATATTGCCATGGCGTTAACCTTTTTTATGTCAATCTGCACCGTTGCAAATTGCAGCTACAACATAACATCACTGAACAATAACCAATCTTTCTACTTTGACCCAATATCAAAAATCAGCCTCGTAAAAGACAGTTGGACCCTAGTCATATTCTATAACATGTCTCCGTATTGGGAAGGTATGCAGGCGTTTGAAAAAGTAACCACATATCTGGACAAAACATGCAAAAGAACAGGTAGCGAACAGTGCAATATGATAGTCCCACAGCTGATCCATGAGTGTAATGAACTGAAATACTACAATGAACTTCTGATGACGCAACACGTAAGGGGACACTCCAGACGGCGGCGGGGACTTATCAATGCAGTTGGCAACATTGCAAATTCCCTATTCGGCGTATTAGACGAACAATTCGCGGAAAAGTACAGTCGAGACATCAACATGATACAACAAAATGAAAAACATTTAGCCGGTTTATGGAAGAATCAGACGTCGATTGTCGAATCAGAGTACAATTTGTTAAAAAGAACAGAAGAAATCATGGCAAAACAACATAAAATAATCAATAAACATCTTATCACGCTGGATAACATCTCAAATAAACTACAACGAGAGATAAACAACATATCCTTACTTCAAGAATTTACCATGACAGCTCTAACAGCTAGTAATTTACTAAATAACTTAAAAAGAACTCAAGATATTTTACTTGACATCCTAACTAATGTCCACCATGGACAATTTAACATTCATCTGCTTACCCCGGAACAGTTCCAAAAAGAACTTAACATTATCTCTGGGCATTTATCGGATGACCTAACATTGCCTACTGAACCACACGATATTCGAAAGCTTTATTCCCTGACAAGTATTAAAGCACGAATAACGGAAGAATACTTCCTCTTCCAAATAACATTCCCACTTATCAGTAGAGACCGATATAAGTTGTATAAAATACATCCTATACCACACCAGACGAACAACACTATGATAGAGTTCATCCCGTCGTCAGAATACGTCGCTACGGATCTAAAAAGAGACTCATACTTAAAAATTACGTCTGAAGAACTTTCACTATGTAAACAAGAAGATGATAAGTTTATGTGTGACTGGAAAAAGCCAATATACCATCTTAACAACGAGAACAACTTTTGTGATCTCGACCGAGACAAAGATAAGTGCAAGGTACGAAGGTCTCGATGTGAAAACAAATGGACATCACTAACAAACCCGTCACTATTCTTGTACCATTGTTGCAACATCTATGCCGTTAAAGTAATCTGCGGCGAACAGATAAACCAGATACAACTGAGCAAAGCTGGTGTCATTTATTTAGAACCAGGGTGCCTGCTGAAGGGTCAGGATTTTACTCTGAACATTGAGAAGCAAAAGAAAAACAGAATTGATTTGAGCCCGGACATTCTGATACCAGACATGGATCAATTAAATTTCATCATTAACAGCACTATGCCTTTCAAAAACTTACAAGACGTAACAGACTCAGGCGAGATAAAGTACGCCTTAAAAGACTTACACCAACGCATCGAAGTCATGAAAAACAGTCAAGGGGAAGTAGGAGAAACATTATCCTCTCATGACATCCATCAGTATGCAGTAAGCTATATCCTGGTCGGCGCGCTGGTGCTGGCGGCGGGAACGCTGCTGTACAGATGGCTGCGGCTGCGAGCGCGCCGCGTCCACATCACGTCAGACATGGAGCTTCGACCCACCAGAAATATTAGTGAGGTGAACGTCAATAGTGTTAGTGTTAGTGCGCGTCAAAACATGAGTGAACATCAATCTAGTGCGACACATATTTACGGTGAATTAAACAATACAATGGTGAATAGGGCGTGTCCTAGCGTGCCTAGGAATCCTTTAGGAACAATAAGATCTTAATTTTATTTTAAATCAGTGTTACATTTATTCTACTAACATTTTAATCTAAAGATGGCTTGTTTTCACCTTGTAAACATTATTATCATGATCGTTCCATTATATTACTAACATATAATTGTTTCATCTCAGCATCCCTATCTTTCGTGGCCCGGAATATGTTCAGTGTTTTCACCGAACACCTTAGTTAGCAATATCGGCGCAAAGCGTTGACCTAATTTTATTACTTATTGTTTTATATTAGATATTACATTCAGTGCACTTTTGTCTACCGCGTTAGCCGGGTGTATTCAAACATTCCATCAACATTTTATCACTAAGAACAGTTTGAGAGTGAGTCAATAAATAGTGTTTAACATAAACATTTGTTTCTCCTCAAAAACACCGACACCTCGCTACGTACCCCGACACGGAATTTAAATTGCATCTTTCAAATTATTCTTCAAGATAACCTTAATAAAAATCGTTGATTCTTGTAATAGGAAAACATTATATGCCTGGTTCTCTAGGTACGAGAAGAATTGCAATCTCGTTTTATTTTCTACAAGAGAAATCCAATTAATTGCATTTGTAGTTTAGCTTGCCTTGACATGTGGGGAACCGTCTATTTTCTTTTCCTTCTTTTTGGTAATACCTTAATAATTAATTTAAGACTTTTCTGTTTATTAGAACATCCGCTAACCTTATTTTTCTGCTATGAATATCTGCGAAACAGTTTTCTCGTCTAAAATAATTGGTACAAGGCAAAAGAGCATGTTTTTCTTAAAATCGACCCCTAACTATAATAATAATAATAATAACTCTTTATTTCAGATTACAGGATCCATAATATAATAATTATAATAATAATTTATTTTGAAAAACATACATTACAATCATTGTGAAGCCCTGACTCCAGAGATAGATATGTAATACCTGTATTTCAGGAGTCAGTTTCTTCTTCCTTAATACGTGCTTCTTATTTTATGCAATAATTTAATACAAAAAACTATGTTGGGAATATCTCATCCACTTTTTTTTCACCACCACTGTTAGTGTAACTGAAGATAATAAAATAAAAAAAAGAATCGGATTTATCGACATATCTTGCAGAGTAAGCAAGATGAAGTGGCTTATGCTGGCCATGTTGTGCAGTCGAGAAGGCGGCAAGCGCAGTTTGGGACGCTCCCCAGCTGGATGGACCTACGATCTCAAAAAAGTGCTTGGGACTGGATGCGGAAGGTGCAGGACAGGGTGTTGTGGTGTAGCGTGGGAAAGGCCTATGTCTAACAGTGAACCACGATAGGCTGAGTTGATATTGCCGTATATTTAAATATCAAAGTAAAAAAATTGTAATATTAACGTATAACGTTTATATAATATCACTTTTATACGTCAATTACAGACGGGTAACCTCAACATCTTAAAAAATCAAACAAAGAAAATAACTCACATTTAAACACCAGTTAATTTCCCCTAGACGACATTGAAAGGGGCCATTAAAACCAATTTCGTCGCTCGCTACACGCGGCTGACGTGACGAACTCGAGTGACTGTCCGTGACAAACAAGTTCTGCCACAATATCCGCCTGTAAAACGGTAACTGAATTTTAATGGCCCGACATGCGGGAATATATTGATTGTTTGTGTGTTTCATATAATTTTTGGTTTGTTAATGTCAAGGGTATTGCTTTTCGGTTGTGAAAATAAACGAAATAAACGGTTTACGTTGGATAAAATAATAAAGAGCTGCGAGGTCAAAAGAGGCTCTGTTATTCAGAAACTTATCACGAAGCAACACATTTTGCTGATGGATTAAAAATACAGGTTTAAAAAAACATCTATAAGTACCCAATTTAGCTTTTACTTAAGAACCCTTTTTGGTTGAAAACCTAAAACTAGTTAATATAATTAATCAAAACAAACAATCTTCTTTTAAAACAGAAACATAAAATAAACGTACATAATATTTAATTAAAAATAATTCCGTTTTACACCACAGTAGGTACTTTTACAAAAAAAGCACTCGTGTTTAAATACAAAAGAGTTCTAAGTGCTCGCATCATAAAAACTAAAAAAAAAAAAAACATTCCCTTTACGAGTCCACACGCAAATTTCAAATTACGAACTGTCCCCAACAAAGGTACGGCAACATTGTGTACGAAACCACAGAACAGTTAAAATGACAGAGATGGCACTCAACCAAAACTTTAATGTTGGCCTTTTTGGAGTGGAATACCTTTTTCGTACGTGATGATACCTACCCTGTGATGTACGCATGACGGTTCTGTTTGTCCTAATATAGGCAGAGAATTAGCGTGTTCTTTTTTTATGCTGACCCATTAACGTTTTATTTTTGTTTGCAAGATTTTGGAGTGAATACAAATACAGGCTTATGGCGGCTTATCACGCCGTAAAAGTAGAAGTGTTTGTATAAAACTCGTGTGGGGTGATGAAAGGTTACTTTATGCTATAGATTGTTTTTTTTTTTTTTTGTTTTTATCGTTTATAATCAAATTGTGCCGATTCTGTTGTTGACAAGCTAAACTAAATTTAAGTTCAGTGCATCTTTTTCTTTCTATTTCATTAATAAAAGGACAGAAGATAAATATTAGTCCTGTCAAACTCCATGGACAAGTTTAGACGTGATTAAAAAATTGGCTACAAAAAATACGTCAATTTACGTCAGGCGCTGACTAATTTGACTGGACTAAACATGAAATAGAAAGAAAAAGATGCACTGAACTTAAATTTAGTTTCGTTTGTGAACAAAAAATTGGCGCCACTTACGGTTCATTTTTATTTTGCGATCTGAAATTACCAGTTGATTGATGATTAGCCCAGTGGTATCTCGGCCCTGACTTACGAGTTGTAGGTCGTGGGTTTAAACCCAAGCAGGCACTTTATTTTGGGTAAATTATTTCATCACTAGTGCTCTCAAAATGGTGCAGGAAAACATCGTAAGGAAACAAGCATGTCTTAGAACCAAAAATTCGAAGACATGTGACATCTACCAACCCGCACTGGGCCCGCGTGGTGGATTATCGCCCACTCCCTCTCACAAAGAGGAGGCCGGTGTCCCAGCAGTGGGAACATTATAGGCTAATTATGCTTGTTACTAAAGCCTATGGCATCACACATAAGGTTGATTTTTGTTTTGTGATCTGAAATATAAAAACATTTTAAGTACCTTCATTAACTCTCAGTTAAATTGGACTCCAGTTATGATGTTAACATTTTGGATCTATCAGTCTTTTCCTCGAGGAAAATACGGATTTTTGCTACTTTTAAATGTGTTTTCATATGTAAAATAAACTCAAAATAAAAAAATCTCCATGTAAAGAGTGATCGCAAAACTTTCCCGTTTGTTAACTAAATGTACATACCAATTTAAAAATTTAATTAAACGTTAACGAGGATTGTGGAACAATCTAGATGAAACCGACATTTATATTTTTATGATCACATAAAATGTTCAGACTGACAAATTCCATTATATTTCTATACACACTTCGTACTTTTAGGTTCAGTCTACCTAAACTAAATGAACTCAAACTCAAAGCATTTATTTCATATAAACCAATTACAGCCACTTTTGAATTGTCGAGGTGTCGGTCAGTCAGAAATATGAAGCTAGTTGCCCATTTCAAAGCGTGGTAGGCAAGAAACTCCACGGACACTCTTTTAAATTAATATAATATGGTTACGAAATATTGGTAACATCATCCACGTTAAAATTATGCATATGGGAACGATGCAGAACGTTAAAAACGACATGACTAGACTGATTATTTGAGTTTCCAAAGCTTCCTCTCTCCCATTATTTTGCTGTGCCCGACGGGTCCACGATCTGTCTGTATCTACTAATAATAAACCAGAATAGTTTGATTGCTTTTTTGTTTGATCTCTGGAATTTCCGTGGAGTTTTCATGGATTAAAAAACTATATTTCTGCATTTGATAGCCCAATTCTTGACGAACACTACTACCATCACACTCACTACTCCACTAGTACTACTTTACATCACGCTAGGACCATTAAGAGCAGAGAAAATGGAAGTAAGACAGAAAGAACGCTAAGTGGAAACTAAGTAACCGCGCATGCAGGCGATGCGACACTATGTGGTGGGACACGGCTCAACATACCAACATCCCGCTTAAAAATACACTCAACAAGCCCTCTAGTTATGTCAATCAAAATTTACAATACGTTACGCGAGTATAAATAAACGACAAAAAAAATGTCATCTATTCACGAACAAATTAAAAAAGCTATTAATGAGCAAACATTTATAGTGTCAACGAATATTTAAATAATAAATCCTTGAAGCACATGAGTATATAATAAGCAAAATGTCAAGTTATTGTTATTATAAATTAATTATTTTGTGAAAGTGTGTTCAGAATAAGTTAGAGTATAAGATACGTCGATAAATGATTAGTCATCGTCTCCACATATCTTTCTTTTGCTGTGACCGACAGGGTTCATGATTGTTTCTTTTGGCAAATATTAATAATACAGTGGACCCCCGGTAATCCAGCCCCTGTCTAATCCGGCACCCTCTGTAATCCGACATGTCTATTGTATATTATTGAATATTTTTTTGACAATCTTCGCTAATGTAGATAATGCATGATTGAACAGCAGTGCTATTCTATAAAAATCTCACCGTGAGAACTTAGGTGAAGTGAGCGGGAAGTGAGCTGTCATTAGGGATTAACACCATGGACACTGCTCACTTCAAGCTCACTTCACTTACGATTTCACGGTGAGATTTTTATAGAGTCGACGGCAGGTTACACTATTGTGTACTCTATAATCCGACAAATTCGATCGATCGACACTGCCCTGCAAAACGTTTGTCAGATTACCGGGGGTCTACTGTAATAGTTTATTTCCAAAAACTTAGTACTGCTTTACAATGGCAATGTGGCAATAATACAAATATGTACCACCTAAGCCTACATTGTGGAATTCAATAAAGAATTGAGTATTGAGTGGGTTGGGGAAACAAGAAATTTTACGCAGACGAAGTCGACAGAAGATACAGAAGATAGTGATCACATAAAATCTTACCACCTAAGTACACATTATGGAACGCAATAAACTATTGATAAAGAGTATTGAGTAAGTTATTCTTTCTAGAATATTATTGATTCTACGCCCCACTTATGTGTTCTACATTATTAACGCATCAATCATATCGTTTATCCTACATTCACGTGCCTATCCCTCGGAACACGACACATCGTTACATAAACACGAGGAACGTGTAACATTCGGCAAAAAAATCGTACTGTACGTATTGCAGCGTCACATCTGCTGGTACAACCTTACTCTTACCTTGTTGGTATAACCTCTTGGGTTAAAAACTTTTTTTTTTCTAAATAATGACTTTTTTCTTTTATCGCGTTATTCAAACGAAGTTCGTCTTTTTTTTTTACATAGTAAGAAGTCATATTTGATGCCTGCCTTTTCCCAACTATGTTGGGGTCGGCTTCCATATTTGATGGATAAGATTTTTTTTTCTTTCTGACTTTACTGGTTGTCCTGGTTTCATCTGATATATTTTGAAGATTCCTGAATTTAATCTTCATCCACGCACATAGGTTTTAAGTCTTGGTGTTAAGTTCCGCATCATAAGCCTACCAAAATAAACATGGTGTAAGGTTTTCTCCAAACCTGATATGTATTATTTTATTCTAATTTCCGTTCTTCTTCTCTATCAGCGAAACTTTCTCTTATTTCGCTGGTCTGACACTTTATTTTATTTATCGTAGTTGTAAAGCCAGTGAAAAGGGGCGATTTTAGTTACCCTTTTTACCGGATACCGGATCGTGTACTGCTTTGCGAGTCTCAAGATATTGCGTACTCCAACCTAGCTGTAGAGTAATTCTGCATTTTGAGTGCCTCCGCACTGAATTTCGTGACCACCTTCCAGGAAACATCGATCAAATACCTTTTTTTACAACTTAGCTAATGTATAATCAATTCTATCTAAAATCTGTTCTAACGAGCCTAAAACCCGATTACAATCAGGTAAAAGATTCGCGATATTCTTTTTTAAATTTTGATTTTTAAAAAAACATACAGAAACGTTTCAAATTTTTCTTCTTTTCCTAATATTTACATAAAATAACCAATAGCTGTTGTCAAGCAATGTATTACCTTTTTCAGATTTGCTTATACATTCATATTTAATTTTATACTATAAAATTGTACGTATTATATTGAATGTGGTGATTCTTTTTTATTTTCGCTACAGTATGTCTTCTGTCTTTGTGAAAAAACAAAAACCATCGGATAATGAAGTGTCCCATATTGGGGTCGGTTCAACCTGTCATTAGGCCACGGTTTTAACAGCTGGCTTGACCAAAAGAGGCCAGAGGTTTTCATTGTTCCAAACGACAAAGGGATGCCTATGAAAACCCTATCTGTATTTACAACGACCGTTTAAATACAGTACTGTATCAGGCGATTACGAAAACTTCGCTTTAAACAGCCGAACAAAATTACCCCCAATTCTGCTAAGTATAAAGTTGAAAATCCATTCACATACGGGAAATTTTTCTTATCAAATTAATAATGAGAAATAATAGGGTCTTTCTGTGCAGCCGTGTTTGCATTGAATATTCAACCTTATCTTTGAAGTTTTAGGTTGGATTTTTGTGTGGAGAATGGGCGTAAGTATATCATTTTCAGCGGACGCTATAGTTTCGAGTATAGGGTAGTTAAGATTGTACGATAACTGTTTTAATATGAGCAGGAAGTACCGGGGCACGGCTCCCAATAGCCTACTAAGGAAAATGGTGCAATTTGTTTCCTTTTTTTTTCGTTAAAACTTGCCGTAAAGCGTTAAATGATACTCGCAACTTGTTAATATCAGGAAGTTTTCATGTTTAGTATGTAACATTAGCTTCACTTTTGGGACTAGCGTTTGTGAAAGTGTTTCATCCAGGTTATTAAATTGACTCACATACACTATTTGCATTTTTAAGGTGATATATTGAAAAAAAAAATGTACTTAATTTTTACAGTGTACCTTTTTAAGCATATGGAATACGGATTTGATATTTTGGTGTATGTTTTTTGACTATAATGGCCTAGCATCCTATAAAAGGAATATACGATACGATGAAATTTTCTAGTTACAAAAAGAATTCAAAGTTTGTTTTGTATTTTTTTTGGGTATCAAGGCGTAACGCTTATGAGTTATTCAGTACTGTTTGAACGTCGAGAGACACATACAAACATACACATCATACAAATATTAGGTACGTATAGAGGGTAAAACAACAAAAACTGATCATTCGCGTCATTTGTAATTACTAAACAATAAAAGCCGTTTACAGCACAATTCGATTCAGTTGAATTCATTACTTATTTTGCAAAGTGGTATGTAATTGGGTTCATTTTTTAACAACAGTAAAATTATACGTAACTGTGGAATTTATGAATTTTAACGGCAGTCCGAGTGTTTTGAGGCCATAATTGAAATCTATTTAAATAAACGACATTTTGTTAATTTACACGTTTATTCACGCACACCGTTATGCATTAAAAAAATATATTCAGTTGGCTAACTTTTAGCAGTCAGTTTAATGCGCGAACTTTTAGTAATCGAGCGTTACGCCCTCAATTTAACCCATTAGAAGTTGCATGCTTAGGGTTTAATAATTGTAAATAATTTTAATATTACCGTTGGTTTCATTACCTAAGTGGTATCATACCACTTAATCACATTAGGTAATGAAACCTGTAATGATAGACATAAGGGATATTTTTAAAAAAAAGTCTGGCATTAGTGTAAACAGTTATCGTAGCGGCTCCGCCGCAGCAGTAGTGACCGCTACGCGGGCTAGGCGGGCTACGCGTGCTACGCTGTCAAATCCGATAACCGAGCCGCTACGCGTTAAGTCATTCATAGTGAACTAAAATGTGACGTATGTTGTTGAAAATATCTAAATACCTTAAAACGGGGTGAATAGGAAATGCAGGGGTGAATCGGGATGAAACTTTTAAATGGATTTTAACGTTGTTTGTTGCCAACGAGGACCTTTAATCGTTCATTATAATATAGTAAACACATTAGAGAGCTTTTGGCAAAAAACGATATTATTTCAATGTTAAAATCCATTTTAAAGTTTCGTCACGATTCGCCCCTGCATTTCCTATTCACCCCGTTTTACCGCATCTAAACTGCAATTATGAAAATATTAAAGTGTAATAGAACCTTATTAAATACACGTAGAAACATGATGATGTAATTTATACAGATTTACCGCGTTTTCACAGACCCAATAATATTCTCAAACCAACGAAAACTTACCTTATAATATAAAAAAGAGCATCTTTATTCACAAGAAAAAGAACAAAGGAGTTTTTTTCGCTTTATTAGTAGAAAATAATGTTTGTTCTGCCTCGCTACATAAATATCATGTTATACTGAACAAGGCGTTTACACACGAGTGTAATTTACATATAAAAAATACTGTTTGGCAACATTTGTATGATGTGTCTCTGGGCTTATGTTAACGTCTAACTGTGTGTTCGTAACTTAGATCGTGAGATTCTCGCACTGTTATTCTACTGTATTGGATCCAAATATATAGGATTACCTCGTAGCGTGGTAAACAAAAAATTTATCAAGACCCTAAACCACAACATTTGAAAATGACAATTTACAAATAAAAAAATTGTAAATCTTACAAGTGTCTTTGTACTAAAAAACTCTAAGCCACATAATTGTAACGGAAAAGTATTGGCAAGTATACAATTTAAATATTTTTAATTTCTGTGTTACGTAATATTTTCTACAATTAAAAAAAAATTGAAGAATTGTAGACTTGTAAAGTTTTGTGGTATGGTAGCCTGATTGCGCTGGATGTAATTATGTATTATACATACGTACATTTACCTTAGTAACACTACTTGTGGAGGCTCCTTAAATTCATTCTTAAGTAAACTCATGCCTGATTCCCATACGGGTCGGAAGAAACCACAGTACGCCACCCAGAATGATCCTTACATACACGTTTAAATTAATTCACTTCATTTTTTCGGATCCACATTCTACAAAGTTAATTTTGAAATGTAACCGCGTTTTGGTCCGAAATAGCTTTTGAACCTGCGTTGAATTTCTAGCTGGTATTCAAAAAAAAACGTAAAATAAAATATAGCATAGCTTACCTATTGGTTTTTGATCGGTCAGTCTAAAAATATATCCACACTGAAATACCAACAGCGTTCAATATTTTTAGTCAAATAAAATACAAAATGTAGGTACGAGGACTGAATAGCGCAGTGCCGGTAATATAGACATATGTTACTGTAATTAAAAATGTACACTGCTGTTAAATAGTAGTAGTTTTATCAATAGAAACCACCAACTTCTTTTACCAGATTCTTTTGTCGGGCGCACTGTAATGCTAAGTTTTTGTCCTCTAAAGGTAAGAACTCTTTTTCTAGTGGTAAGTACTTGCCATCTAGTTTTAAGTACTTACATATATCTTATAGCGGTAAGTACTTGCGCTTTTGTGGTAAGTACTTATTCTAAAGTGGTAAATACTATGTCATAGTGGTAAGTACGACTTACTTGTAGGTCGTGGGTTCAAACCCAGGTAGGTGCTTTACTCTGCGTAAGTAATTTCATCACCACTGCTCTCAAAACGATGAAGTATAACATCGTGTGCATACCATAAACTAAAATACTAGACAAGTTTAGACGTGATTAAAAAATTGGCTACTAAAAATACGTCAATTTACATCAGGCGCTGACTAATTTGACAGGACTTAACTAATATTTATCTTCTGTTCTTTTCTTAATGAAATAGAAAGAAAAGATGCACTGAACTTAAATTTAGTTTCGTTTGTGAACCAGAGAATCGGCAACACTTACGGTTGATTTTTATTTTGCGATCTGAAATGAGCCCTGACTTACGAGTTGTAGTCGTGGGTTTGAACCCAAGGAGACACTTCGAGTAAATTATTTCATCGCCACTGCTCTCAAAATGATGGAGAAAAACATCGTGAGGAAATCAGCATTTCCTAGAACCAAAAATTCGAAGACATGTGACATCTACCAACCCGCACTGGGCCCGCGTGGTGGATTATCGCCCACTCCCTCTCACTGAGAGGAGGCCGGTGTCCCAGCAGTGGGAACATTATCGGCTGGTTATGCTTGTTACAAAAGCCTATGGCATCACACATTAGGTTGATTTTTGTTTTGTGATCTGAAATGTAAAAACATTTTGAGTATCTTAATTTATTAACTGAGAGGGGCTTGTGGCATCACACATAAGGTTGATTTTTGTTTTGTGATCTGAAATGTAAAAACATTTTGAGTATCTTAATTAACTGAGAGGGGCTTGTGGCTAAGTAATAACAGCCGCATGGGTAGATTGATCAGTTTAAGCTACGCTTGCCGCGGTTGTTCCGTGGATGGGTGACCATCTTTACATACCAAGACCCCTCCGTGCTTCGGAAAGCACGTTAAGCCATTGCTCCCGGCTGTCATTCGTGGATCCTTGACAGTCGTTACGGGTCGTCAGTAGCCCGAAAGTCTGACAACCAGTCTTACCAAGGGGTATCGTATTACTCAGTAACTGGGTTGTGGAGGTCAGATAGGCAGTCGCTACATGTAAAGTACATCCAGCTACATCCGGTTAGCCTGGAAGCCGACCCCAACATAGTTGGGAAAAGGTAAGGCAGATGACGAATTAACTCTCAGTTAATTGGACTCCAGTGACGTTGTTAGATTACAGTTCACTCCCTCTCGATCAGAGGAGGCCGGGACACAGGCCTCCTCTGTGGGGACTTTATAGGCTGATTACTGATTGGTAAGTACTTATCGTCTGCTGGTAAGTAATTGACTTCTAGTAATAGAGTACATGCTTGCCCTGTGAGTGGTAAGGGCAAATTAAACCATAAAAAAAAAACAAAGCCTTTGTAATGGAACCATAATAAATCTTAAAAATATGACTAGTATATGTCTTGTTAGCTCTCAACGGAACGCTCATTTAAACTACTGAAAAATATTATAGAGAAAGTTTAAGTCTCTAAGGAATAGGTTCTTGAGATGCCTTTGAGTTATGATCTCTTAGTACTTTTAAATTGTTAATGTATACTTGTTTGTTTTAGCTTTGAAGAAATTCTTTAAAAAAAGACATTGTTTATTTTACAACATCAAAATGATTTATCAATAAGTCAAAATGTATAAAATCAGAGGTATTTTTGAAAGATTGTGATTGACATCAGACTGTGAACGTTCTTCAAATTACGAGAACTGCTCCTTAGATACATACCTACATCAGATAAAAACAAATAAAAATTAAAGCGGAAGCTATTATCATCATATTTTTATTTTGGTTTGAATGGGTGCCGTGTTACGTAAACATATCTCAAACTGTAGTATACAGACGCCAGCACATGAAGCTAGTACAATCTGTCAAAGGACAATGGGCATTATTGTAGGAGCTGTGTCCCAACCCTTGTAACAAGTTGCGACTACTATAAACATGTTCAATTAAGCTTTTTTATGATCAATATGCTAAGTTTTTACTGTAATTGCGTGCAGGTCAAAAGTTACTGGCCTTCAAGTGAAAAAAAGGTTTTTGTTTTAAATAATGCTTTAATCTTACTTTATTACACTTTGCGTTACATGTAAACATAATTATTACATTTCTAATAATTGTACAGTAATCACAGGCAGTAGTAGTTATTTTTTTGCCGTTATTAACAACTGCACAGTTGAAAATATGTAAATAACGAAGGAAATAATACAATTCTGATAATTGTATTATTTCCTTTGTTATTTATATATTTTCAAATACATAAATAATAAAGGAATATAACCCTTACGTTAGAGTACAGCTTAAACATATGCAACTCGTTTACAGGTACTTTTAATAGTGATTATTATCTATGATAACTTCATCTAAAAATGTCGCGGGTAACAATATGCTTGGCTGGTGTCTAGCCCAGCCAAGGTACCAAATGATACTCATTATGTGAGCACAAGTACCTACTGTTCTTTTTCCCGTTAAACATGAGCAATAGTAATGGGCAATTGCATTTCTCGCTGTTTCTGCTTTATTTTTTATCATCGCTGTCGAGTCAAAGACCGACTACAAGTCACACACAAATGTTCCATAGTTCGTAATAAGCCAATCAATAACAAATCAAGTCCATAAAACAAGCCGAAGTTGATAGTTGCAAATGTATAAACACCAGAAGTCCTTTAACAATGCGTAAGTCGACAATAAATAAACAGGGGAGTAACAATTTAAAACACGGAAGTGCAGCACAGCTACCAAAAACTGAATGTGCATATAGCGCTCGCTAAACAATAGCATTTGCGGGCCCGGCAATCATCTCTTTCTAACGTATAGCGCTGTCTCATAAAATATCGTTCGCTGCTCCTGCGCGTACAATATGGCAGCGTGTGGCGCGGTGGGCGGGGGGGTTAGAGTAGGCGCACAGTCGCCCGTGTGGTTTTCCACTTGATTTTTAAAATAGTTTCAGCCCTTTCGTCACTAAAATACTAATTGATTAAGTTTTATTTAATATTTTTTATTAAATAAATGAAACCACTATAACAGATTCCCTGCACAAGATACAGAGTTACGCCCATACAAAAAAACATAAAACTAATTGAGATCTTTCATATGATATAGATAGGAAAATGTTACAACACTTGGGACGAAACCGCCCATTGTTCTTTATTTAATAGATTTTCAACTTTGTCGCTAAAGCATTAGGTTCAAAGTTGATTGGGAAAATTTGACTGTTCGGGTCTGTACCTAAATAGAATCAGTTAAATCAGCTTTTCATGGCCATTTAAAAAACATGTTACATGTTTCACCTACACGCAAAGTTACCAAAAGCGAGTTAATATCAGCTTATCTGCAAAGAATCCAATGCTGAGAATTTATTAACTAAAAACATAAGTTCGTAAAAATAGATTTTACTTCATGAGCCCGGAAGATATGCGCCATAAAGCGAAATACATAAATAAACATTTTAGTACCAATCAGTAAGAAAGTGTACTAAAAATAAAAATGAACTTTATTTATATTCACGCCGCGTAAATCACGGGCGCGAACAGAGAAAATGACTTTGCTATTAATCTTCTTCTCACGCTAGCATTTTCTCTTCTTCTATAAAAAACGCGCGTTTATTTTAAACGTGGTTTCTAACATAACATCACGCTTTGTTTCCGTGAAGGATAAGGCAGAGGTGTACCTGTGTGGCACACCCACATTTCGTCAAGGTTATACAACGTATTTATGCCAAACAAAACAACTGCTGCGTTGTGGGTTCAGTGGCAGCGCTTATGTCAAATAAACCAACACCTAGAATGGAGTCTGTAGGGCAGACATATTTGTTTTGATCAGAGACGTAGCATGTCCAGTCAAGCGGTAAGTCAATGTGTCAATAGATTCGTTGAAAAATATTATATTTAAAAGTTTACAGATCTTTTACATTTGACTTCCTCAAAATTTAGTTGTTTTTCTACAATATTTTTACAGTTTTGTACCTATGATTTTACATGACATTAATTTTTATTTTCGTTGATATACGGTTGCTGTCTGAGGTGAAATATAACACTTATATAACAAGACTTATAAAACAACCAGCCGGTCGATTCTGTAAAAATTTCACCGTGAAATCATAAGTGAAGTGAGCACTTAATAGTGTTAATCCCTAGCGAATGGCAGCTCACTTCACCCAAGCTTTCACGGTGAGATGGTTACAGAATCGCACGGCAGGTGTCCATTTGTAAAGAAAAGTCATGTACGAGTAATATCAAGAAGTCGTTGCTTCCGAACCGATTCAAGTTCTAAGTATTTGTCTATTTGATATAATTATAAAAGTTGAACGTCGAAACCGGCCGAGTGCGTGTTGGACCACGCAGAATGAAGGGTTCCGTGTTGGAATTAATTTATCCAGCACAAATTAACATTGTAGTTGAAAATCATGTTCTTCAATACATTGCAACTGTAAATGTAAGTTGGTCGACTATTACTCGTAAACTTGTAAAGCCTACTTAGCTGTGATAGTTTTACTTTTAACTTAGTTGTATATAATACTACCGTGAATTTTTTCGCATACCCAAAACAACCATTTAGCTGGCGGAGGTTTACACTTGACTCTAACAAAAATTAGCACTTTAAAGCTTTAAAGCTTAATATTTCACAAAAGGATCCCTGAATCGAAAAATTGTTTTCATAAACCCATATATAATAATATTTTTGAAAGACCTATCCAATGATGATAACCCACGCCATGGAGTAGACGAAAAAAAAAAACATCCCCACTTTACGTGTAGAGGAGGTACCTACTTACCGTATTTTTTTTATTTTTTATTTTACTTTACCGCTTTGTCGGCGTGATTAATATGTACGTTCATAGCAAATTATATCTTTCTAGAACTAAGACTCTCTGAGCTAAGCTCCGGATGGATGAACTGGATAAATGGTAAACCTATAACGATTCCTTGTTGACTACGGGAGCCTAAAAATATGGTTGGTAGTTGCGTTGTAAAGAGTTAATTCAGGAAACTAGTAAAACCAGTAAAAAAAAAAAAACATTTTTTTCAGCTAGCAATATCATGATAAGGTAAACAATACAATCACAAAATAGCCGCGTTCGCAAAACTTTCGGAATTTAAAATAAAATTATAATTACAAATTTAGGTCAACTCCTCCTGAAGTTTGTTTCAGAAAGCAAAAACGTCTAAAAACAGTTGTGAAGTTAGTAATTAACTACTGAAGTGGCGTTAAAAGTTAACTTGTTGGTATTCTCTGCCTCTGTCACTTTCATAATAATTTTCTCTTTAACTGTTTTAGACAAGTTTTGATATTTCCCCTGTAACAAAGCAGTCAGTAAATAATTGGGGGAAATCAACTAACAAATTTTGTTACTGCTGATAAAATTTCAAGTTTAATATTATCAAAATAGGGCTATTTCTCCAAAACGGATATTTTGAGATAGTATTTTTGAGTGTATTTTGACATGGTAAAGTTTGTTTTCATCAAAATCATGGCATTATCAATTAAAATGAACAATTATTTACACATGTTGGAGACGACAATTAAACTGCGTATATCTAATGATGTTCATAGTCTGCATACAGAAATTCAATCAAATAATACAACGTGTAACGTTAAATGCGCAAAACCTGAAAATAGTTTGATCAGAATAACGAGCAGAATTAATTGAACCACTTTATAATATAGGTCACATTTTTCAAAAAATCTTCATTAAAAACGTTGCCGTGTCTATTTATTAATAGGTCAAGCAACCCAATGTCAGCGCGGCGCAGCGTCCCCCTGACGACTTCTTACTTGATAAAGCGTCGTCGCAGACGCAAGAAACGATCAGAATGGCCAGTAAAACTAAAACAACACATAAAACCTTTACAATTTTTTTAATGACTTATGGAATTAAGAATCAGTTGGGGTGTAAGAGGTTTTGCGCATTTAACGTTACACGTTATATGCCCAATAGTTTAGTCATTAAAACTAATCAAACATTAGCAAAACCCATAGTCGACTTACCACTATGGGGTATCACTATTTATTTTATTTAAAAAAAAAAAAAACTTTTGTTATTTCGGTGTTAGGATTAATTTGATACTCTACGAGTATACCTAAATAATCCTATGCATTAGTATTAATAATAATAATATTCCACAACTTTCACACAACGCCATCTAGTCCCAAACTAAGCAAAGCTTGTGCTATGAGTACTAGACAACTGATAAACATACATATATATTTCTAAATACATACATATTACAGATAAATTACACCTAGACAAAGAACAAATGATCGTGCTCATCACACAAACATTTGTCCTAGATGGGAATCGAACCCACGACCTTGCGCATAGCAGTCAGGGCCACTGACCACTAGACCAACAGGCCTGTCAGTGTCAGTGTTTTTATTTAATTTTGTCTCCTGATTGTATAATATTAATCTGACATTATAATTAAACCTTATCTCTTGGACTGACTTACGCATAACTTTAACATAAATTAATTAATTTGTTCCTTAAAAATCGTAATGCATGAGCTACTAGTTATTTGTTGTTGCTGTTTTTTTTTTTTTTTAATTTACATAATATAATAGCATTGTGTAAGATAAAATTAAATAATTGCACACCATATGTAATGGTAGGATATAAAAGCATCACTATAGATTTAAGACCATAGGTTAGGTAACCTACATTCTGACAAATAATTAAATTTGATTTGATTTGATGGATATTGTTTTGTGGCATGTAAAAAAAAAATATTTTGCTCTTAAAATACGTAAAATTGTGTTCTAACTTGTCAATATTGCAACAGAATATTTTTTTCCAAAATTCCTTGCAAATGCAATGCAAAATTCTTGTGTTTGCAAGTTTTGATCCTTACTCTATATTTTTCGTCAGATCTTTAAGGTTTAAATAAAATCCTATTGGATGACTATTTCATGAAATATCAATCAATATGATATCAATATGATAATTTTAATGGTTATAATTCTGTAAGTGTACCTACTATGTACGTATGTATAAAAGGGGTGATGAGTCATGTAAATAAAACGACTGTTCTGGCGAGCGCTAGTAAACAACTGAGCAATGGATAATAATCATTTATTTCTATAGACTAATAATTATTTGCTTACGTACATTATTCCCCCCTTTTTTTTAAATAAATTCTAATACTCTTTGATAGTACGCTTACATAACAAATTGAAAATAATAAAAGAAAAAATGTAATAGGTAAAAAATTAAAAACAATATAAAAAAAAATCTTGAATAAAAAGAAAATATTAAAAAAAGAAATTAAAAAAAATCATATCTCATCTCTCTTGCTGATGTTACGGTATTGCGAAACGTACCACTGGACGTATGACGCGGCCTGAACGTGTTGTTTTCGGCGCGGTCTTGCTATTTCCCGCTGGCTCAGCACTCTTGTGTTCGTTCACGTCTCTATTGGTACTTTTTATGTGTGCTAAAGGTTCATTTACCTTATCTTCTATTAAAATGTAGGCTGGTTTTAGTCTGTCCACTGATACTACAGATGTTTTCCTTGGCATTTGGATTCTGAAATGCTTCTCCTGCTTCTCTAACACCTTGTATGGACCTTCGTATGACGGGGTCAGAGGTTTCTTAACTGCATCCGTTCTGACGTATACGTATTCACAATCTTTCATGTCTGGGTGAATAAATGGTTTGTGGGTTGTGGCGTGGTGGTTGTTGTTAAACGGGCTCAGCTTTGCCATTGTCCTTTGGAGAGTCTGTGCATAGGTTTCTGGTTATGTAACTTGCGTTTTCGGCTCGATAAACATTCCAGGGAGACGTATGTTCGTTCCGTATAACATTTGTGCGGGGCTGACATTTTCTTTCAATCGTAATGCCGCTCTTAATCCTAGTAGGACAAATGGTAATTCGTTCGACCAGTTTGCAGTATTACCACGTGCTACTAGAGCAGTTTTCATTGATCTATGCCAGCGTTCAACTAAACCATTTGACTGCGGATGATAACTTGTGGTCCTGGTCTTCTTGATACCAAGTGACTTAGTCAGAGCGATGAATAAGTCTGACTCGAACTGTCGTCCTTGGTCCGTAGTTATGGTGTTTGGGCATCCGAATCTCGATATCCAGGTGTTCATGAGAACGTCTGCTACGACTTTTGCTGTTATCTCTGCAACTGGTACAGCTTCCATCCATCTCGTTCCTCTGTCGATCATTGAGACAATGTATCTGTTGCCTCTGGATTCTGTTAATGGACCAACAATATCTATGTGCACGTGATCTAAACGTGCTGTTGGTGGGAAAGTTCCGATTGGAGACGAGTTGTGCCTGTGTGTCTTGCTTTTTTGGCATGCCTGACATGTTTTAGCCCAAATACCAACATCAGTATTCATGCGTGGCCAGAAATAATGCTCAGAGATCATTTTCTTTGATGATCTTATACCGGGATGCGTTATGTTGTGCATAGTGTCGAATACTTGTTTTCGAAGTGACTTCGGCACATATGGTCTTGGGTTCGGTTTTGAATTTTCGCAAAATAGTTGTTTTGTTCCTGATAATTGCATACTTTTCCAGCTAAGGTTATTGTTGTTCAATAGCTGAGCGAGTTCAATGTCATTGCCCTGCATATCTGCTATCTCATTCCAATCCATAGGTGTTGGGCAATCTATTTGTTCGACTCGCGATAATGCGTCAGCTACTGGGTTCATGTTACCGGATAGGTGACGGATGTCTGTCGTGAATTGTGCAATGAACTCTAAGTGACGTAACCTCCTTGGTGCTATCGTTTTACTTGTGGAGTTTTGTTTATTGGTGAAGGCATGACATAATGGCTTATGATCGGTATATACAATCAACTCTCGTCCCTCGACATAAGGCTGAAAATGTGTTACTGCCATGTAAATTGCCAGCAATTCTCGATCATATGTGCTATATCTTGATTGCGTTTCACTCAGTCCCTTTGAAAAAAAGGAAAGAGGCTTCCAGTTTCCGTTTTCATACTGCTGCAAAACGGCGCCTACGCATGTCTGGGATGCATCTGTCATGAGCGATAGCGGGGAATGCGTTGTTGGTGAAGTCAATGTAACAGCGTTGCTTAGACTTTCTTTACATTGATCGAATGCTTCTAGTGCTTCTGGAGTCCATTGTATTTCGGTTTTGTCATTTTTCTTTGAGCCAATTAGGTATTTGTTCAACTGTTTTTGATGACGCGCTGCTTGTGGGATGTTGTTTCGGTAAAAATTGATCATGCCTAGAAATCTTCGCAATTCTTGCACTGTTTTCGGAATCGGATATTTGGTGATCGCTTCGACCTTGTCAGGTAATGGCTTGATTCCGGTGTTTGTAATCTGATATCCAAGGAATTCTATTTGAGGTTTGCCCAGCACGCACTTTTCTTGATTGATTGCGATGCCATGTTCATCTAACCGTTTAAATACTTCTTGTAAATGACGTTGGTGTTCGCTGACTGATGATGACGTCACTAGTATGTCATCTATGTACACGAAAATAAAGTCGAGTCCAGCTAAGACTGTGTTCAGGAATCTGACAAAGGTTTGACCTGCATTTCGTAATCCGAACGGCATTCTTGGAAATTCGAATAGACCGAACGGGGTAATCACTGCGGTTTTTTCTACTTCTTGTACTGGGATCTGATTATAGGCTCTTTTCAAGTCGATTTTTGAGTATATACTGGTTCCTGGTAATAGGTACGTGAAGTCTAGTACTCTTGGAATCGGGTATCTATCCGGTACAGTGATCGCGTTCAATCTCCTGTAATCTCCACATAGGCGTAATTCACCGTTTTTCTTGGTCGCCACTAGCAATGGGCTTGCCCACGGACTCTTGGAAGGCCTACATAATCCTGTCTCAAGCATATGTTCTATCTCTTTTTTTACTCTTAGATATTTGTCCGCCGGTAGAGGTCTTGACTTGGAGTAAACAGGGTGTCCGTTGGTAATGATTTGATGAACCACGTCATGCTTGGGTTGCGACTGTGTGTCGAGCGGTTTTAAAATGTTCGGGTATTTTGCCAAAATGTCTGCATAATCGTCGGTCAAGTTTAAGGTCCGAAGTGTTGGTGTGCTTGACTTCATTAACTTTGCGTTCCTCTGAAGTCCAGTCGTACCATCTATTAAACGTTTATTCCGGATATCCACCAAAATGTTATGCTTTTCTAAAAAATCGGCACCCAGTATTGGTTGCGTAATGTCAGCAACTATGAAAGTCCATCGATATGGCCGTCTCAAGTTTAGATTTAACGTCAGCGTTTTGTCACCGTATGTTTTAATTTTTGTTCCGTTTGCGGCATAGATTTTATATGTGTCGTCTGTTTTTAAACGGTTTCCTCTTCTAGGTATTGCTGAGATGTTAGCGCCAGTATCAACCAAAAAACGATACCCACTTTTTCGGTCGGTAACGCATAGGCGGTTTGAAGGAATGATAGCGCTGACGACCGCCTCTGTCAACGCAGAACTTAGTTTTCCGACGGCTTTTTCCAGTTGCATGGTTTTTCACAGTTCCGGGCTCGATTCCTGTACCGGAAATGATACTTGCATAACCAGTTTGGGCTGTCGGGCGTAATCCTCGATCTTGAGAGGGACCTTGGGCGCGACCGGCTTCGATTGCGTCTATAAGTATGACGTCCATTGCCATGCGAGTTGGCTTTTAACGCTGCTATTTCCATGGTTAATTTGCTCACTTGGTTAACTAACTCAACGATAAGCTGATTTGGACCGCTTGATACTTCCGACACTTCACCTGATTTTCCTTCCAAAATCTTGTCTGCTATAGCGGCGAGGTTGTCGAGTTTTTGGTCCTGACTGACCATTAAAACTGCTCGAACATGATCTGGAAGTCTTGATGTCCACAGGCTATGTAGTGTTTTTTCGGCTACCTGACTCTTACGTGCCAATTCCCTCATTCGTCTTAACAGTTGTGACGGTTTTTGGTCGCCTAATTCCACTTCACTTACCAGCTTTTGGAACTGCCGCTCTTCGGATTCTTCGTATACGGCAAGGAGTCTCTCTTTAAGGGCACCATATTTATTGGAGGCAGGAGGCGAAATTATTATGTCGGCCACCTGACTTATCGCGTCTTTGTTGAGGTTGGCCAGCACAACGCCGTATTTTGCTTCGTCACCTTGTTTTTGAGGAGCCATCATTGTCTCGAACTGGGCAAACCACACTCTGGGCATTTCGGTCCAAAATTCGGGTATCTTCGAGGACATTCCTATTGCCGCCACGTCAGTCTGCTTGAAGTCCGTTGCTCCGCATAATGCTGCCCCATTTCCACAATTTCCGCTTGACGTCATGTCTGGATAACTATGTGCCTCTTGAAAACTAACCAGGGAGATCCGCTTGTGGAAGGCTGATTTGGTTGTGCAGTGCAGTTATCACGACACGGGAACAATCACGAAAAAAATTACTTTAAATCGCGGCGCGTGTTAGTGATATCGGGGTCACCAAATGTAAGTGTACCTACTATGTACGTATGTATAAAAGGGGTGATGAGTCATGTAAATAAAACGACTGTTCTGGCGAGCGCTAGTAAACAACTGAGCAATGGATAATAATCATTTATTTCTATAGACTAATAATTATTTGCTTACGTACAATTCTATAAATACGTATTTGTTACGATCGCAATCAAACTTTGTTCAACATACAACCTGACAATGACCTGCGAATTGCCAGAAACGTAAGAAAATTTGAATTTGAGTGCCCTAGCGGTCCCCCTTAAACAAATAGTCTGATCAACCAATTTCGTTTTGCAGTTGACAACAATGTGTTATATAAAATCGAAAGCCTTACACAAATAATATACAGAACGTATATTTCGCAATCCTTCTTTTCGATTTTGCGTTCGGATAAAACTGTGAAACGAGTTGTCAAACCTTCATCAGAATAAATTATTATCATTCTTTTGGAAAAAAAAATGTGACTGACAACTTCATTGTCATGATTTCTTTTTCACATTTATTTGATTTTTATTAAGTCCTGCATATTTCCATTGAAATGGAGACTTTGAGACTAATTAATCAGCAAATGAAGTCCAATAACGAGTTTAAATATTTGTTTAACGATAAACGTGAAGCTTTTATTTAGTTATGTTGAGCTGAATTATTTGTTATATTAGTAAGATTTATAGAATTTCTGAGTCATGAAAACCTGATGGATATAAAGACAAAACAAGGTGTGTCAAGAAAATGACTTCTATATAAAGATCTGATTTCGGAAGCAAGACATACAGGGCGGTAGGGCCATCGACGTGCAACCTGTCATCGTGGATTCAGCACATGATTCCGGAACGGCATGGTTATTAAATAAAACATTTGCTTTTACATATATTTAGACCGCGTAGATATTTCACTTCTTATGAAACAGCGGTTTTTTTTTAATAAGCAACGAAACATTTCTGCACTGGGGGATTTAGAATCATGTCCTGCATTCATGGTAACAGTTTGCGTCACTGGCCTTGCCACCCTGTATACAATGAATTAATAAGAGATGCGTAGCCATAGCCCTGCTGTGCGATGCCACAGTCTAAATCACAATAATTCTGAATCAAAAATATTGGAAGAGGTATAAACTTTTTGCAAGACCGCAAATAAAACCTAAACGACAAAAACTTTAACTATACAAATATAAAATAATTCAGTATCGTGAGAACCAGTGTTGTCATAGCCAAGTGCCACATACTTAATCTTCGACAATGCTCCAGTAGTCGGTCAGCTCGCGTGCCGCCAGTTTACTAGCTAATATTTTGTATGAACACGCACGAATTCCACAAAATATAGGGCGGGGTTGACCAACAGACGGTTTCAAGGGCATGGGGGAAATAATAATATACTATTGTGTCTAAAAGGGCCGGAAACTGGCAAATCAGTGGTTATTCATGTGATAATGTGTCGTGAATTAATTTTTACAAAATGAAGGAAGAAAGGGTCGCTAAGGTATGAGTAGTGAATTTGTTACAAGGTCTTTTAACGTTTAATAATAATATGTATTGGGACATATTGATCTGACTGGTTTTACAACGAAGAATGATCATCAAGCATGCCCACTCTGCCATGCGATTCTGTAACCATCTCACCGTGAAAACTTGGGTGAAGTGAGCGTGGAGGGAGTCGTCAATAGTGTCAATACCTAGCATCAGCATGACTCACAGCTGATTCTAAGCTCACTTCACCTTAGTTATCACGGTGAGATTTTGCCAGAATCGACCGGCTGTATGATAAAATACAGCCGGTCGATTCTGGCAAAATCTCACCTCAGTCTAGGTTTTTTCGAAGTATTCTTTGCGTTGAACTTTCAACATTGAAGGACTAAGACGGCATAAAAATTTAGCTTGGCAAGTAGGCTAGGTGTAGGAATATATCGTGAGGATAGTTTTGAGTATGAATGAGGATGCTATAAGAGTAGGGGAAGACTAAAGAAACGATGGATGGACTGACTGAAAGATGATATTACTAGAAAGGCTGTGATTTCAAAGATGACGACCAATAGAGACGTATAAAAGAAAAATATATGTTTTCCTGACCCCAAATAAATTGGAATAAGGGTAGAAAAATGATAAAGTAGATTCTAACTTTAAACCTCGTCACGATATCTTTATTTTTGGGTATATCGACTTGAAACTGCTAAACCTACGATCCCAAACACCAGGCACATCCCTTTATACCCTTTTTTAAACTTATGAAACGCAGAAAAAGCCATTAAGCAGTCAACCAGTTACGCAACAAACAGAAATCGAGAAACAAAGACTTAAAAACTGCGACACGGTCAAAAACCTATAAAGGTTTCTGACCTTTCACAGTTGTTTAACCTCAGTTTTGTAACTGGATTTTATTCTAGTTTGTATAAATAATTGAATATTTAATTCTACTATTATCCTAAGTAGACAAAGTGGGCGCTTACTGCAATTGATAAGTGGGATAAAATAAAACAACACATTGTTATTTATTTTAATTAAATTAACCACACAATTTAATGTATTTATTGAGTTATTAAATGGTTACTTTTAATAACCCCTTGAATAAATCTAAGCGTCGTAAGACGAGTTAGACAATTACTAAAACCAGCGGCATGGTTTGTGTAATTCACTATCAGTAGCAATGACTGTCATTTTGACAGTTCAACAACATTCATTGTATTATTTACATTGTTGAGCAGATTTTTTTTCGAACATACTCGTAATTATAAAGCAATGGATTAGCATTATCCTTGGTGCTAATTTACACGTTGTGGTTTAATGGCTCAAGTTATGTATATATACTACAACGGCACTTATGCTGTGTTAGAACGATACGATTTTTCGTCTTAGTAGCACAAAATCATAATCATTGCAAATGCAACCGTAATTTCAGCAACTCAGTTTCACCAGCGAAAAAATTGGGTTACACTCGTTCACATTTTCGCGCCACGAAACTGAATTATTACCTAAAAAATCGGACGCGGTTGTCACTCGCTGTCGAGCTGCCACCTGTCACGCAAATAGAAAGCTCTCTAAGGGCTCGTATCACTGGGATTGGCACTAGCACCTGTACGCTGAAAGCCTTCTTTGAGCACTAGACTAGTTTTAAACCTAAGTAGTGTAACTCCGACGGGACTTGTGTTTCTCTACGTCTAATAAAACGATGGAACTGTGGAAACTAGAAATAAATAAATAACTGATTTGGTCGGTCTTTGCAGCTATGTTTGGGGGAGGCCTGTGATGGGCATCCCTTATAGTTTTATGTAAATTTCCATTCTACTCTTATTTTCAATCTGTCAAAAAATCCACAAATTTTCATGCATTCTTGACATTGATTGTAGCCGAGATGATATTGCAAGTACATTTCAAACCTTTTTAATTACGGGAATTTGTCTCCTGATAATTATAATGATGATCTTCTTTTTTCCGAGTCGATGTTACTATTTAGATTAGCTTAGCTCAGTGGGTGGCCACGTTAATAGCAGCGTCAGTGGTGTTCATTAGATTATTAAAGGAGCAGTTGTCACTCTTAGGACATTTCAGCATACGGGTCAGGTTCTGGACAGCAGTGTATGTTGATTATACCTTTTACGAACCTCGTTAGTAGATAGTTTGATAGCAGTTTACAGTATTCACGAAGCTGCAACTGTTTACTTAATTTCCTTTACTGACCGATTGAGAAAGATGTCAAGCTCTTTGCTGCAGTTATACTTAGAAAAGTGACAACGTAAAACATAACTAAACATTATGCAAGTATTTCCCGAAGGTTTAGGCAGAAAATTGATGAATGCTAAAATTATTAAAACTTTAACTAATAGATGAAAGCATCTAAAATAAATCTAGAAATGAGATGGAAAGGGATGGTGATATCTGACAATGGAACTCCTCAGTAACGTACAGTACACGTATTGTACAGAGATCAAAGAAAGTTGCTGAGTATCTACATAAAGTAGTACTAACACGGATTGGTGTGAGCTAGGTAATACAATAAAAAAAAAGAAATACAACTGACTTCAATTTTCACCGTCTTATATAAATATTGTGAAATAGTAAGTAATTCAATGTTGAAATAAAAGAACATAAAACGTAATAGCTGAATAAAAGAAAAAACAATCAAGGAAACTAGTACAAGTATTTTAGGACTCATTTGATGAATGGATGAAAGTTACTTTCTTATTTACGTTGTTCTACTTACAATAGGACAGACAACAGGTTCGATGTGGAAAATCTCTTCAATTAGCACTGTTTCTTTTATAACTTAGTAACGTATATCCACATGAAGCCGAGGATAGGTATGGCTTCCCATTGTTCTCGACTACTTTATGAAGTTCCAATTCGAATAAAATGAAAAAAAGATCAAGTCCACAATTGCATACCAACTAAAGAAAAAAGGATAGAGGGATGGCAACGCCGCATTGCATTAGGTTATTGAAAAAACGTTTATGTAGGTAATTAATTGCACATCACTGACGGTAAGCGGCGTTGCCGTTTTGGCAGGGCTTAACCCTCATTAAAATAATTGTTTTAAGCGGATGTAGCTTGTTAAACGGGATTATTTAAATATAATTAGCATTTACCATTTTATTGTTCATCATCATCTGCCTAGACTTTTCCCAACTACGTTGAGGTCGGCTTCCAGTCAAACCGGATGCAGCTGAATATCAGTATTTTACATGGAGCGATTGCCTACCTTTTGGTAAGACTGGTTAAACCATTAATGTTGTTATGAAATTTAAATATTGGTATTAATATTCAATGATGCAATATCCACTAGGGCTAGGATTCAAACAAATTTTAGGCTGATATCGTTATTAAATACTAGGCTTAAAAGCTCATTCGATTTTGTGGTCGCATGCGCCGATTAAACTATGTATGTATTATAAATATTTAAATAGTAAAAAAGTTGTTACATTTAGATTTGTACGTTTTACTAGGTATTTTCTATCAGGGTTTATTGATGAGTTGCCGACTTTAGGGATAAAATAGAAAAGCTTTTATCAAGTTTGACTTTTACTAGAAATTAGTCAAAATAGATTTCGAGCACAAATCTAAGTGGTGCAAACTATATTAGAGAAATAATTTTCAAGAAACAGAACAATAAACTGAATGTCATACTAAACAAAGTTCAAATTTCAATGCAACCAATAACTTATTAGGACTTTTTTCTTACAAGTGGTCACTCAAAAATCAACTTAGAATACATTTCACTAAAGTAGATAACTGATTAGGTGGCGATAGTATATAAATTATCTGAGATTATTAACACTGCTATAAGTATGTGCAAACAATTGAACGAGTATTAGATGTTTAACATACTTACATAAACAAAAAGTATGGTAAAAGCTCATGTATCGTACAATTTGTTCATTTGATTAATTTGCTTCATCATTTCAAACAATATCCGTAGACTTCTGACCATTTATTTCCCCATAATCCACTTCAGAGTTCAATCTAAGAGCAAATCTCTACAGTCACCAAGCTTGTCAGATAGAATGCTAATCGCAGATTGTTGTTATTAGGAGACAGGAGGTTGGTGCAGCCAGTCCTCTCGACAACATAATCCTTTAGTCCCCTTTAACGGCACAAGTGAGGTAGGAATAGGGGTGGATTTCATGACTAGACTGGCCATTAGGTTCAGTTACAAATTAATTCATACTAAGTAATTACGTATAAGTCGGTACACTTAATTTTATTTATTTATAATTTATTTCAGACTAGGTTGTCCACAGAGTGTTAGTTATACACAGAGACCTAAGAACGATGTTAGTAATACAAAAAACTAAGTAAGTATAGTAATTATCGTATATGTAGGCGAATCCAATGCCTCCACACAGGATTCTCCATAATGATCCGCAACTACCCTCAGGTAGCCGTGAAGCACTTGTTTTATTTTACTTTGTTTTTTTTCTGTTTTTCTTTCAAAATTCCCTTTCTTGTCCGATCTCTGGTCATGTTGGCCCTGCAAATTATATTAGATCGTCACACCACCTTCGCGTTGGTCTACCTCGACGGCGATGTCCTGTCTCAGGCGTCCAGTGAGTGAAGATCTTTGCTTATCTCTCCTGGTGCATTCGTGAGACCTTTTATGATTCTCTAAATTAAAAGTCATTAATAGATGCAATTTTTGGTAAGGTATGGCTAGGGGTGGCTTTCATGACTAAGCTAGCCATAGTTTTTGTTCCAAAATTAATTAATAATAATAGTTTTACCTAACAAATTATGCCTATTAAATAATAATATGTAACACTTTTTAGTTTACTTTATTTGTTTGTTTATAATTTTCTAAACTACAATTCATTGCCATTCATGAAAATTAAAAATATATAATAATATATCTCATTTACCTATTGAAACTTTGTTGAATGAAATTAATGTCCTTATTCCGGAATTGAACGAGGTTTTCAATGTTTCTTTTTAAAATTCGCTAGAAACACCAATTATTGAGAGACTCAATTTAAGCTTAACGTTTTACGCAGAGTTTTAATCACAATTCTACGTTTTAGTATAATATACTTTATGTATGTATTCATTGTATCGTGTAAATGGTACACCACAGACTACCTACAGTATTTGTCTCTCCTTTCCTTTTCAATCCATCCAAAGGTTGTCTTTAAGAGATCGCTCTTAGCGATAAGACCACCCAGTGTGTCACCCTTTGTAAAATTTCTATATTTATGTCTGTAATTTATATGGTGTACATACTCGTAATAAAGAGTATTATATTATGTTCTATACTATTCTATTCTAATCTATTATATTCTATTCTATTCTTATGGCCACACCATCATCACTATTCTCCTGCCCTTATGCAGTGTGTGTTCAGTACAATAACGCTCTGAGGGCAGTGTTAAGGAAACCCAGGTACTGCAGTGCTTCAGAAATGTTTGTGGCAGCTATCATCGATGATTTCTTCTCCATCATTAGGAAAAGAACCGCATCGATGATGAGCAGGGTCCGTGGTAGCACCATCACTGTCTTCAGAATGTTAGCGTGCAAAATAAACGGTCCGTTTACTGTTTACTGGGCCAGTGTTCACTTACTCAGAAATAGGAAATAGACTGCAATATAATGTAATATACTGATCTTGATTCTGTACTAACAAATTACTAACACCCTGTTATTTGTATTTTTATGTGTTCTACTAACAACCTTACTAACTTTTCATTTGTTAAAAATGTATGGACTTATGTCTGAAATAAAGATTATTATTATTATCTCCTTTATTTAATTAAATACATATAAATTATATTTTTAAATATTAGAATATAATAAATATAAAAACATTTAAAAATATAAAAAATAGTGTCCCACCGGTAACGGGAACAGGGTCCAAGCTACCGGTCGTCAGGGCTCCAGAGAGAGGAACCTCCTGACAATGCGAGCCGTGTCCAGAAGTACCGCTTTCTGAATCAAGCCCTTGATCCAGCTGCCTAACGAAAGCCTCCTCAGGTGTTGGTCGAGGCTTTTGGCTATTAATCCATTGGCTGTCACGACTATCGGCACAATGATCGCTGAGTCTTATTATTATTATTATGCCAATTTATTCGGGGTCCGCGCAACACTGTGACTGTTTGTTGTGTTGTCTTTCCATACTATCTATTAACCCTAGAAAGATAATCTACGTCCGCAAGACGTATCGTGAAATTAAATTTCGTTGTAGTTTTTTTATTATTAGTTTTTTTTATTATTATTTTTATTTAAACAATTATTTCAACCTATAAGGCATGATAATACTTCCTTAGGCTTACTAAACAATCTTAATTAACTAAGGTACATCTGACAGACGTATGATTATCTTTTACGCTAGTTGCTTTTTTGATCTTTCTAAGGTTAAACGTCATCTCAGTGTCGCCCCATTTCTAGCCATTATCACCTTTCACAGTCCATCCATCTTTTCTTTGGTCTTCCCCTAGTCTTATGGCCACACCATTTACATGTCAAATCTATGCAGTGTTATAAGTACGTCAAATTAGGTACCTACTGCACCGTACATTGGACCTGCGCCGCTTGAAGCTAACTTGTTGCATAATGTAGAGGATTTAAAGTTTGTGACTGCAAGTTCTGATAGGTTACTGGTCCAATGGCTCCGAGCGTTATACTAACCTATTTTCTTCAGCTTACGGTGGCGGTGCGGCGTAGAGGTCACAAGGTGAAATATTTATGTATTTGTTTTGTAGAAGGTAGTTTATTGGAAAACTTTTGTCACGCTTGAACTGGTATCGGTGATGAACGTACTTTAAAAAAAATCTGATTAAATGTTTTGCAATTTTTAATCAATTTATGGCAGACCTGTCGGTCTAGTAGTCAGTGGCCCTGACTACTATACGCAATGTCGTGTGTTCGATTCCCACCCAGGAAAAATGTTTGTGTGATGAGCACGATCATTTTTTCTTTGTCTGGGTGTAATTTATCTGTAATAAGTATGTATTTAGAAATATGTATGTTTATCAGTTGTGTAGCACAAGCTCTGCTTAGTTTGGGACTAGATGGCGGTGTGTGAAAGTTGTGGAATATTATTATTATTATTAATTTTGCGTCCAATGCGATCGAAAATTTAAATGTATGCAGCAAAAAGTTGGATTGTTATTTTTTTTTTTAATTTCATAGGGTTTTTTTTTACCCGTTATCCCTTTATACTATTTAAGCTAGGTAATATTTTTGTCAAGGAATACTGTAACAATTCTGCTAACCGTAAGATCAATAGAAGCCCTATTCAGTAAACTCTTTATATTCTAATGAATCTAGAATCCATCTTAAAAGGGTATGCAACAGTTTCATCGTGCCTATAGTCTAGGGTGAAGCTGCACTGCACGATAAAAATGTTTGAGCATCGTGAATATTTATATCAAAAGTTCGATACTCTGCAGCAGATTATATAGATATGCATTTTGAATAATACACGGCAAAGCTTCTATACGTGCGTGAGTAAAATAACTAAACACCGGTTCCCGTTTTAAACTAAGTTAAGAAGTTTTTACCGTTGAAATGCGTTATGTACATGTTTCCTATTTAATATTCATTGGCATGAAGACACGTTTATGGGATTTTTGCGGGTATTGGTTGAGTTTTGTGGGCTACTCGTATTGTGTTTAGGTAAAAGTTTAGAGAAATATTTGACTGTAAAATGTATTTGACTTGTTTTTTCGCTGAATTTGACTTTACTTTGACTACCTAGGTGAGATCACCTAGGTAGTCAAAGTAAAGTCAAATTCAGTCAGCAGTAGGTAGTGCTTGCGACCAATAGATATTGGTCGCAAGCACTACCTACTGCTGATCTACCATTCGTACAGAATATAGTGATGGGAAAATTTTAACCCGACTTTTTACCTCGTGTCCACGTGATTATAATTGTACAGGCCTCGTTGGTCAAGTAGTCGCAAGCCCAACTGCTGAGCACGTGGTCCTGGATTCGATTCCCGGGTCGGCCAAAGTGGTATTGGAATTTTCCATCTGGAATTTCTCAGTAGCAGCCCGGAGACTGAATTCGTGCCTGGTTGATGTCAAGAGGATTGCCCTCTATTACGTGGGACTTAAACATAACCAGCGAAAAGTGAGTGTAATATATGTACACTTGTTATGTGTAAAATTTATTTCAGTAGTTGTTTCATTTGAATAATTCCCGAGGATAGCAGCTGTCGCTTTAATAATAATAATAATAATAATAATAAAACTTTATTTCGGACTACAGTATCCATAGTTTTGTTAGTATTTTAGTGTTAGTAACAATGATGATGCTTAGGTATTAGATTAGTATTGTTAGTATCTTAATAATAATAATAAATAAACATTTCACTCCCAAGCTGGGAGAAAAAAACCTTCACGACCGATGTTTAATCACATACGTTCGGCTTCACGTACCTACGCCGTCATTTACGCTACGAACATTACTGCCTAGCTTATATTTCCAAGAAACCTGAACCAGAGTAGTTATTTAACAATTATTTGTTCAAGGTACATCAACAACTTACAGGTCAAGGTTCAGTCTGATTTCAGGGAAACTTCTAGAGCAAATTTCTTGCAACGATTTTTTAGTCGTTGATGGCACTAAAAGCCTGTTTCAAGAGTTTCATATTTAATTGATCCTACAAATTGTAAGCCGAAAGGTTCTGGAATGACACGCAAGAAGACGTAGCGTTGGAAGGCCTCCCATGTAGACTAACCTGGTGAAGGCCTCAGGAATCCGCTGGATGCGAGAAAACCAGAACAGGTAAAAGTGGCAGTGCTTGGAGGAGGCCTATGTCCAGGAGTGGACGTTTTTCGGCTGAAATGTTGACATGTTGTATGGATTTAGGTACAGACGCCAGCACAACAAGCTACGCGAAACTGTCAAACTTTCCCAATCAATTTTGAACCTTATACTTTAACGATAAAGTTGGAAATCTATTAAAGACATTTCACAGATTGTAGTAGCTTGATGTGCTGGCGTCTGTACATAAATTTAGGAAAATTCAATCAAATATCAAATGTATGTGTGTGTATTTGAATGTATTTGTATATGTAGCATATGTATTTGTCATTATTTCATAGACTTATAAGAATTTTGTTGTCTTACAATTGCCATAAAGTATGCCCATGCCGCTTGTAATAAAGGTTCCTAGTACAGGCACCTAACATTATTTTACCTTTGTAAATCATTTCTAAGATTATGTAATAATTTTACCAATTTTAATACTGAATAATACTTGTATTATTTTATTTGAATGTATTCGTTCCATAACAGAAGATTACAAAGAAAATGTCCTATAATTTACTAAATATGAACTAGTCTCATAAGCCCGACCTACTCGTCAGCACATAGATTGTGCGATAATGTCGTCAAAGCTGCGTTGCATGGCAGTATGAAATTGCAAGTGTTTAGCTATGTAAAGTGATGCCCCTCGCGTGAGCTGTAGCACGCGATACGTTAATACTTTAAAGATACATAGTGCTGTATTTGATCGTGAACTCACTGGTTTAGAAGAATGGTTTGATACCTTAAAGAGTTCTGAGTATTAAGTATTCTGTAAAAATCTCAGTGTAATAACTGATGTAAAGTGAACTTGTAGTGAGCTATCATTCTACCTGATCCTAAGGATTAACACTATTGACAAAGTCACTTCAAGATAAGTTCACATATATTTTTACAGTGATGTTTTTGCTGAATAGATCGGTTGGTTTCATAACTTCTGATTTCGTTGCTTAGTTCTTGCATTTGCAATCAGGGAGGACTGCCCTATTATATTAATTTCAAACGACTGTGTAGGAATGACATTTGTGACGTTAATTTACGGACATTCATTTCGAGTCAATTTCCTTGATCTTTTGCATACTTTTATTTCTCGCATATGAGAAAAATAAAAGTTCAAACATTTATGTAATACTTATAAGTGTGCGTTGAATTATACAAACATAAGGGAACTAACAAACACTGGCCGACCGTTTTTTGTACTGAACCAATCACATGACTGCAAAAATAAAATACTAACAAGTAGATAAGACACAATTAGAACTAAATTATTCAATGTGGTCACGATTCGCTCGGAGATTACCTATAATGGATATTGTTTGCCCGCAAATCAAATTAAACTCTACTAGCTTTTCCTGCGACTTGGTCGACATGGTTTCTTCGGAAATAGAGAAAGTTAGATTTTCCAATACAAACTTTTACAAAATCTTTTCTTAGTGCACCTCGATACCTTCTAAGGTTTTTTATAGTTTTATGTTTTTATTTTCTGTGGTTGCTTGCTTGTTTTTTAATTAAATTATCAAGTTGTTGTATGTGCCCTGTAATTAATATTTATTTTAAAATTATTCTGTTGACCTGAGAGTTTGTTGGTTCTGACAGCGTCAACTAGGTACAAAGAAGCTACATGAAAGGAAGGTAAAATATATTTTCCTTCGCAGTTCTCGAAGTATACAAAAAAAACTAGCATAATATGCTTGAATGTTAATACGATTTTTTTTAAATTGTGGATCAAAATAATTATAAAATAGTGGAAAAAAATTAAATAATTTGCAATTTAATTAAAATAATTGAAAAATTTGTCAAAATAGTGCTCATAAAGACCAGCACGTTGTCAACGACTGAGACCACTGCAGCCGTCGACGGCTGCTATCAACAAAGGCAACTGCAGACGTCGACTACGTACCGCTCGTGTATTTCAAATCAAATCCCAAGTCATTTATTCAAACTGGGCTGAGAATCAGCACTTCTCAAATGTCAAAATTACAAAAGACAGTCCCCCCCAAAACGCCCGCCCTTCACCAGATCCTAGTGCTTTTGCTGGGGAGAATAAGTAGCGCAACAAACTCCCCAGCATCACAGCTCTCTGTTCAGTTAGAAAATACTTGATTGTATACAATATGCAAAGTAGTTAAAATTACAAGACACAGAACATTAAATTAAATAATTTGCCTTATTATGTCAGCTAGCCACGCCAATATACCAACAAATACAATGAAAACTATACACTCAAGCAAAAAATAATACGTCAAAATTAAACATGTAAACAAGAACTTACTACTTAAATAAAAGCCTCCATGTATAAAGGGCGTGACAGCTTACATATTTATGATTATTTGAACACCGTACTCAAATATAGGAGTGGCACGGTTTCGATGGCTCTGCAGCTGCCTCTGTCGTTGACGAGTGCCATTCGTGTGTATGAACACTTTACATTGTCAAGGTACATAGCAAATAGCAGTCACCTCTTTGCCAATTTCTCTGCCTGGCGTGGTCATAATAACCGTTGAACTATAGGTTCTAATAAAGTGAGTCTACAAAGCGAAAACATAATTAACTTCCGTACATTAGTAAGTGATCAAACTAATTACTCAATAGCTTAGCAGTTTCGACGGTAGACCATTAATCGAATTAAGTTGGTACCAATCAGCTAACATTTGTACTGCTTTATTAGTTCCCAGTCGGGCTGGGATCTCGATCAAAATTGAATTTCAATAAATTTCATGAGCGCTATGCTTTGCTAATTAAATGAAAATTAGTTTTATAATAAAAAAAAAGTTTCTCTTTGAGTGTCTGTGTCAAATTTTATTGGTTGAACTTTTTTACCTTTGAACTTTTATTGCAAGAGAATTAAGATGTAGTAATAAGTTTTTATTTATTTATTTATTTTATTATTTATGTACACACACTAAAAAACATATGGATATGACATAGTAATAATTTGAGTACAAAGGAAACGCGGGGAGGAGGCTTATTTCTTAAGAAATTTCTTCCAGCAGACCTGCGAAAGGAGAAGTAAAAAAGAAATGTAGACAATAGTGTGCGAGAACATGAAGAGAAAAATAAGAATGTGTGAAGTCTAAAGTAACATATTAAATATACCTACACATATAATGCGAAAATTAACATAAGTATACTTAAATAAATACATTATGCTAAAATATACATACACATATATTTATATGTAGGTTTACGTGGTTATTTTTTTACCATCTCTGTCCAAAATTTGTTGGTTTTCCGAACTAACTTTGGACATAAAATTATTCCTTTTTGAAGAGCTCATCACATGGCTAGGTGATGAGTCAAATGGATTTGAAGACGATGTTTATAGCTGTTAAGCAAAAATATATAAAATTACAGTTAAGTATCGACAAGGCCTCTTAACTAAAAACACACTTCCATCTTACAAAATATTACTTGAAAATAACAAACAACTTACAAATAAACATCTACAGGTATTAAAAGAGGAAAAATGATAAAATCTATGAGATAAATAATTCCCTTGGAAAGTATTTTCACTATTGTTTTTTTTCCAGTTACAAGACAAGAGAAACTTAAGTATGACGTAATTGGATTTTCCGCCTTAGTAAAATATTCACAAGTACTAGTTGAACTAGGAAACTGTAGAATCAAAATAGTTCTCGTTATAATTTTATAAGGAATGTTCGGTATTGTTCCAAAACTTCGGCTCTATAATTTTATTAATGTTGCTTCTGGCTCTTTTAGTCATGAATTTTAAATTCATATTCTCTTTATTTTGAATAATTTTCGGGTTGGTTATAATAACAGAACTAACTATTGGACGGTTGAAATTTACCTTAGTTCTTGCCGATACGGGAGATAAGCTTTGACCGAATGGTGGCCAATAATTATTCCATAGAAACCAGGGCTATCTAAAAGGTTGACGATGCCGTCAAAATCGTAGGTAACACATGGATTTGGGAGGCACGGAACCGAAAAATTCAGCAGAAAAAAGGGAAGGCCTATACCAGTAGTGGGTGATTCTGCGCTGAAAAGATAATCATCATACAGGAGAAGAAATCATAAATATTATTTATATGACTTTTTTGACCTTCTTGCTAAAGCCATGAACACATCACAAAACAGGTTGTAATAAAATTCAGGTATGTATATATATAATTATATGTGTAAGGCGTTCGTATCAGTAGGAACAAGAGACATTAGTGAAACGCTAATGTCTCACCGTCTCCTAAAATGTATACGTCGCAGGCGTTTCAACTTATCTATGTAACTTAGGAAATAGCGTTGGAGAATTTTATCACGCAATGTCAAGTTTGTAGGCCAATTTAAGACTAAAACTGTGTTTAGTTATATTTTTTTTTTTTTAAATTTGTAGGTAACTGTGTTTATTACTATAAAAAAATACAGACTCATGAGTTAGGTCGGAGGATCGAACTCAAACAGTGACAATTTTAATAATTTTTTTTTTTATCATTGTTCGGCTCAACCAAAGCACCTGCCATCTAATCTCTTCACCACCCTTGGTTGACTGGTAGAGAATACCTAAGGCAATAAATCCGCCTTTGTACCTTTTTGTGTGCGAAAATGTTAAATAAATAAATATACGTATTTGCATTTTTGGTCCAAGGACTTGCCGGGTTCCTCACTATGTTTTTCGTCACCGTTTTTGAGAGCAGTTGTAATAAAATTATTAATGCGCCTCCCTGGGTTTAAACCTACAAATCGTGCCACGACTGCTCTCACTTTTTAACACCTCTCGGTATAACTTTTCAAACGAATTAGTTTGTACTTTGCCCACAATAACACTACTTCGATTTAAAATAATAGTGCTCAAGATAGTAAAAAGATAGAAAAGATAGGATAGATGATCCGCTGTAATATGAGCCACCGCTCTCCGTTCAGCGCTCGCCCAAAGAAAATAAGATTTTCTTTTACACTTTTTCCAATCAACTTGCAAATTAAATTTATAAAAAGTCTCATTACTTTTAAGAAAGCAATTTGATTAAGTGCGGTTTTGTGGTGACGTGAACCTATCCAATTAGGTGTCTACCAGGTTTCAGGTTTATAATTACCAATGTAACCTACCTATGGGTAAACATATCTAACTGCACTCAAATTACGTAAGCCTTGCGGGTTAATAGAGTAACACAGTTTCAATCATAATCTGAATTATTTCGAAGGATATTGACAATCCATTGCTTCATATGTTCGAAAAATTTGAATGATCAGTAACTTAAATAACGCAATGAGAGTTGTTGAATTATCAATATGAAAGCCATTACTACTGATTGTATGCTACGCAATTACCCGTAGGTATCAGGTTTAAAAGTTAACCAATGTAACGCAGCTATGGGCACTTACTGAAAGTGAAAGAAAATGTTATCTAATTGCACTGAAATTACGTAATACATTTTTCGTAATATATACCAACCAATAATAAATACCATAGTGAAAAATTCGTCTGATCAAAAACCAGATCACCGCAATGTAGTCGGGGACCAGGAGAAGGACATACTTTTCATCCTGGATATGTGTGTTTAGAAATGATGAAATACAAAACAATCGCCGATGAAATTGCGGGTAATATCTAGTATCATATTACTCTAAAAGACGTTATTATATCACAACTAAAATAATATTAGCCCCTCTTCTCTACTGTTTTTCCCAGAATCGAGGTAATATTTTCTAAGAAACACAATAGGTATGGGAGTTATATTTTTCTTAATCTATAATTATTATTATGAATCGAAGTACCGTCTGTGCTATGAAGCATTTGCACAAAAGGAATGAAATAATGTGAAATTATGTATGAAGGTAAACGAAGCAAAAGGAGTATAGTACGGATTCTAGCAGGCGTTTTGTAGTTTCTGCCTACTTTCATGGTAAGAAGGCGTGTGTTTATGTATGTTAAAAAAAACACAATGGTCCGATGGTTAAAGAACAAACATGAGATGGTTAACGAAGTAGGTATGATCACCGTGGTTTTATTGCTTGAGAAGTCTTCTCAAGCTTAAAAGGGTTCCAAAACGCGAGCACCTATGTGACTATCCCAAAATCACAATATCTTAATTTTAAATACCACTGACTACTTACAAGCCCATCGTCCATAACGCTACTCAAAAGTTACAAATTCAAATCACCAATGAGTAGCCAAAATGTCACAGCACTAGCTGAATATTTCAATGGCGGTCCGTAGGTACACGATGCCAGTTACTATCACGTTATTATAACTAGTTTATGATTGATTGGTTGCGTCGTTGATGATGTGCCTAATGGTTGAGAAAACCATCGTGTGGAACCTGAACTTTTAATAGTCTTCGCCAACATTGTACTGAGCAAGCATGGTCATCCATGTTTGTTTCTTCTCTTAGTGGGAAGTGGCATTCCCCTTGCAGTGCGAAGATTACCGGTTGGTTAAAACATTATTAGTGGTTACATCATCTGTACAACTTTTTTTCCAACTACGTCAAGGTCAACTTCAACCAGATACAGTTAAACACAAAGCGACTGCCTATCCGAACTCTACACAACCCAATTTTTGGGTAACATGGTATACCTTGGTAAAACTGGTTGTTAGATTTTCGGAGGTTTTGTTTTGTTTTTTGACCTTTTCATGTTAGACTAAGGTGGAAATTGTTTGATAAATGACCTAGTTTACTATAAAAAGCACATAGTAAATAAAATACATAATAAGTGCAGACGCCAAGCACGGCGACGATCGATGTTCTAATTTTAGCTTACTAACAAGTAGCAGGGGGTGTTCAAACAATTTACCTATATAAGTTTAGTAGGTATTTTAATACAATAACATAACGATTTTTAGTTTGGGTCCCAGTGCTGGGCAAAGGCCCCCCTTTTTCCTTTCAAACCTCTCTGTTTTGTGCAATCTCTGGCCACGTTGGCCCCGTATGATCAGATCGTCACACCACCCTCGCAGCCGCCTACCTCGACGGCCACGTCCTCATCCCTCAGGCGTCCAGTGAATGACAACCTTTGCCCATCTCTCCGGATGCATTCGTATGACGTGACCAGCCCATTCCCACTTTAGTATAAAGTTACGACACAGTTTTCTAGATGAGTAGCCAGAGATGTTAGGGTCAAATCATTTATTTCAAATAAGCACACATAAGTCACTTTTGAACGTCAAAATAAAAAGTATTCAGTACGCCTACATTTTGCCAGATACGCTTTTAACTCCTGTGTTATAAGGGGCGAGAACCTGGACCAACCTGGCAGAGGTACAGACTCCTTACTGTTACTGAGAAATTCCTAATGGAATATTATATTTATTATGTTATTTTGTGAATACCAGCATCAAGCATTATATTTCACTACGCCGGATTTAATGCTTGAACTGACAAGAGTTTCCTTCCATTTGTTTCTTGTGATTAATAATTTCATTTTTAATCTGCAATTTAAAAGACACGCTTTTCTGTTTTGTATTTTCTTGGAATAGGTCCAGGGATTCGGATTTAAATACGTTCAAGGTTGATTCCAGGATATTCTTATAGAAAGACGTCTTTCTTCTTGTTTCCTTAGACTTTTATAGAGAAAAACATATGAGAGAAGAAAGAAGAAGGTTGTTATTTAAATTATTCTAATGATAACTAAATAGTACACAATTGGGTTTTTTTTTTTGTTCAAGGCATTCTAATATTTTGTGGCTGTCCAGGTCTGTTTTAACACCTACGAATATTACTTAATTAACCTATAATATAATTGGAATCTAAGATACAGTTCCGTTTGTTTCTTATTTGACTGTTCAGGTCTTTATTATCACCTCCTTATATTTCTTAGTTAATATAACACATCATTTTTTTTTTTAGGCAGGCCTGTTAGTCTAGTGGTCAGTGGCCCTGACTACTATACGCAAGGTCGTGGGTTCGATTCCCACCCAGGACAAATGTTTGTGTGATGAGCAAGATCATTTATTCTGTATCTGGGTGTAATTTATCTATAATATTTATGTATTTAGAAATATATTTGTATGTTTATCAGTTGTCTAGTACTCATAGCACAAGCTCTGCTTAGTTTGGGACTAGATGGCGTTGTGTGAAAGTTGTGAAATATTATTATATTATTATTATTATTATTTGAAACACGGTTCCATTTTTTAATTTATGCAGTAGACAGTCCGTATCCGTACGTATAGCTGTCTAGCCTTCATGTTAAAGAAGTTAGTGCTATTTCGTAAAACAAGATTTGTTTTTAGTCAGAAGATCATTATTATTCTTTGACCAGCTGGTCGATTCTGTAAAAATCTCACCGTGAAATCATAAGTGAAGTGAGCTTGAAGTGAGCAGTGTCAATAGTGTTAGTTCCTAATGATAGCTCACTTCCCGCTCACTTCACCTAAGTTCCCACGGTGAGATTTTTACAGAATAGCACTGCTTATCCCAATTTATTTGGGGTCGGCGCAACATGTCTTTTTCTTCCATACTTCTGTATTAGTCGTCATCTCAGTAGTAAAAAGGGGGGGAACCATATATTCAATTACCCAGCCCATCCATCATTTCATTGTGTTTAAAATAATTTTCTTAATTTTTTTTTATCTACTTGTCTGAACAGATACACGAAATATTTTTATTCTTGTACGCGGTATTGTGCTTGATGTTACATCATGCAAATAATGTAATTCTTTAAGCATCAGCAGGATCCTATACAAATATGGGAGCTTTTCTCCCTCGGATGTCAAATATTGGTCAGGAAAATTAAAGTCTGAAATACAGGGACAACTTGTTTTGTAACAGCAAACAATATAGACACGTATATATGTGATGAGGAGTTTTGTTTATTAAAATAAAATTAAAATGTTTTATTGAATGAAAAGTAGTATCTCAGATAATAGAGTTTTTCTTATTTAACTGTACGAATAATGAGATAAATCACGCACCTACACACGTGAATACTTTGAATATAGCTTGCTAAATAATGTTGTAATTAAACTTTGCAAAATTTGTTAAATTAAAGTAGGTATGCATAAATAAAAATTTTAAAAAGTCTATAGAGACGTTTATTTGGACACCATTGTTAAAACTGATAACAGATAAAATCAAGAAAACACAAAAGAAAGATAATCTCCACTCACCTGTAATTTTTAAATCCATTATCAAATAAATCACTAACGTATACACTTTAATATTTACAAAGTTTTTAAGCAACTACTACATACAACAATCATTAAGTTAAACTAACAAGAAACAAACTTCAAGGTTTATAAGACACTCACTTAAATTAATGTTTTATGCCGTACTTAATCATAATTTATTTATAGGGTGTATTACACTTTTGAACGCATCGTTGACAGTTCGTCACGCGCGCGCGAAATGCCAAAAGAGGCAGCAAAAACCAGTAGCAACCGGTTGAAACTGTACGGCGTACGGCCAATTACTGAGGATGGCACGCAAGCCCGCGCTAAACGCGGCACTGCGCATGCTCCGCGCCGATTGACACCCGCCAAGCTTATATACTAATACTAAAGGAGAGAATATTCATAAGTTAGTTTTTAGTTTTGTTTAGAATGTTTCTCGCGGGATCCGAATGGGCCGTCGAGTTTGCGAAATCAAAACAAACGATAAACTGAAAGGTAATGGGCCCGATTGGGACCTATTTCCCTTCCAAAATTTTGTTTACGTTGATAAAGAATAGGTATTTCAAAGTCATTAGAAAAACTCTTCAAGGCTTATTTGAATTTTATATTCTCGTAAACATTTTACAGTTTTTAGAGATTTGTTGCGTCTAGGCGCTTCTCGAGATAGTTTCGTTAGAAAAAAGGATTATTTTACACATAAAAAAACCTCCAATGTAATGTGTGTCAATGTGTCAATTTAACAATATCAGGGAATAAACTTTTTTTTTTTTTTTTCAAGATGTCCTACACCACTGTCCCACTGCCAATCAAGAGATCTAGATCTACCTCTTACGTCCAACCCCTCTCTAGGACTAGGTCGTCTCGTCACCTCTACCAGGGATGACCTCTTTAATTTTATTATCTTATCTACACTAATATTATAAAGAGAAAAGATTTGATTGTTTGTTTGTATTGAATAGGCTCCGAAACTGCTCGACCGATTTGAAAAATTGTTTTACCATTAGAAGCCGACATTATCCCTAATGAACATAGGCTACTTTTTATCGCGGAAAAATGCTTCATTCCTAGGGGAAAACGGGTAATAAGACAACGGGTAGTATGAATTATCCTTCCGTACTTATCTTTTTCACATAACTTCTAAACGGCTGAACCGATTGGGTTCAAATTTTATATGGGTATTTCGATGGTTTCCTGGATTATTTTAAAAATATAACAATTGGACCCGGTAGGCGGCGCTGCTGCCGGTATTTCAACTATTAAACGGCTTGACCGATTGGGTTGAAATTTACACGACAGACACGAATATATTAAACCTACCTAATCTATCTTTTTATACATTATTATAAATAAATCAGTTACCTTAACCACATTATTTAAGCAACATATTTTTAAACGGCGGGAATTCAGAATTCTACGCAAACGAAGTTGCGGGCAGATGCTAGTAGAATATTATATAAAAAGCGCAGACCTTATTTTGGAAAGCGCCACACTTAACAAAGAACACCATCAAGGCTGCCTAATTCATTGACTCAACTAAATCGGTATTAATACACCCGATGGGACATCTTCAAATTGCTAAAAGCTTAACATCCATCCCTTTTTATCAGAACGATTGTAGAAAACCGCTCAACCCTTTTAAACCCCAATCTGGAGTGCGTCCGGTCGTTAGTAGACATTAATGGAATTCAACCGGTTACTCTGCCGTGAAAATAACAAAGAGGCTGGATTTCATAAGCCCAATCTTTTGTTCTCGTAGCGATAACATTGTTAGGCGACAACATGCAAATTGTACGGAACTCTCGTTTTACAATCAAACAGATTTGAAGGTTGAATTGGTTACTTGTGGATTAATTATTAACTGTGATGATCTTATTTATATATAAGTAGGTTTGTACAAACACTTTTACACGTCATCGTTTGCTTAACCTTTTCCCAACTATGTTGAGGTCGGCTTCCAGTCTAAGCAGATAGAGCTGAATGCCAGTATTTTACATGGAGCGACTGCCTATCTGACCTCCACAAACCAGTTACTGGGTAATACGACACCCCTTGGTAAGACTGGTTGTCAGACTTTCAGGATCCTGACTACCCTTAACGACTGTCAAAGATCCACGAATGACAGCCGGGACTTACGGTTTAACGTGCTTTCCGAGGCACGGAGTGGCCTGTATAGACCCATCACCCATCTATCAAGCGTAGCTTAACCTGATCGATCGACCCGTGTGGCTATCAGTTATTACTTAGCCACAAGGCCCTCAACGAACACGTGAATACGTCAGTCATATTTTAAAAACTAGATGAGTTTGAGTTAGTTATTCTGAGAAGAAAGGCCGAAACAAACTCACAGGTCTCGGTCTCTTTTTAGTGAACAGTCGGTCGATTCTGTAAAAATCTCACCATGAAATCATAAGTGAAGTGAGCAGTGTCAATAGTGTTAATCCATAATGACAGCCGGTCGATTCTGTAAAAATCTCACCGTGAAATCATAGGTGAAGTGAGCAGTCAAAAGTGTTAATCCTTAGCATTAGTCTACTGAATCTCACTTCACGCTCACTTCACCTAAGTTCTCACGGTGAGATTTTTATACATAGAATAGCACTACAGGTGAGGACCATGTATATTGATGTCTGCGGTCTTTTAACGAAAAATCCACATAGGTTTTGGTGGACCCATCCAGTCAGTGCACACATTTGTCAGTAGTTCGATTTGTCATTCGTTATTTAAACTACGTTTTTTTCCGTATCAAAATGTCAAAGTATGAATACTTTAGAATCAGATGTGTAATCAGCCTGTATACTCGGTAATTAGAGTTGAAAATTAAATGCAAAAAAGAACACTTAGCCAATAGCAAGCTAGACTGCGGCAATTATTTTTTTGGAGCCTGAATGAATAGTAATGACCTAATTCCTATTTTTATAATACAATATACGATAATACATCACAGCCGAAATAAAAGCGTTTAAAACAGCAATAAACTACTAAATTTAAATCTTGCAACAGTCTAAGCGTGAGAAATTGCAGGCCGTCGGGAGCGTGTAACATAATCATCCATTTTACTTACCTACTTCATTCTTACAACTTACACCGATAAGATATCTTTATATTGGTGTCGGAAGCGTTTAGTGGTATTTGAGCTTAATGCGGGTAACTAAATATACACGTATCTAAAATAACGTTATTATTAAAATAAAACTGGTCAAGAGCGAGTCGGACTCACGCACCTAGGGTTTCGTACCAGTATAAATATTTTTTTTTTTTTTTTTTCTGAAAAAGGGTGCTGTTCAGATACATCGTTTTTTTTCTGTCAACATACATAAACTTCTCTTACATAGAATAATTTTTGATTTTTCTCTATGCAAACTTCGGAAATAACGGAGGGGGTATTCTTTTTTACATGTTTCATCAAAAGTCGAAAACTATGGGGCATAAAAAAAAGAAAAAAAAAGTTTGATAGTGTGCGAACAGCACTCTTTTATATGATGCCCCACATTTCCTAGTAGTCCCACTTCAAATTTTTAAGACCACCCTTTCAAAAAAAAAATCTTATTTACAAAATAGTTGCGCAAACGTCATCTAAAACTATTCCAAATTTCAAGTTGATAGCTTTAGTAGTTCTTGAGATATCCACCTGTGACAGACGGACAGACAGATAGACAGGTTGAGTTGCATCATAAGGGTTCCTTTTACCATTTTGGTATGGAATCCTAAACAGAAGGAAAACAGATTTGATTTTGCAGTACCCGAAAACAGGATGCTTGCGTGAATATGTATACTTAAACACGTACACCACTAAACGGGATCCTGCAAAAAACCGTACCTGCGAAAAACGGGATCTTGCCGTGGGAAAGGGCCCTTATACGGTGGACCTGTGTCAGTGCTTTCCGCCTGATCACGTGACGTTATTTTTGAGCAACACTGGGTAGTAAAATAAACGAATGAAACCGACAAATACAAAATGAACACGTCTACAAAAAAAAAAAAAACAAAGAAAATGCTTTGCAAATAAACGTGGTAAAGTACCTAAGTAAATGTTGAATTTAATATCTTAGATTTTATTTTGATTTATTTAGAACCGAAAGAAATTGACCGAATGGAGATGTCATTAGATGTTTATAATCATACGAGATGTGGTACACAGGTAAAATATTTCAGTAGGGCAACAACCAGTGTAATGAAATGTAGGTTTATAATTATGATATTATATTTTGATTGATTTTAAAATAACAAAAACGCTAAATACAGTAGGCAAGTATGACAGACTATTTGTTATTTTACAGATATTAGTCAAAACCGCAGAATTTTGAACAACGTACTGAGCTTCCGTCAACAAGCTCTTTCACTCCGTTGACTTCAGTTGATATGAACATGGAACATCCAAGGTAGGTATTTTAGTATCCTACTCTTGCGATATAGTTTGTACTTTTCAGGGTATGAATGGTAATAATAGTGCAGCTGAATTAAATATATCAAAAATATAATATTTTTTAAAAATAAAATAAGCGTTTTTTATTTTTATTTAACCTTTACTACAAAAATCACTAACTGTGTAAACTATGTACACTTTTTTAACTAAACAAATAGTTTTGTATTTGTATTATCTTTCCTAAATCCCAAATATTGCAGTCATCGACGAGCAGAACGCGCGGGGAGCGCCCCGCGGATTTCCTCGCACCTCGCTCCTTCAAATCGGCTTGAGTGCCGGATCATAGCGCCTTAAATGGAATGGATGAACAATACCTCTTGCAGCGATACCTTTGCTTTTAAAACCTCACCTCACAAATAATGACTGTTTGCTTTTAAAGTTTTTTAATTTTTATTTATTTATTTATTGGATCGCCAACAGAGGCTACATAGTTGCATGCTGTTAACATGTACAGGGACAAACACAAGTGTGCGCTTCCAATTATAGACGACCACATCATTCATTTAACATCCAGGTAGGTACAACAATTTTAAAAAGGACGAAGACATTAAAATAAATCACAATACAATACACGAACATTATAGAAAGGAAAACAAAATTAAAAGCTAAAGCAAAACAGTCCGGGTACAAAAAATAATACAAAATAATTTCATAACGAGTTCGTTTTTTTCTCATGAGGATAAGTTATATTTGAGTAGGGAAATTTTCTTTGATTTAGTTGCTTGATAATTGTTGACCTGGTTTCACCTGATATATTTTAAAGATTCCTGACAATCGACTCTGAAATTGCTGGTAGATTACATCCACGCACCGATTCCTGCCAGCCTGCAATGTTTAAAGTTTTAATGTCGAGCTCCGTATCACACGCCGACCGTAATATATGGTGTAGCGATATACTCCAAACCTGCAGTGCTATTCTGTAAAAATCTTACCGTGAGAACTTAGGTGAAGTGAGCGGGAAGAGAGCTGTCATTCATTCCTAATACTAGGGATTAACACTATTAAGTGCTCACTTCACTTATGATTTCACGGTGAAATTTTTACAGAATCGACCGGCTGGTATGTATTTTATTTTAATTTCCGTTCTTCTTCTCACTTAGCGAACCTTTCTCTTTTTCTCTGGTCTGACACCTTATTTTATTTGAAAAAGGATATTTATAGATAAATTACACCCAGACAAAGAACAAATGATCGTGCTCATCACACAAACATTTGTCCTAGGTGGGAATCGAACCCACGACCTTGCGCATATATTATATGTATTGCATACTCCAACCTAGCTGCAGAGTATTCCTGTAATTCGAGTCCCGCATGACGTTGGCTGCTGAACTTCGTGACCACCTTCACTTGTGTCCAGAAAAGTACGATCGAATACCTTTTTTTTCTCTTATTTATACTAAAGCTCCCTGACCTTTTTATTTCAGGACAGCATAGCTAATGTATTTTATAAAAAAATCATTTTGAAATATGTTCTAATGAGCCTAAAACCGGATTGCAATCACGTAAAAAATTAGCGATATTCGTTATAAAATTTAATTCTAAAAAATATCCTTTTGTCAAACTCTCTTAATTCTTTTCCTAATATTTATTTTTCCAACAGTTTTCAAGCAACGAACCTCCGTTTTTTATATATCTAGATTTAAAAAAATACTTTTTACGTTTGGATTTGATTTGAAAATAATACGTTTTTTGTTCAATGTCAGTGGCTTCTGAACGTCTGTTAATTTTTGTGACACAAATAAAATACTTAGAAAAAACATCCATTCATATTATCTCTTTGAATGTCAACTGCTGAACTTGGCCCCTGAAGACTTGGCTGAAACGAAAATTAACAATTTTTACAAAGAAAGGAGGAGCAAAGAAAATGTTTATTCTGAATTTGTTTTATTGGAAATATATTATGATTGAAGTAAAATGACACGGCTAAGTTTTTAGTGCTCTGTTTAATTTATTTTCTTTGAAACGAGGCTAGTACTGGCCTTTTATCCAAAGAACATGCTAATCAGCGTTATACCCTGTACTTAATTGATTGCTTCACAAACTGACAGCTGTTTTCTTCAATATAAAAACATATGTACGTAAAATATACTCACGAAACAATAGCTTGATTGATCGATTATATATTCTTAGGGTTTTCCCTGTGTCGTTTCCATTTACATAATACATATTTAATTCGATGAAAGGTATACATACATTACCCAAAGGTTCGAGACAGAAAACCCCGAAATAAATTTTAAATATTCGTCCAGAATTTGGGTGATTATTAACGGGGGGTTATCCGAACATTATTAAATCCGTTATTTTTTAAATTAAGATTTGAATTTCGTGTTTTTTTTTTTTCAAATTACAGGACACCTCTGGGAAAGGTCATGGGATACTTTTTATATAATCAGTATGATCTCGTGGAAACTTTCAACTTCCGACCTCCACGCGGGCGAAGCTGCAGGCAAAAATTTGTTTCACATGAAAATATATTTCTGCTTTTATTTAATTCATAAAATGAATTGATTGTTACAACACAGCACAGTAGCCGATAACGACACCGACTCGAGATCGGCGGTCAGATAATCGCATATGTTTAGTACTTTCTAGACGCTTTTCTATATACATTGTGTTGTTGTTTCACCTATATTGTCGGAGACAGTGACCGACACCGATATCGGCACGATATCTACCGGCGAGGACACAGTGCAGGGTCAGAGTAGCGGGCGTTTTACATTGTAACTGACTTTTGCCCACTGGCGACTTCGAGATTGACGTCTCGAAGTTTTGTGGTCGTTTGGTGCATCGCGATGGTCAACGATATACACCAATACCATCTGGCCTAAATCATATATCGGTATCGAATCGGTGTAGGTGTAGGTGACGACAAATGTTTCGTTATCTGATAATGTAAAAACACTCATTAGGTACACAGGACATGTGAGACCTGTCTCTGCCGGCAGTAGTGAGGGCTATGCTAACAGAGACAGAAAATTGGATGGAAGTAGCCTCCTTCTGTGAGACCGTGATGGTCAAGAAGGAGGCGGTCGAGCGGGATCGTGAGAGGGCTGATCCTTCTCGGAGAAAGAGGCGTCGAGGAAGCAACCGCCTTGGCACCTAATACACCGAAGCCCGCTTACCAATTAAGGTAGGTGGACCTTTGGGATCGCGAGCGCACACAGTGGGGACTCTGTCCGCACACCAAGTAACCTCAGGGAAGACGGTGGCACATTGGTCACGTGCTGCCGTGCATAGCGAGGCTCAGAGGAGGCCATTTTACAGTCTCCCCCGAGATGTGCCTTACAGGCGTTGCACAGGGGGGCTCCAAAATTGGTCTTTTAAGATGAACCGGAACTCCCCATAAGTGCTGATGGTGATCACTAGGGTGGTTTTAGTGAGGTAAAAATCCCACACTCCCTGACTTCCTTCCCCGGAGGTCGGGTGCCTTTTGAAGCTTCCCCCGAAAACAAAGAAAAGAAGGTACACAGGACATCTTAAGTAATAATTTTAGTTCACTACACCGTAGTAAATGTAAACCTAAGGAAAAAAATCGAACCTAAAAAAACGAATTCAGTTGATCAACTGCAAATATTTAATACTGTGGCATGAATTTTCCGTGAAATAGTCGTACATATATATCGCGCTGCATTTTGGGGAGATGGAGGTAGCGTTTTAAAGGACTACAAGCCCGGAAAACCTAGCCATAAAGTGACAAATGTGAATGAAATTGGACTGTGATTAACATAAACAAAAATGTATGAATTAATAAATAAATACAAAACATAAAATCAATATGAAAACAAAAAAAAAATCAAAATAAAAACAAAATAAATACAAATGTATTAAATAATAAATAAATACAACACACCTTGCATTTCTGCCGGAGTATCTTTTAATGCAATTATTTCGCTGGTTTGGTACATTTTTGAAGCTCAATTTTAAAATGGTCAAATAACGAAAAAGTATTGTTACTGCGATCAAAATTGAAAGAGTTTCAACTTTAAGGCGCTTTGTAAACGAACGTTTTTAGGGTTCCGTACCAAAATTTTTTGCAACAGGGACTGAATGGGGGCCTTAAAACTTCGAATTGGGGCTACTAGGGCATGTGGGGTATCATATGAAAGAATGCTGTTTTCACATTCTCAAACATTTTTTAATTTTTTTTATGCCACATACTTTTCAACTTTTGATAAAAAAATAAAAATAAAAAATCCTTTCCCCCCTTATCTCCAAAGATTGCATAGAGAAACATCTGAAATCATTCTATGAGATAGAAGTTTATGTAAAGATTAAAAGAAAAATAAAACGAGGTCTCTAAACAGCACACTTAATCAGAAAAAAAAAAAAATATATAAAGGTACGGAACCTTCGGTGCGTGACTCCGACTCACTCTTGACCGGTTTTTTTGCCGTGAATAACTATTTACACGGCAAACGGCGGCGGTACGGTTTCTTTGCTGTGTGTAGACACGGTCGTCAGTGTTGAATGGAGCACTATGGAAGCTTTTTGACGGACACGTTTTTCCTACGGCGCGGTTTATACACCGTACCGTGAAGAAACCGTGCCGTCTACAAAGGACCTTAAACAGTCCCATTTAATGTAATTAAACCGTTTGTTAAGGTTTCTGGGAAGGTTTATAAATACCTGACTTATAATTTTAGGTCAAAGCAAAGGGTGTGTCTTTATGTATGTCACGATAATGATAATAAAACTGAAGGTACTCTCCAGACATCGAGGAAATTACCGTTTTCACTGAAGTGATATAGAGCACTACAAAATAATAAGGATGGAGACAAATGAACGACTTGCGACTAATTTACTATTTAGTCGTGCGATTATTCATCGATTTTACACAATATTGTACCTACTTGTTCAGTTTGTTCTGATACCGATTTTAGTAACAGGTGTTTGCAGGAAAAGTGTGAAAACCAACTTGCTAGAAATCTTTGAAACGTTTATTCAAACTCAGACTCAAAACACAACTCAACTCAAAGCATTTATTTAAAATAAACCAATTATAGACCTTCTGAATTGTTAAGGGGTCAGTCAGTCAAAAATATGAAGCTAGTTGCCCATTCCAAAGTGTTAGTAGGTACCTATGGAGAAGAACGGGCAAGAAACTCCACGGACACTCTTTTAACTTCGATTTTCAACAACGCTAGATTTTTGCAAGTTTTCTTAAATGTCGCCTGTCTGCGCTAAACCTTGTTACTTAAGCACTAGAAGTGAATTGTACCACTCATTAACAAGTTAAGTGTAAGAGGTACTTTCTGTACTCGCTAAACTCGTGTGTAAGTACAAGATTATAAGCAGCGTAGTCTCATAGAGATCTAATTTTATGGAAGCAAGCGTTTCATGCGTGGCTTGATAAACAGAATAAAGATAAAATATAAGGCTTTGTTGCAATGTTTCTATTTACACAACACGTAAGACGCCTCCGTGTTTTTCTGTATGTATTTTTTTATAGTTCCTCGGGATTTGCCGAAGAGCAAAGTATTTGGATTACAGTATTTTAGGCGTTAAACGAGGTGACAGAATACGAAACACCACGCTGCGCTCCAAAATGGGGATCCTAGACGTAGGCAAAAAGGCTGTCAAGCTGAAATTGGATAGGGTTGCGTGCATCTGTATGGTAACTAGCTTCATCTTTCTGACTGACCGACCCCTTGACTATTCAAAAGTGGTTCATTTGAAATAACCACTACTTTGAGTTTAAGTTTGCATACACACTGACCGCTGGGCGGCAGTCGTTACACAGTGCCGCTGAGGCTCGCACAGCCGAGGTGGTGAGGTGATCTTGACGCATACCGCAAGGGTTGGATCGAGGTGGCTCTAGACAAGGATGCCTGGAATATTTTGGGAGGCCTTCAAAAAAACATATACAAGTTGTAACTTAAATAACGCACAACCTTATAAGGGGTAATTGTACTCATCATTATGAACAACTTTTACTATGGAACCAAAACAGAAAACGCGAAAAAAAATCAGCTGTTCCCTACATTATGACGAATTATGCGAACATAAATGTAGGAACAGTTGATTTTTTTTTCTCGCGATTTCACGTTTTTTTTTTTTAATAATCCCGTTTGACGTATAGGTACTGAACTTTTAATGATAACATTGTTTTTAACTTATTGTTTCTTATTTACTGTATAATACCAATTTGAGGAAAAATATTATATTTCTTTACTCCAATTAAATTTATAGGTACTGTAATCTGCCGGTCGATTCTGTAAAAACCTCAACGTGAAAACTTGCGTGGAGTGAACTGTCAGTGTCATCTCACTGATGCTAAAGATTGATCAAGCAAACATTTACAATTATAATCGAGATTTTAATAATATTTTTATGCTAATTCTATTGATCATTAATTTATATTATTTCAACGCTAGTATAGATAAGACGAGACTAGAGATGCCGATGCATTCCACCCGTTTCTACGACAAATCTTTTACTGTTCAAGCAGTACGGTTATGGAATGACTCGCCCGTGTCGGTAAGGCGTGCTCAATCTTTGTCCACTTTTAAAATTATGATAAAAAAGCACTTCCTCTCTCCTTAAACAGCATCATTATATTTTCCATACTCCTGTTTCATGTCTATTATTATATATATTTATTTAGATTAGTATAATATACTTTATGTATGTATTCATTGTATCGTGTAAATGGTACGCCACAGACTCCTACAGTATATGTATCTCCTTCCCTTTTCAATCCATCCAAAGGTTCTCTTTAAAAGATGGCTCTTAGCGATAAGACCGCCCATTGTGTCACCCTTTGTATTTTTTTTATTTTTATGTCTGTAATTTATATGGTGTACATAATAAAGAGTATTTTATTCTATTCCACACTACAAGAAAACACATTGTGATGATGCGAAGAGTCTGTTTAAGTTCATGGCCCAGATATGATTGATGTGTATTTAGTGTACGATGAGACTGACATACGCAATGCGATTATAAAATGTCCCTAAATAAATAAAGAAAAAAAAAAACAAAGAAAACACATTCTTAAACAGATACACCCAAAATAGACATCTCTAAACTAGGGTTGGCACACAAACTTAAAATAAACCAATCAAATATTCAAACACGTGAACAAGGGAGTTATCTTTCCGTTTAACAAAGTGTTGAATTTGGAACGATATGTTATTTTAGGCCTGCCCTACACCTAGCGACTGAAGTACCGACCGAGGCGCGATACGGAAAATTGGATTTAGAGACCCTCTGTGCACTGCAATTGGATTACCATCGCCTGCTGTGGAGCTTTGATGTAATATTATCATTTAATATCATATAATTTTAGGTGTTACCCATTTTGGCGTGTGACATGTAATCGTATGTGATGCTTCGATTGATAAAGTATTTTATTTCTGTAAAAAGATCGCGGCGAAGTTCTACGGGGTAAATTCGTATGAGACTGTCAATCTGAGAGTCTAGCAATGGCTTTCATTTTGACAGTTCAACAAAATCCGTTGCGTTATGGTGGGTCCACACGATACAGACTTTCATACAGACTTCTATAGAATTTTGTCTGTGCAACTAAGCAGTACAGACGAATGTCGGTGTGATAAAAAGTCGCACAGACAAAATTCTATAGAAGTCTGTATGAAAGTCTGTATCGTGTGGACTAACCATGATTCACGTTGTTCAGCAGTGGGTTTCCGTAAGTAGGTTTGTACAAACACTTTTAAACGCCACTCATAATATCTTAAAAACTACATGAGATCCGGGTATGGATACATCTATATATAGAGTGGCCAAAAAGTCGTGGATCAAACGAAATATGGAGATAAAGGAGGTCATTTCCAACAAAAAATATTTCTACAGTATGGTCGTAATTCAATTGTAACCAAAATTTTGTAACAATTTTTATGATTTAAAAGAGTGTCCGCGGAGTTTCTTGCCAGTTCTTCTCCGCAGGTACCTAATTCGCTTTGGAATGGGCAACTAGCTTCATCTTTCTGACTGACTGACCCCTTGACAAATCAAAAGTGCCTGTAGGTAATTGGTTTACTTGAAATAAATGCTTTGAGTTGAGTTGAGTTGAATTGCCCTAAAAGTAATGAATATTTTTTCTTTAAATAAAATACCAAGTTAGAATTAGAATTTTACTAGAATAATTTAAAAAAAATGCGATTAAAAACAAACGGTGTTGTATTATTACTAGATAATGTATCAGCATTACAAAAGTTCTATTGCGGCTCTGGGTATCAAATTTCAAGAGCATTTTTTTTTTTAAATAATTTTGAAGCGTTACCAAAGATTATTTCTCACTTTAAAAGACCACAGTGAAACAATTGAATTAAAGCCATGCTGTAGAAAGATTTTTTGTAGGAAATAACCTCCATTATCTCCCTATTTCTTTTGATCTACGACTTTTTGGCCACCCTGTATAGTATAAATAAAAGTCTCTAAATTGTTATCACTTTTCTTGTCAGTCTATGTACCCGCGTTATATTTATATGGGATCACTCCTGAGGCATACTTATCCATTAAAAAAATAATTTTGCAAATCCGTCTATACAGGGTGGAATTTTGTAATGCCACCTGAAGGGAAAGTACTCTTAATACTGTAGATAGAAAATTTTACTCAATCAAAACATTCCTTTATTTTTGAATAGAAAGAAAACAGCATATAAAGATTTTCAAAAATTCGCTTGCCACACCCGGGAATCGAACCGACTAAAATCTGTAAAAATTACAACCTGTACTTTAATTGCATCGATCGTTAGGATCAAATTATAAGGATGAAATCTCTCTAAGAAACTTGATAATTTAAATGATAGGAAAACCATGAAATCTTAAATTATTTTATTGTGACGGGTCTTTCTATTCAAAAATAAAGGAATGTTTTCTTTGAGTAAAATTTTCTATCTACAATATTAAGAATACTTTCCCTTCAGGTGGCTTAACTAAATTTAACCCTGTATATACATTAAAAACATACATTACGAACATACATTAAAAAAAAATATAAACATCCAAACGGAGAACCTCCATCTTTTCGATTTTTTTTCCAATTAGTTTATACTGATGATGTTTTTGTAACTTCCTGTCACTGATATTTATATAACAAGTAGTGTTATATGAATTTGTGTAGGGCAGGTACAACTAAATGCACCGAGCGCTCGGTTTAGTTGAGTAACTGGCGGAACAAACTGCTCTACACGAGGAGGCTTCTTCATGCATCCCCAGACTTTTGCACAAGGAAACGATACTTTAACTGAACAAGATCTGATTTAATGGAAAAGTACTTTCACTTATTTCAAGTTGTAATACATCAATTAATGAAAAAGTTATTGAATTTGTGATGCACAACCCAATTTATAGGAAATACCAATATTTATTATAATAATTCATAATGGAGTCTAATCTCAGTCTCACTCTGTCAAAAATACGCCTAATTTCAAACACACAACACACACACAAAACACGCGACACGCGACAATCAAAAACTTGTCAAAAATGTAGGGACATTTTTGACAAGTTTTGACTTTGACTGTCGCTAAGATGAGATTGCGACTAGATTGTGAAAGTTTTTTAATACAGGAATTGGACTTCATTGGTCAGCATTTCAGTCTCTGACTACGATCAACACACACAAGTATCAAAAGTCCGAGAACTAAGTCTTGATTTGCTACGGCAAAGCACGGTACTGCGTCAGAGCAACCACTATTAAAAACTATGTACGAATATTTTGTTATTTTGTTACTGCATGCCTCTGAGGAACGAAGTCGCCTTCGATACACACCGGAAAGTGCTGGCAAAACAACTTGGAGGCTTTTCTAAGAGATTGGTCGAGAAGTTGGACCGGAGAGGTAGGGAATAATATTTTGAAAAATGGACAACAAGAAAAGTATGAGCTTGCATATATGATTTGGTCACTTTGAGCTATCTAATGATGGAGTAAAGTTGCAGGAATAATATGTATATTGTATGGTCGATACCGGCACAATGGATTTAGCAGCCAAAGAATTAGTTAGTTATTATTAATTAAATAATGACGACTATTTCATTGGTGTAGTAGTCGCACTGCTGATGAGCAGGTCCTGGATTTGATTCCCAGGTCGGGCAAAGTTTTATTGGGTTTTTCCATCAGGAATTCTTCAACAGCAGCCCGGAGTCTAAATTTGAGCTCGATTGATGGCAATGTCTTACCCTGATATTAAGCGATTGACTGCTGCGCCGCGTGTCGCAGGTTCGATTCCCGCACAAATATTTGTATGACCTACAAGTAGTTGTTACAGGTCTGGCTGTTTGTGTATGTGAGTTTAAATGTTTGTAAACGCACCCACAATGCAGGAGAAATTCCTAGTGTGGGACAACGTTTTAAAAAATATATACAACGTGTAACGTTAAATGCGAAAAACCAGATAAAAGTTTGATCAGAATAACGAGCAGGATTAATTGAACCACTTTTTAACATAGGTCACATTTTTCAAAAAATCTTCATTAAAAACGTTGCCGTGTCTATTTATTCATAGGTCAAGCAAGTCAGTGTCAGCGCGGCGCAGCGGCCCGGTGACGACTCCTCCCTCGATAAAGCGTCGTCGCAGATGCAAGAAACGATCAGAATGCCCAGTAAAACTAAAACAGCACATAAAACCTTTACAATTTTTTTAATGACTTATTTTCTCTCTGAAATAGGTCAATTTAATTAAAAATCAGTTGGGGTGTCTGAGGTTTTGCGCATTTAACGTTACACGTTGTTTAATAAATTAATCGTGAATAATTTCATAATGACTGCTCTTAAAACGGTGAAGGAAAACAACATGAGGATGCCGGCTTGTCCTAGAACCCAGAATTCAAAGACATGTGACATCTACTAACCCGCACTGGGCCCGCGTGGTAGATTACAGCCCGCTTCCTCTCAAAGAGTGGAGGCCCGTGTCCCAACAGCGGGAACATTGTAGACTGATTATGGTATGTGTACACCTCTGCTTAACCTTTCGGGGAAGCAAGGCGTCATGGTATGTTATGTAAATAAACAATTACTAAAACTTTCAAAAGTATTATATTGTGTTGTCTACTACATACTGTACTGTTATAATATCGTCTCAGATACACAATGTTTTTAATGCGAAATGTTTTCTAGTAATTAATCAAATAACGTTCTAAGCGTTAACATAATATTTTATATACTATGATATATCAGTCAATTTCCTCGGCAATGAAATAATATTTTTGTCTCTTCTCAGTAGAGTTCTTTATTGGACATCTAATTACGTAACCACACATAATGCACTGTGTTACATATAATATTACCAATGGTATAACTAATTTGTCTAATGGACTGTTTTGTAACGTTTCATCAAGTAAATATCTTGGGGAATATGTTCAAGTAAATAATGGAAAATACTGTTACGAGTATATGTATTTTTATTGTGATCACTTATAAATAAGTCATAATTTGAGAGCTGTCTCAAAAGTTTAGTTTTATCATCCTTGAGGTGTCTTGGTTTCCAAGTAATTTTCTTGTAAATCAAAATAACAGTTATTAAATTGTAGTTAGGTACGTATATTAAAAAAAAAAAACAGTCAAACGAATGTACTTACATATGCATAGATAGAGCACGATGGGAAAGGTTAATAAAACTATTCCTTCATTTCTTAAATTGAAAAAAACAGACATTTTACTTTTTTTTTAGACTTTCTCTTAGGTGGGCTTCGACAAAAAATATTTATGAAAATATGTGTAAAATATTTATTTTATTTGTAAAGGCAGTTAATATACATATGTGTAGACGCCAGCACACCAAGCGACTACAATCTGTCAAATTTATTTAATAGATTTTTAACTTTATCGCTAAAGCATAAGGTTCAAAGTTGATTGGGAAAATTTGACAGTTTCTGGTTGATGTGCTGGCGTCTGTATATACCTATCTACCTACCGAGCTCATGTCCTTTTCAAGAGCTCCGGTCTAACTTTTTAAACTTTATCCAAGCAGGTAGTAACAAATCACAGACTATCTTGCCGTGTTCACATAGGTATATTTTGAATTACAACGACCTGTGTGTATAGGGGTAAATAAACAAAGTAGACTACTTGTGGCTCTTTTCCGTTTAATAGTAATTTATTCGAACTATTCAATTCCGCCATCCTTTAATGTCGTATCGCTTACTTGCTCTTTGGTTAACTGTCATGGTGTCAGTATAAACGGAGCCAGCCTTGCTCTTAAAACAACGTTTTACTGGCGAAACCCGACGTTAAAAAATATGCTTCGATTACATTTTATCTTTACTTGACCGAGATCTATCTTTTGAGAGTATTTTTACGAATGCTCGGGAAGTCTAAATGCGACATCCAGGTTACATGGAATCCTGCCATTCTTTTTTAATAGGTATGGTCCAGATTTTGCCTGAGGTTGGTAATGAAGAGTTAATGAAGAGTTAATGGTGTAAATAAAAGAAATAGACAGGATTAACAGTGATATAATAAGATGAAAGCAAAAAACGTTCTAATTACGACAGCCGTTATAATGCTAGAGAGAGATAGCACGTTTTACATCAAAAGTGACGTGTGTTTGACACATTGACATATTGCGTTTACATGTCCTACATCATGTTCATCATCAATACTGGCATTCAGCTGCATCCGGTAATTTATTTATTTATTTATTTATTTATCCTCACACTAGAACGCCATTCAACAATTACACCAGCGCAGCAAAAAAAAAACTTCATGTCCTGGTTTCCATCCATCCTGTGCGCGGTGGACATCGAACGGGCGGCGATGGATCACGCACGCTTACGCATCCTCAAGAAATTTCTCCATAGCCTCATCACTCCTTCCATATTACGCACATTCTTAACGAATTTTTGAAACACAACGAATTTCCCAAAATAAATACATTAAAATTGAAAAAAACGGAGAATTTTTAGGTGTCATCCTGACTGACGGATGACAGTAAGACTGGAAGCCGACCCCAACATAGTTGGGAAATGGTTAGGCAGATGATGATGAGGTCCTACATCAGAAACAGCTAGAACTAAAGTAAGTACTTTCTTTAAAATCACTGATTAATATTTTAGTATTCGTAGTATGTACAGACGCCAGCACATCAAGCTACCCGAAACTGTCCAATTTTCCCAAGTAACTTTGAACCTTATGCTTTAGCGGTAAAGTTGAATATCTATTAAAGAAATTTGACAGATTGTAGTAGCTTGAAGTGCTGGCGTTTGTACAATCTGCTACCCATTCTATATTTTAGTATTCGTAGTATGTACAGACGCCAGCACATCAAGCTACTACAATCTGTCAGATTTCTTTGATAGATTTTCAACTTTATCGCCAAAGCATAAGGTTCAATGTTGATTGGAAAATTTAACAGTTTCGGGTAGCTTGATGTGCTGGCGTCTGTACAACTAGCTCGCCGTTCTATATTAATAGCCGGCTTTGGTACCAGCAGTAAAATTTGTATTTACCGCCTCCCCGTTGAAGTTGCAAAAGCTCGACGAAAATACAATGGCGTTCAAATACGTTGAACCAGTAACTTAATAACCGGAACACAGTAATACGAAAACCAGCGATTTCTTAACAGTTCCAATGTGAAATTTAACAGTTCCTTCGAACACACAGGAACGGGTGTTCCTTTTTTTAACTTTCAGCGTTTTCTTTAGTTACACTTCTGTTCCGAACTTACTTACACTCAATGAGACGGGGAATTGTCTTCAAACAAAAGCCAACCTTAAAACGCTGTGAAACTCGGTTCATTTTCGATTGTGTTAGTAACCGTCTTTGATACATACCTTTGTGAATTCGAGAACACGGACTTGGCGAAAAGTTAAAAGTTACAAAGTTTATTCGACTTAGAAAATTATCTACGTATTATGTTACCTAGGATCTTACTTGAACGTGTTTGTTATCGGTTGTGACACAAGCCACGGTGTATTACACCTAGGTTCTGAGTATTGGATAGGTATTATATCGTGTGTTTTCTCAGAACTGTAATAAGTTAGGTAATATCAGTGTCTAGATTGCTTGTGAGAAATCGATCCGACCTCTAAGACTTTCGTATATTTGATCCGTATTTTGTAGATTATATTGTAAGGTATCCAATTATTCTAAAATATATCTTTACTTAACACATTGAACGCCGTGGTGGTCACCGGTGACCACCACTGACCACCACTGAACTTTCCATATGGGCTGACGCTGATTCGCGATTTCGACAAATTTTATACATTATATTTTACTGGCTCATACGGTTCAAAATAGTCAAAAATCCTACTCTAAATAATTATTTCTTATTACTATTCAAAGAATTAACTAAAATAATTGCTGTCGCTCACCGGTGACCACCATGGCGTTCAATGTGTTAACAAGTCTCCGCTTCGCACGGCTACAATGTTGACCGACACATCAAAACATTGAGGTTTCTGTGCTTTAACTAAGAGTACACATGAACCTTGTAGAATAAATTCTCAAAATTATGGCGAAACCCGCATCAAAACCCATTGAGTAATTTTAAAGATTTAATCAGTCACACAGACAGATACAAAAAGTGAATTTGCTTTATACTTAGTACGAGTATATATAATAGTTAGTTAAATATACAGGCTATGCGAGCTAGAGTCGTTCCTTACTATCTGAAACGCAACAAGTAAGTCTACATAATTTTAAATATACCTATGTGGAATAAGAGAAGGGCAAGATAGCCTGTGTTTTCATACTACCTGCTTGGATAAAGTTCAAAAAGTTAGCCCAAAACGTTAGTCTTGAATAGGACATGAGCTCGGTAGGTAGATAGGTATGTATGTATATTAACTGCCTTCACTATCACTACATAGTATAAAACAAAGTCGCTTCCCGCTGTCTGTCCCTATGTATGCTTAGATCTTTAAAACTACGCAACGGATTTTGATGCCGTTTTTTTTTAATAGATAGAGTGATTCAAGAGGAAGGTTTATACGTATAATACATACATAATATAGTAGAGAAACACCGATAATTTTAGAGATTTCTAATGTGATGTCGTAAATTAACACTTTTTTTGGCGCTTATATTGCAAAAAAACGCTGGCTACGAGATAGATCAAAATAATGTACTACAGTATTATACACATTAAAAAGGTCTACAAAAAAGTCCGTGATGGTATATGTCTATCTCTTAGGGATAACCCAAAATAACCATTTTTTATCCTATACTTTTTACGAGAAACAATGACTCTAAAATTATCAGTGTTTCTCTATATGTATTATACATAAAACCTTTATCTTGAGTAACTCTATCTATTAAAAAAAATCCGTTGCGTAGTTTTAAAGATCTAAGCATACGTAGGGACAGACAAACAGCGGAAAGCGACTGTGTTTTACACTATGTAGTGACCAGCATTGTACCCGTGCGAAGCCGGGGCGGGTCGCTAGTTAAAAATAAAATACATAAGTACCTCTTTAATATTTTCAAGTAGGTATTGAACTTTTGTATTAAACAGCTGATTTGGTTTTCGTGATTTCAGAGTTGGTCCTATAGTGAAAGTTGTTCATATTCATGAGTAGAACACCCTGTAAAATAGTTGGAGCCTGAAAAAAAAAATCACCCAGTTTTTTACCTACCAAGTAATAGGTAGGCATGAGTATGTGTCTATTACCAGTATTAAAGTTACCAACCTCAGTACAGCGGTTGCAATTTAACTCAAGTTTATGTGCAAAAAGTTTATTTACCCAAACATTCTCGAAAAAAAGAAAACAACACCACGTTCTATGTATCCTTTCAAAAATTGTTAGGATCATCACGAAGCAAGCAACAGCTCAACATCTCCACCTTTTATCCCCGAGCCATCCTTACAAACTTTTAACTTAGTAACCTCAAGCGAGGCTCGTAAACGCGCCCCAACATGTTTTAAACTTTTTAATAAAGCAACAAAAAGGGAAATTTTAATAGTTTCACTTTAATAAAGAAACGACGATCCGCGGCTTTATATTTTTTTCTTTCGTGCCTTTAATTATTAATTAAGACTGCGGTAGAACAAGGAAGTAATGGAGGCGGTGAAAGAAAGATTGAAATAATTGTTAAACTAATAATTTCGAATTAAGTTAAATGAAGGTGGTTTTGATGCCATTGCTTAGAATAAATAAATTGACGAATTGTTTCTTGTTAGCAACTCTTGTACAGACGCCAGCACATCAAGCTACTACAATCTGTCAGATTTATTTAATAGATTTTCAACTTTAGCGCTAAAGCATAAGGTTCAAAGTTGATTGGAAAAATCTGACAGTTTCGGGTAGCTTGATGTGCAACCTGCAAACACGACCTACAACTTGTAAGTCGGGGCCATTATAATTGGGCACTCTTTGATTCTTAAAATTAAATTAAAAGAATAACCTATCATAGAATAATTTTTTGTTGAGTCTGTTACGAGGCACACATCTATACTTCAGCCGTGCAATTCTGTAACCATCTCACCGTGAAAACTTGGGTGAAGTGAGCGTGGAGTGAGTCGTCAATAGTGTCAATCCCTAGCATCAGCATGACTCACAGCTCACTCTAAGCTCACTCCACCTTAGTTATCACGGTGAGATTTTTCCAGAATCGACTGGCAGGTGTTAGCGCAGTAAGACGACACTTTGTACGACCAGCAATGATTTACGTTGTAGAGCAGACGAATGTTCCAAACTTGCAATGCAATGGATTAGCAATATCCTTAAAAACTTTCGGATTGTGATAGAAGTGCGCACTCAGGGTGCCGGGGCTTGCACGACTACTTATCATGGGTTGCCACACGATGTTTAGTAAGTGTACGGCTATTATGACCAACGATATGTCAAAATTTCATTGATTTATTTATTGGGACCACCAACAAAGGGTACACATAGACAATATAAATCTACAATCATAAAAAAATGTTATTTTACGTGTGTTCTTTCAATTACACAAGATCACGGCATGCACCTACAACTAGATGTAAACACGCTAAAAATAAAAATAGAGAAAATAGATTATACACATAAACAAAAACATTTAAGTGTCATCAATCCGTATCAACATTGAACAGTAAACCAACATTCCGAATGACATTATAATTCAGGCAACAAAATTAGTATTAATGCAATATCGAATATCGATTTAGATAGAATTTTAGGTGTTATTCGTGTTTGCAAAGATAATTGGTTCAACAATACTGGATGTGGTCAGAATTTCGAATGAACGGTCAGTTTCACAATTCTGTTGACGGCTAAACAGATAGAACTAATAACAGATTTGATCTTTACTGCAAATATTGCAATTGTGTGGTGTACAATCTTATTCATTTTATAGCTGGAATTGTGCTGTGTTGATTATAAACTGGTTTAGACATTGGAAAATGGCTTTTCATTTGTAAAGAGGTTATGGAGGTAATATGGCTGTTGGTTTGTGCTTAAAATCATATAACTGTGATTTAAGAGGGTTCATTTAGCAAGTTGGCAACCTCACAAATAACTGTCAAATATTTCGCTACTCTGTTTAATTCGTCAATATTACTGCATGGCCCGTGGCTAAATAATAACTGCCGCACAGGTCGATCGATCAGGTTAAGCTAAGCTTGCCGCAGTTGGTCTGTTGATGGGTGACCATCTTTACATACCGGGACCCCTCCGTGCCTCGGAAAGCACGTTAAGCCGTTGGTCCTGGCTGTCATTCGTAGATCTTTGACAGTCGTTACACGTAGTCAGAAGCCCGAAAGTCTGACAACCAGTCTTACCTAGGGGTATCGTATTACCCAGTAACTGGGTTGTGTAGGTCAGATAGGCAGTCGCTTCATGTAAAATACTGGTATTCAGCTGCATCTGGTTAGACTGACAGCCGACCCCAACATAGCTGGGAAAAGGCTAGGCAGATGATGATATGAAATATCGCTCTCCAGTGCACTTAACATGATCAGATCAGTTCTTATAATTTATGAAACGTACATATATACAGTACCTTTAGCATAAGCCGATGTATATCTTTCCCCTGCTGGGACACAGGCCACATCTTCTCTTCGAGAGGGCTATAATCTAACACACGGACCCAGTGCCGGTTGGAAGATGTCACATGCCTTTTTGGTTCTAGGACATACTGGTGTCCTCACGATGTTTTCTTTCACCGTTTTGAGAGCAATGGTGATAAAATTATTTACACAAAGAACGCGCATACTTGGGTACGAACACATGACCTGTAATTCGCTTAAGAGCATTCTTAAGACCAGAAAAAATATTTAAACTTGGCAATTGGTAAAGCAGATCAAAAATCATCTATAGTAATAAATGAGCAAGATTTTATTTCATATTTTCTTGATACAAAACTCTAGCAGAATAAATAATAAGTATTTTTCACATATGTTTATTATTTTTTTCGTTTTTACCTACAGGTAGAAATTGAGAAGACTAGTAACCCAAACTCAAAGAGGTGTGAAACCTTATATTGCTTATAATATGTTTATCTCACTAATGGCGTATTCCACCAAACTTTGATATCTAGAATAAGTCTTATCCTGAGAATAAATTTTGAATTTTCGACAGTTTTTCCATACTAGAACTGTCAGACGTCAATTTTATTCCACGAATATCTGACTTTGGTAAATTCAGCCCTAAGCGTGGCGCGCTATACTTAAGGTAACAAGTGTAAAAACACGCGGTCAATGTATGCGTGAAGACAAGTAGCGTTAACACATAACACACACACAGACACACACACAGTTCCGACTTCAAAATTGTCTCGCACGGTACTGAGAGCTCCTGCGCATACAAACACATTTACAGTATGTTTGTACCTTAGTAACCATAAGTAAAGCGCTCGACGCTTCGTGAAACAAAAATGTTATAACTAAACAAACCATTTACCATTAATATTTTCGACAAGTATGTACCTACCTATGTCGCAAATTCTATTACTTTATTATTAACCGTCCCGTCAACCAAAATCTTATAGTGTATCTCGCAAAAGCGTGCCTATTATCATATAAAAGAATAGACATCTTAAAAACTCATATAAATAATATTGTAACACTGAATTCAGAACAATATAAATCAGATTACGTCTTAGAAGAATGAAATCGTCATTGAAATTCGTTCTAATGTACGACGAAGCCCGACGAGGGAATTCTAATGTATTTTTTGTCGAATGCAAGAAGAGCAAATTTGGAGTTGTGTCAGTCAACTTGCCTTGGTATATAGATATGTAGATAATGTATAAGCTCGATGGAGAAATTAAGTGTGATGATATAGAATATTATTATGTAAGAAAACTGTTCTAATGGTACAGACAACGCACATCAAGCTACCCGGAACTTTCAAATTTTCCCAATAAACTTTGAACCTTGTGCTGTAGCAATAAAGTAGTTGAAAATCTATTTTTAAAAAAAATTGACAGATTGTTGGAGCTTGATTTAGTGGCGTGTTCGCGTTTTGTGATCATTGTGGCTACGGCATCACAATAGAGGCAGAGGTACTTTTAGCACACCCAAATTTCGCCAGATATGTTTAAGTCCAATTTAATAGGGGACAAGCCAGTTGCCATCATTTGGGCACAAATCCAGATTCCGAGCTGGTACTGAGAAATTCTCCTAGTGAAAAACGCTATAACACTGCCCAACCTGGGAATCAAACCCAGGACATCATGCTCAGCAGAAGCACTTGCGACCACTAGATCAACTAGGCGCCATCACAATAATGATAAAATATCGAAAAACAAATTGTATTGGTTTTTTTTTTTTTTAAGTCAGCGGGTAGTTGCGTAACACAATAAATGTAGGAATGGTTTTCATTTTGACAGTTTAACAACATTCATTCTGTTATTTCCTTTGTTGAGCAGTAAAATTTTTCAAACGTAGCATTCAGAAGAAGTGGATTACCAATATCAGTCAAAATGCTTCAGATTATTGATAATATGATGCCCAATAACTATGACATTACATTCTGACTGTCGAGATTTTTTTTTTTTTATGGAGCCTAAAATTTGCATGCCAGCTTATGGTTGCGTTAAAAATGCCCATTATGTCACCCCTTGTAAAATTTCTACATTTATGTATATCCTTAATGAGGGGCCCGTGGCTAAATGATGACAGCCGCACAGGTCGATCCATCAGGTTAAGCTACGCTTGCCGCGGTTGGTCTGTGGATGGGTGACCATCTTTACATACCGAGACCACTCCGTGCCTCGGAAAGCACGTTAAGCTGTTGTCCCGGCTGTCATTCGTAGATCTTTGACAGTCGTTACGGGTAGTCAGAAGCCGGAAAGTCTGACAACCAGTCTTACCTAGGGATATCGTATTACCCAGTAACTGGGTTGTGGAGGTCAGATAGGCAGTCACTCCATGTAAAATACTAGTATTCAGCTGCATCCGGTTAGACTGGAAGCCGATCCCAACATAGTTGGGAAAAGGCTAGGCAGATGATGATTTACTTAGTTTGAAAATTTTAATAATTAAAATCAATCAGATCAAGCTATTTAATTTACTTGTTTATCTACAGAGGTAAATCTCGCTACAAGCTTTTATATGATATAATTAATTGTGTAGGTTAAATAAGCTGATAGTAAAAAGCTTAAAGAAAAAGTCTATTTTATTCTTTTTGGCGCGTTTAAAAAAAAGCTTGTTTTAAAAAAAGTTTTTTACTTTTAATTTATTTTTTACTTTTTAGTTATCGCTGGACAGGTTTCTCAGTCTATTCATCTCATTTGACTCATCATTCGCGTTATTCTCATTCAATTTGAGCTCAATCGGTTAAAGATATCTGCTTCATAATTGAGTTGCAAGATTCCACTTGAACAAACGTAGTTAAATACATACATTGCAGGTTAAATAAAACCTTGTAAAATAGAAACTGGTCTACAGAAGATATACTTACAAACGGTGCGTTAATACGTAACGTTTCAAATAACAGCGGACCTTACTTACCAGCCGATAAAGCACGTTCACACTAGTTCATTTCATTGCTGTCTGACTAAAGGGATGGTTATTATTGCCATTACGGAGCCTCGGGTGGGTACCCAGCCTTGTGGCTCTACAGAGCGATGAAAATCATTCCCATTTCATGTATTGTATGTTCGTAATTTCACCCCGAATTGCTGTGTATTGAACAAAGTACACCAAAAAATTGTTAAGATAACGAAGAATCATTTACGTTTTCAATCCTTTAATGTAATATTGAGCGTGCGGAGTACTTAAATACTCGTACAAGGTTTTATTTAATACGAAGGTGAATAATGGAGTTAATTTAATGTCCTGTGCGCAGATTTCTATAAATCACTAGATGTGCCCTCCGGCTTAATCCCCACGTGTAAAGTTTTTAATTTTCCGGTATGAACAGTATCTCCCTGGAAAATATCATTAAATTCGTGACCAAAACAGTGTGACAGCCTTCACTTTTATGAAATATCATTTTATCGAAAATTATACAGGGTAAAAAGGTCTGAATATAACACACAATTATTTTTCGTTGAAGCTTTTCAGGCAGTTTTAAACTCATTCTTATTTATAAATAGTTCCCTTTATGCGAGAAGATGAATCATAATACATTGTCTGAAGAAAGAAAAGCAAGAAATGTTAAGTAAGGCACTCAATTCTCACAAAAAAGCAAAAAGAAAAAAAAAAACTAAAATAGTCGTTGTGTGTCTCAGGTAAGTCTTCATGTTAGTAAGGTTCTTACAAGTTTGACAAAATGTTAACTCTGCTGGACGCAAAGTTCCAAGTTGTCCTACAATCATACTTTCAGTCTGGACCAACCACCTTCTTCGGGTCGTCGGTTCACCTACCGATATGGCACCAAGCTGTTGCTCGTTTCTTTACTTGCACATAACACCTTCATTTTAGTCACTCAATTTTTAGAATAATGGTGTTAACAACGCATAATATCATGTTTTTTAAACAGACTGAAATCGATAGATGTGTTGCTGGGAAGTTGGTTGCTCTACTTCTTCTTTGCAGCTTAATCAGACGTAAGTGATGAAGGGCGAGACTGTCTTATTTATTTATTTATTAGGGACAAAAAACAGTTACATGCTACAAACTACAGAGAAATACTTAAACTAAGATCAAAAGGGAGTCGGGGGGGGGGGGGGGTCTTATGAAATGTTTGACGTTCAAAAAGGCCGATTCTCAGCCTATAATAAATCACTACAGGGCAAAGGTCTCTTCTCATACGGCAAAGGCAGGAGCATTGATAACCATGCTTGTTAAAGACACCCAGCCCAGCCTATTTTGAATAGATGATTTTTGATTTTGATACGAGTAGGTATAACTGACAGAGACGATGCAAAGCTCTAAAAAGCCGAAGTGTTTCCAAAAGTCGATGTGTCGTATGAACAGCCGTGTACTCTGCAAGAAACTTTTCCCAAGTTACCACCTCCACAATTCGTAAGTCCCGTCCGCTTACTACTTTATTGCATATAAGCTAACCGACGCAGATGTCCCCGCTCTCTGTAATTGCCACTGTTCCTGTCCACACTGTAGACGCGCCAGATGTTTACAAGTACTGTCTTGTAAGACGCCCGCCAGTTTAGTGCGGTGTGTTTTTTTCTCGAGGAAGGATTTATTGAGGTTCGTATCGGTTGGTTTGTGGTTTTGAAGAAATATTTTGATGATTTTGGCGTCATTTGGCAGTGTGGTTTCTGATGACAGTCATCATCCTTCTCTCTTTTCTTATGATCCTTTCTACACGGAGAGAAAAATCTTAGAAAAATTACTGTGCTGTCTCATAATCTGAGTGCATTTGCGTGGTAATAGAAAAATTACCATGCTAGCACGGTAAAAATTCTTATGCCGTACAGTAAAATATATTGGAGAAATAGTGAATTTTTCCCAATCTCACTCAGAAAATTTTCTGTAAATATCACTTGCACGCACAGTATTTTTTCTAAAAAAATTCTCTCCGTGTAGAGACAGCTAAACTACAAAAAACATGGTCAACATCTCGTATCAGCATAAACTAAAGGAATAGCCGTGCCTGTAGTAAGCGTATTAGTCAGTTAGCAAGGTTGTACAAGGAGTGGCCAGTTTGTGCTCAAACTTACAATAATCTAATGATCTCTGGAGAGGAACTAAATTGGAATGTTGGAATGGAGTGGCAAAGAAGAATGGTAGTTTTGGTGTCGCTTAATTTCAGAACCGTTCCTGATCTAAAGTATGTAGATTTTAAGAAATGCTTACTGCATTTAAAATTTTTTTGCTTTACTGTCACGGGGTCTGTATAAACGGAGCTACGACTACTTGTTCTTTAAGTGTTTGTGGTAAAACCTAATGTAGAAATAATATGCTGTGATTATCTTTTATCTGAATTTGACCGAGATCTTATTTATTTATATAAATAAATGAATCTATACGAGTATTTAACCTCTCAAAACGTCGAATGTACACCATGTGTACAGATAACAATAAAGTTTCTATTGTGTCTGCTAATTGGCGCGTGACGGCTTAAACAGTATTTGTACGAATGTACGCGAAGTCTTAGGGCGACATCCAGATTACATGGACTCCTCTCATTCTTCTTCTCCATCATGAATAACCTTGTTGATGTGCCTTAATAAATAAATAAATAAAGATCACTTTCCAAAACATCCATTGAAATATCATATGAAATTCGACTCCAAAATTCAATTGCTATTCCATTCAAACTTATTTAGTTTATAAAAGCCAGCAATTTAGTTCCTTTGATGGACTTTGCAGGCGTCGAAAGCCAACGCTCTGAACGCGACTCAGATTGAAATCCCCTGGGTGAGGAACGTTTGCTCCTGACTACGCTTGACAACATCGGCGTCGAGGAACTTAATATATATGTATTGTGTAATTCAGTTATGGATAACAAAGATGCACAGTATTTGTATGAAGACGACTTAAGTCTGATTTGCACGAAGGTTATTTAATCGTATTTGCTTCGATTGCTGACAGAACGTGAAAACTCAATGAGTAGAGGTTAAAGAACGAAAATGATTACCAAGTTTTAAAAAAAAAATCTTTGGCGTGATGCAAGTGCTGTATGAAACTGACATTATACGTTACCAAATTCACCTGTATTTGTCAATTTTAAATGGTAGTATGGTCATAGATACATCCTTGATTGAGGGAAATTAACGGTTCAAAACACGATAACTCGTAAGTTGCTCGATGAAAAAAAAAAAAACGACGGGTTGCACTCCGGGAGTGCCGGCAGAAGTGAAAACTTAAATATTAACGTTGTGCATTTTTTATATTTTGGAATGGTTAGGGAATCATTTTGCACGAATTGCTTTAATTATCAGTATAAAAGTACTATCATTTATGTCGTAGAATACAATATTTATTTATTGCGCTATCTTGCACAAACATGACAATTTATATTACATTAAAAAGTTTATCTCTCAGAAAAATCAACTTCCATCCATAATTTCGACGACTTTTTCACCATCATTATTACCAGAACCATTATTTTATTAATTTTTTAATTTTTTCACGTCCACCGGAGGTGTGCCATATGTTCCACCAGTTATCTGTAGTTCCCAAATTGCAGATTTATTGTCGAGAGATGTACCTTCAAGTCTATCAATACATTCTAACTACAATTCTAATTAATTCATTCATTTAAGTTAAGTTTGTTTCTGTAACATAAACACACACGAACATTCGCGCAAGCACCCTGCCCCACCTAAACTAAACAACAGGCGCAGGCATACATTTTCGCCGCGCTGTAGAAAGAGAGGGGGATACTTCCTCGCCTACGCCGCGCCGCCGGCTGTGTACTCACCATCAGTCTTACGAATTTTCGATCAGGGTCACGTGTCCTGACGCGAGTTTTACATTTTTTACCCGTTAAAAAAAAAGTGTACAACGCCGCTAAAGAAGTTTTCACTTCAAAAATCTGAGGTAGAGTCGATTACAAAACCATTTTTCAAAAATTTGGTTTAGCTGCTGTTGTTCCAAAAATTCAAATAAAAGAACAACACATTAGATGTGAAATTGCGACTGCTAAAAAAAGTGTCTCGTAACAAAATTATATTAAAGTTCTAATTCATTAAATTGTTTTCGAAAATATGATTATTTCTATGCGGTATGATGATGTTTAATTGTCATCTTACAACAGTGTTAGACACCTTATTATCCATAAAATTATAAACAAGTGAGAGTCGCATTTTTTTTAAATCAAAACTTACGTACATACGTTGAGTAAGATAGTTATCTTTGACTGTACATACAAAACATTTGCAAACAATTTGTAGAAGCAAGTTTTAAACATAAAAAAATATTACTTGCGTATTCATCATCATCATTCGAGCCAAAAGACGTCCACTGCTGAACATAGGCCTCCAACAACAACCGCCACTTGACCGGCCTATTAAGCATTAATCATGCAATAATGTTCCTGGGACACATGCCTCCTCGCAGTAAGAGAGGATGGGCCGCGGGCCAGGTGCGGGTTGGTAAATGTCACATGTCTTCAAACTTTTGGTCCTAGTACATGCCGGTTTTTTCCGGCAACTAGTAAGTGGTGGCCGTTATTACTGGGCCACCTCTGCTCCTACAGCTGCTTATTGAAAACGTTTTGCTTTACTGTAGAATAAATTATATAATTTCACTCATAACGCTGTCACAACACCAATTTATCTCGTCTGCTCAACGTTCGTGTGTCACTGCAGGGATCCAGCAGAATATCAGCGTCAGGTATAGCCTGACACATGCTGAGCTGGACTCCCATTTGGGACCCACCTTGAGACGCACACCACACTGTGTGTTTCCATTAGTAAATATTTGTTTTTATATCGGCACCTTGTTTTTATATTATATTCATTTAGGTAATTGGTTATCATCCAGTTGTAATTTTGTGTGTTGTGCTGTCTTTTATGTGCGCCAAATAAATGGTTTATCTTTTGTTTACTTTCTGGATACCAAAATCTTTAGTTGACTGTACTCAGGTACTAAGTTAAACAAACTTTGGAAGAAAATTTACTTACTACGAAACAAAAGGTTTTCAACGTTATCAATTCCCTATACACGTATTCATGTATGTATAATATGTCGTTAGTCACGTCTGCAATCTTCTTCGTACTTCGCCGTACAGTTTCAGGTAATATCAAAAGAGATTTCGAGCAACAGGCATAATGAAGCTCTTACATAAGTAGTTCACAATCAAGTCTTTAATGTAGTAAAGTTATAGAAAATTCACGTAAGTTAAAATTTAATCATTTTGAACGAAGTTTATTGTTAGGAAATTCAAGTCTTAAGAGGAAAGTTCCAAGTATTTAGTTATAACAATGAGGGCAAACTTTGTATAGGGACTTTTATGTGAATTTTAATAATCTTGTAGGAAATTTTGGATCGGAAAATGTTTCGCTAAACAGGGTTTTGGTATCATGAAAATTTTTCACGTTTTTCGGTTGAAAGAAGCAAAAAAATGCTTACTGAATTTTAAGGTTTCTCAACGAAATGATTATGTGAGAATAAAATATTCAGGGAAGGAAAACATAATTTTGGATTTTAATTATGTATAACTTTCGGGAGTCACGCAACTCGCAACACGCAACAAAAAATACACCTTCATCGATATTATTAATTTACAAAGAAATTAATAATATCGATGAAGGCGTATTTTTTGTTAGTGCAAAAATAAAGCACGATTGTAATTCTTGTTTTTTTAGCTAATCAGCCTATGACGTCCCCACTGCTGGGACACAGTGTGAGAAGGAGTGGGCCGTAACCCACCACGCGGGCCCAATGAGGTTTGGTAGACGTCACATGTCTTCGAATTTTTGGTTCTAGGACATGCCGGTTTCCTCACGATGTTTTCCTTCACCGTTTTGAGAAAGCAGTGGTGATTAAATTTAATACACAAAGTAAAGTGTCTGCCTGGGTTCAAACTCACGACCTAAAACTCGTAAGTCGAGCCAATACCACTGGGTCACCACTGCCCTCACTCATCTTGCTTCCTTATCCACACAAATATATTTTAAACCGACATTTTAACTTTGCATAAACGGTAGTCCCGTTCAACGATGCAGGAAACTATAATGTCCAATTCTAGACAAACTATACATATGAGCATACGTTGTGTTATCACGATCTTTTCACCTGTTTCACACTATACAAGTCGTGAAGACATGCATTTGTATTTGAAGTGCTCGTTATATCGGTAGGAATAGGAGCTCGAGTGATACATTATGTCGCATTTTGTCGTACAAGTCTCAGTTAAAAATCAAACTCGAAAATTTTTGTCGTGGGATTTTATTCATGCACGATTGTTACTGCATCTAGAATATTTGTTATACTTTCTGGCATTTAACTTTTATTTTTTCAGATGGCAACGGCCTCCAATTTTCAACTCCCTTCTTGTTACAAAATTGAATAATTATCCATAATTTCATTGAGTGACGGCGAATGATAAGATAACATGACGAGCTTATTTAAAATCTCAAATTGAACTATAGATTGCCCGAAGCTGTTAGGCAGTTTAGAATTAGTTACACACGAAAATTTTTCGCAAACCTAGCTTGTTGCATATCCCTCATTCCAAGTCCGCGTACAAGCAGAATTCGTTTCTAATCCATGTGAGCAGAAGTTTTAATAAACTGACTAGTGAACATGATTTGGATATTTTCAATACCAGTGTTTCTCGGCTTAAACATTTGTTGGTGAAAAGATTCTTAGCGTAAAAGTATTTTTTGTGTCTAGATGATTTTGAGTTTTTATTAGTCGATCGAATACTATTTATTTTATAGGAATTTCGGTACCAGCACCGGTAGATAGGTACCGGATTTTTTGTTGACTTTTTTTGTTTTTAGCGTTTATCAGTGGAAACTTGTAGTTTTAAAAAGTATGCAAAAGAAGGCCATTCTTTTATTGCATGTTTTTTAAGAACTCTGTTTATATTTAGTTGTAAGTTACCCGAAAAAAATAAAATAAAACAAATAAGATAAGACAAGTCTTTTTTAGCGTTAAACATGGTTTATAGTTGATACAGTCTACCATAGTTATGATAATAATATCCACATACTTAGGTATACAAAATATTGCATCAATTGCATGCTACGAGTAAATATAATTAATACAATATTTAATTTTAATAATGCTCGGTCGTTTACGTTTCTCCTTTATTAATATAAAGGAGAAACAGCATTATTTTTACTTTAGGTATAACGTGAGGATTAATATTGTTGCACATGGCATCTGAATTGCAAATACATGATTTCATTTGAAAATAATAATTATGTAATAACCAGTCTCTTCTACTTATAAGATGGTTTGGCGATTTCAGACTTATCATCATCCGCCTAGCCTTTTCCCAACTATGTTGGAGTTGGCTTCCAGTCTAACCGGTATTTTCCATGGAGCGACTGCCTATCTGACCTCCACAGCCCAGTTACTGGGCAATACGATACCCCTTGGTAAGACTGGTTGTCAGACTTTCGGGCTTCTGACTACCCGTAACGACTGGCAAAGATCCATGAATGAAAGCCAGGACCAACGGCTTAACGTGCTTTCTGAGGCACGGGTAAGTCTCGGTATGTAAAGATGGTCACCCATCCACAAACCAACCGCGGCAAACGTAGCTTAACCTGATTGATATACCTAGGTGGCTGTTATTATTTTAGCCGCAGGTCCCTGATTTATATTAACTATAATTCCAGGTTTTCTCACGATGTTTTTCTTCACCCATGTCAAAAATGATGAATTGAAATGAAGATAAACTCCGAAAGTACATAGTATTATTAATTGAAAAATTCACATTGGTACTAGCCCAGATTTGAACCCACAACCTCATGCATGAGCGGCGAGGCCTTAAACAATCGGCCACCATGTCAGAGTAATCGTCCAAAAAGATATCTGTACCCAAAAGACTAATAAAATATCGTAGTGCGTGATGTTACTTAGCCGATAGTTGCCAAACAATCATTAATTAGCAACTGTACCAGTCGCAGACGTACCTGAGGGTGTGGCGGCTATTAATCACTTGATAGACTGATAGCCTGATGGCCGATAGGATCAACTCTTTGTGATCGTGTATGCAGCCGGTTGATTGATTAAGAGGACTTTGAACGCGTGTTTATCGACATTTAGTGGTTATCGAAATAGTGGGCATTTCTTCTCGCTCTGGCTAAAGTAACTTGGCATTGGTTTGAATATTATTTTAGTAAAATTTTAGTAAAAAGTTAGGAAAATGGTGACATGTTCCTAATAATTTACATGATGCGGTCCAAGTGTATGCTACTAAAAAGACTAAGTTTGACAATGGCGCCGATTCCCTTGTACACAAACTAAACTAAATTTAAGTTCAGTGCATACTTTTCTTTTTATTTAATTAAGTAAAGGACAGAAGATAAATACCTATTAGTTTAGTCCTGTCAAATTAGTCAGCGCCTGAGGAACATTTACTTAATTGACGTATTTTTAGTAGCCAAATTGTTAATCTCGTCTAAACTTGTCTGTGGAGTATCTTGATTTGACAGGACAAAACTAATATTTATCTTCTGTCCTTTTCTTAATGAAATAGAAAGAAAAAGATGCACTGAACTTAAATTTAGTTTAGTTTGTGAACAAGGAAATCGGTGCCAATATCAACGATGCCTACATCATACATACTTTTTATTATTTATTACTTTTTGTTATGAGCCTGTTTTGTGACAACAGAGAATTCCCTCTTTTTTATGTTTCTTTCTTATACTAAAAAGTCTAAATAGAATGACTGTCCCTGACTGTAGTCAAGTAGGTACAGACGCCAGCACATCAACCTACGTGAAACTGTAAAATTTTCCCAATTAACTTTGAACCTGATGCTGTAGCGATAAAGTTGAAAATCTATTAAAGAAATTTGCCAGATTGTAGTAGTTTGATGTGCTGACGTCTGTACATTAATTTATTGTTAAGAAAATTGACACCCTTCGTCATCTTGCCGTGTTATAGCCATTTCATACAACAGTCAAAGAAAGACAGCTGTGATTTGAATATACAGACAAGTTGGTAGTCAATTTGCAGAACAATTGACTGCTCTGACTTCACCACGGTACCCGCATGTAAAGTTTTAATTTCATGAAAAGTGGGTACTTACTACAGGATGCTCCCTATCTCACTCTTTGTAGCTAAGTAGGTACTGGCTAGGTAATTAATTGAGTATAAATATAATCAGCATATAATGTTCCCACCGCTGGGAAAAGAGGAGGTCTGTGTCCCATACACAGACCTCCTCTTTTCGAGAGGGAGTGGGCATCTACCATGCAGGCCCAGTGCGGGTAGATGTCACATGTCTTCGAATTTCTGGTTTGTCACACAAACACGATCAAAACAGAGCATTTGTCGTACACAAGAGATGCATTAGAGCATTTTGTGTGCTTCAAACCAACGAATCTTGCGAAAAGGGACGGCAGCGGTAACAAATCAAGTTTCTTAAATACCGGCCGTATTTAAGAAACTTGATTTGTTACCGCTGCCGCCCCTTTAAATCTATGAAATTTGTTTATTTGTTAGGAGGCATAAGGATTTGTTTACTAAAGCATGCGATGTAAACTGTCTCAGCAGACGCCACCCCTACAGGCTCGTGTTAGATTTCCTCCCAAGGCTTGCGAAATATAATAAAAGCTGCTCTTTTATGGGTATCCAGGTATACAATCGGATACCAAAGGAATTAAAAATATTAAATACAAGATTAATCAAGATTAAATTGTATAAATGGCTATCGGTTCTTACAGTGTTAGGGAGTTCCTGGAACATAAAATAGCATGAGGACTGGCTGTATTGTTATGCGTGTAAAATTTGCATATATCTATTAAGCAAAACATGTTTGTTCTCATTGTTAACATCACCATCTTTTGTACCATGTTTTAGCAAATAAATGATATTATTATTATTATTATTATTGAAAATCGCCTGCCTGGGTTCGAACTCACGACCAGCACAACTCGTGATTCGGGGCTCTTACCACTGGGCCAACATTGCTCTCGGTACACGAACGTAAAGTTTTAATTGATTTAATATGACCTTCTCCCGTCTCACTCTAAGTTGGTAATGGCTAGGTAATTAATTCATTCTGTAATAATACTGAGGTTTCCGTCAACGATATCATTCTATTATTATTCATAGAAGTATTACGATTAAGATTAGTTTTGCGAAAAGGGATTATTTTCTTTGTCCTAAGCTTTTACGTGGATGATCACAAAAACGTCGGTACTCGTACCTCTCCAGAATAAATTATGTCCATGTTATGAAGGTATCAAAATAAAAGAATACTAATAGGTTGAACATTTTCGTTGAGCTGTGTTGGCCCAGTAGAAACGGCCGTGACTTACGAGTTGGAGGTCGTAGGTACGAACCCAGACAGGCGCTTTACTTTGGGTAAATTATTTCCTCACCACTGCTCTTAAAACGGTGGAGGAAAACATCGCGAGGAAACAGGCATGTCCTGGAACCAAAAATTCGAAAACAAGTGACATCTGGCAATCCAAACTGGGCTCGCATGGTAGATTACGGCCCACTCCGTCTCACCGAGAAGAGGCCTGTGTCCCAGCAGTGGGAACATTATAGGCTGATTATGAGTTAATATAACTAAAAATGAGTGTTGTAACGGAACGTTACATGAATAATCATGTTTTGTTTAACTAATGCTAAAGGACGAATACTCGTAGATTATAAATGAATGCTTTGTTCTTTATTTGTGTACGACTTGGAACGCGCGGGTAGGTATGTGTGCGGTGCGGGGCGAGTGTTCGCATCGAACGAATGAGGTGAGCGGGATTGCGCCCGCGTAGGAGACGTGAGTCAACATGAGTCGCTTCTAGCCTGATGTAAGAGTGCACGTACCGCTTTGCGTCCTGTCGAGCGCCCTAGTAGACACGACCTTCATTAAAATTATAATCTTTTTTCAAAATTAAAACTTTCTAATAAGTGCCAATTTAAGTGCAGTGAAAATCCCGATTTAGGGTTTCGCTTTTACGCTGCGCAACCGGGGTGCTGAGCAAGTCCGACAGCCGCGCCTTGTCATCTGCTAGTGACGTCACCGTACAGCGCAGCACTGAACTTCGGCCAACTTCCATCTCCGGCCATCGGCGGGTTTCACCTGCAACTACAGGGGAGTACCTATCCCTGCAGGAGTGACAACAGACGTCCGTAACCAACGACCTACAAATCTTTGTGTGCCTCCGGCTTTACCAGCTTGGTTCAAATTAATATATACATACTTTTAAGGTACACACTCGTTTTTATTTATTCAATCGCCAACTATCAGGTGGGAATCGAACGGGTGGAGGCTACAGTGTGCGAGCATCGAGCAGTGAGTTTGCGACGGTGACGAGCGGTTACTGACTGGTATGCATACATACTATATCTCCAAGCTAGTCTCTCAGCGAGTGTTCCGGCCACCAAGTCAGGGTCCCTTAGCGCCTACTCTCTTTGATAGCTCGTGTCGCTGCAAAAAAGTTCTCGCCCGCGGTGTGAATAGTCAGCTATCACTTACTTCCTAATTCCTACTATACTACTTCATATCCTATCCTACCCTACTTCCTACTATCCTCCTACTATCCCATACTATATTCCTATCTTATCTTACTTCCTACTAATATTATAAGCGGGAATGTTTGTAAGGATGGGTCGATGGACGGATGGATGCTTGTTACTCTTTCACGCAAAAACTACTAAACAGATTTAGATAAAATTTAGCGCAAAGATAGTTTATAACCAGGATTAACACACAGGATACTTTTATCCTGATATTCTCACGGGATCGAAGCTCATGCCGGTGAAACCGCGGGGTGCTGCTAGTCATATATGTATTTCTATTACTTACACGGGACACTTAATCTTACGTTACGTACGTTTCTTGAGCGAAGGTGATGAGACAAGTACGCACGTGGCAAGTAGGCACGCCGTTATAGCAGCGGTAAGACCCATCATGGAGGCGTGGATCGAGAGGCGGCATGTCACCCTCAGCTTTCGGCTGACGCGGATACTCTCTGCCCACGGCTACTTTAGAAAGTCCAGTATCGTATAGCTCGGGAGCAGACACAGGTGTGTCACCACTGCGCAGCTTGCCCGGAGCATACGCCGCAGCATACATTTGAGGAGTGCCCAGCTTGCGCAGGGCTGCGCCGTGACCTCATCGCGGCAATAAGCAGGAGTGATCTCTCGCTCCCGGCTGTCATTCAATCGATGGTCGAGAGCGGGAGCGCATGGGATGGGGTTACCTGCATTTGTGAGGATGTCATGTCTGTAAAGGAGGTGGCCGAGCGGGAGAGAGAAGCCGCATCCCCTCTGCCCTTCCGCAAGTGACGCACTGGGCACCCGAGAAGGGCGCAAAACGATCTGCGACCTACATGAGTGGTGGCCTGCGGGCGGCGGACTAGGGGCGTCCGTCAGGTCCGAGTTGGCGCCGCAGTGTTCCTCGCGCACCACTCAAGAGTGGTGTGCAGTATTGGGGTGTATGGGTGGGTGTGAGTTTATATGGAGAGGTAGGACCAGCTGAGAAACAGCGGGTCGAGGCCTGTCAGGGGAGCGCTTTATGCTAACGCGAATCCCGCACCCCGGCCATAGATGTGGAAAACCGTGGTGATTTTAGCCGGTAAGAGTCCAGCATGCCCCTCTGTCACTCCAACGATAAAGGAAGTCCATGAGGATTTCCACCGCGCACCAAAAAAAAAAAAAAGGTTCCTAAGTCGCGATTATATTTTTCCTTTAAAATGAATTTAAAATATAAGCCAAATTATTTTTCTTAACTGTCCATAAAACGAGATAGTTTAAAATCACTTTAATTTCTTAAAAAAGTTATATTTCAAGAGATTCTATCGTATTTAGTTTTCACACTCCGAAAAAATATAAATAAAGTCCACCTGATCGAATTTCAGTAATGGCGACCAATCTCAGTGGAGAAAGGCCTTCAGCGTGGGAGATAGAAATCAGAAATCAGAGATAGAAAGCACTAGGAAGTGGTGAAGGGCGGGCGTTTTGGGGGACTGTCTTTTGTAATTTTGACGTTCGAAAAGTGCTGATTCTCAGCCTAGTTTGAATAAATGACTTTTGATTTTGATTTTGATAGATATTATAGTGGACAAGTATGTGCGCAGACACAGGTGCACTCTCTCTTGCCTCACCCTCATTGTCCGATGGGACGCAATCCGGCACGACCGGACACAGATCAGACGCAGAGCCAACGGCTTAACGTGCTTTACGAGGCATGGCGGTGTCACACCGACAACTTCCAAGCTCCGCAAAATAAATTTATGAAGGCAATCAAATTCAAAAAAATTCTATCCCTGTTTCCATTACTCACATCTCAATTCACTTACGATACCCCCATATTATTGAGTCATAAAAACATCTATAACGGACAATTTTCTTCATTGCCGCTGTACATCTGTATTTTATTTAATACTGACGAGAAAATATCGCTCCTCAGTCATCGCTCAGAGCTCAACCGAGTGTAAGACCGTACATTAATCCTAAATCACCCACATTATGGACTGCAAGACAGAACGATCGATCTGTCACCGTTTATCCCCACCTAAAGCAACTGTAAATAATGATAATGGATTACTTTGTTTTCTCTTTTTATTAACCGGGAGATTAGGAGAGTAAAAACGATATGCCGCTGTTTTTACACTGGCGCATTGGTCGAATGCCCACTAATATTTTCTGTCGAGAACGACCCTTGCCGCGACCCACCCTTTTCCAATATTGTTAACCTTAATTTGTTTTAAACGAGTGCCCCGTACCTATTGGACGAGATAATCGTCTACCCACATTATTTTTTATGCACTGTGTTAAAAGTACAGTTCTGGTAATGGTTAGGTACTCCTATCTTCTGGCTTTTTCAAAAAGAATTTAAGTTAAAGTTTTGAGTGCCAGATTTCTAAAAATGATTAGAACGCTTTATTTTGCTGTTCGAATAAAAAAAAAAAAACATACGTATAATCTATTAATACCTGTAATTTCAATTTTAAAATTGGTTTCTTCAAATTCATAGTAATTGACTGTGATATGTCATTGTTGTTTTAATAAAAATTATTTTCTTTCTTTGCAGGAACGTAGCTATTGTGGTTACAATAGCTAGTTGTTTCAACTGCTCTGTCTTTTAAAAACTGGTTAGTTTTTAAAAGACAGATCAGCTGTAACAAGTTTCTATAAAGAATTATTATTACAAAAAAACAAAAAAAAAAAAAACAAAAAATAATAATTCATGTTCCTGTTATTTAGACAGTTTCTCGAAATAGGTGTTATGAAATTAGTGTAACAAGTTTAGTTTTAAAACTTAATAGAATAGAGAGAGAGAGAGAGAGAATAGGTAACTACCTCCGTCTTTCCTTTCATTTTCAAGTAGATATTCTTTGTATGACACACACAGCAGTAGATACGAGCCCCATTATCCCAATCTACAAATTAGAATCTAAATTCTGCATTTAATTTTAAAAGCAACATTCAAAAGCGCCACGCATTGTGATAAGAATTTACGAGAACCAACCATACATAAGAAGGTTATGTACTAACATTTCCCCTAGCTACACAACGCAAATGTAGGAAATTCAGAGTGCGTGTTCACCAGTGGCTCGACCGATAAGAATCTGCCCTTGACCCTGAAACCTCCTAAAAAACCGGTTTTTTTATCGCTCCGACTACCAGAAAACTTTTAGTAGTTGTAGATAAAGGGTTGATATGATGGAAATTGGGTCTAGATTAGCTGTTTAATAGGATTAATTATAGAACTGGAACAAATTTGTGTTTCTATTTATTGTGTTGAGCTAAAAATAGTCGCTAAAAATTAAATTCTGATTTTTAAACACGTCTGAAACGATTGTTTTGGTCTCAAGCTGTCGTCGAAATATTTTGTAATGACGCGTCAAAGGTCACTCATTATAACAGAACCGTTCCGACACAGCAAATGACTTGTCATTCAAGTTACGATTTTAAGTCAAATGAATTAAAGTAAATTTTACGATGACAATATGGAATAGTAGACAGCTCGCAAGCAGCGCGCTGTCAGGCAAATATGCTTGCAAATTATTCTCTTCTTCGTCGAGTGCAATAGCTGTGATTGCCAGTTTGCGTAAAGTAAACAGACAGCGTAGAAACGCGTGCTTTTCAAGCGAGATAACTCATAAATTAATGTTCGCATACAGGTAAGATGAAAACTTGCCATTGGCACGTGGACGGTGATCTAGTGCCAGCAGTGAGCGGTCATTTTGCTGACGGTGCGATGGCGACAAGCGGGTGGATTTTTCCCAAAGTGGTGTCGGGCGGTTACTTTGCTGGAGCGATGCTTTTATAATGACCTTCAGACTCCAAGTTCGATATAAAATGATTAATAATTCTGTTTGATACTATTAATGATGCAAAAAAGAGTTAATGCCGCAAAACTAATAATTCTGGGATTTCTTTTCGATGGACTAGCATATTTTATTTAGTGTATTGTATTTCCTTTTACTAAGTACCTAATTGTATCTTTAAAACTTGCATAACATTTTGTGACTTTATGTGTTACTCACATTATGTGTTAACTATTTTTGAACAAATAACCTTTTTTCTCCATCGTGAATTTTGGACGTAAATTTTTATCGCCACAAAATTGTGGTTTTTGTCAATTTAATGCACAAAACGAATTTCCGTAAATTGTAATATTCACCTTCGTAAATACATATAATCAGCCTATAATGTGACACAGGCGGGCCCAGTGGGGGTTGTTAGATGTCACATATCTTCGAATTTTTGGTTCTAGAACATGTCAGTTTCATCACGATGTTTTACTTTATCGTTCGTAAAATAACATTACGAAATGGTAAAATATTATTTATTGCTTGAATATTTTAAGTAGATCTGATTTGCAAACCTAAAAAAGCTGATATCTTTATTATAATATCCATCAATCCCCACAAATATATTCCGTCGAAACTTGCTTAAAACCTTTTTAAAGGCTAGAGTTTGTATTTGTTTTCTCATAGGTATTTGTTTAAGCCTGGGAATACGAAATGGAATTGAGCGAAAGCGCGTGTTGTACTCAGTCTTTTGTTTATTTACACACACATGGTGCGTTGTATGTGTGTCTCTTAGTAGAGGTCGTGGCGATATTGTTGTAGGTTATTAGAGTAACGTTGGGAATTAGAGAAGACTGAAAAAAAAAAACAGAGCCCCTAGCACTACCGCGATACGTAAACAAAAAGGATTTTGTATCGAAATTACTAAAGTGATTGAAACAAAAAAAAATACATTTTGGTTTAGATAAGAAAAAGTAAATACCCATATTTTATTTTAAAATAAATAGATATAGATTTAAAGTAAATAATATTGGGTGAAAGTAAACATTATGTGTGAAACCATTATTTTTAATTTTAAAATCGTTCGAATTTGTTTTTTGTTGATATTTTTGTGAATATTTTTTTTACATTTTTTTTATTCGTATATCGTATCCAAAAAAACACGAGTATGGTCTCTCCTATCATCTATGGTTATAGTAAAAATAAAATTATTTATTGCTGAAAAACTAAGAACAAAAAGGATTAAAAAAAGAGTTTTTCAAAATAATAATATTGCGTATGTAATGTGAGTTTGTATGAAGGCGGTAATCTTCGGAACTACTAATCCTATTTCAAAAATTATTTCACTCATTGGAAGCTACAGTATTGCCAAGTGTCAGAAGACATATCTTATGTTAAATTTACGCGGATGAAGTCACGGACAGAAGCTAGTCTTGATAATGAAATAAGTCATTCGCATGCCACCGCAGGGTATGCTCTCAGATGTAGATTCCTGACACCTGGTTATCCACCTTACAAATCCAGTCAGCCCCCACATTCTCAGAACCCCATAAATCTATTTGCAAAAATGATAACCCATATAAAAATCATGACCCACAGCTTTGCTTATATTTTGCCTAATTCTGTAACCAACTGGCGATGGCAATTAATAAAAATAAAAAAAATACGACCACTCTGGCCTTAACAGCACATACATCTACACTCCGGAAAGCCTTGAATATTTTTTGTTCAAAAATAAAGGCGACTTAGAGACCCTTCATTAAAATAATTCATTTCGTTAGTCCAGTTAGACACGCAAGGGTGTTTTTAAAAATTTAATTACGGCGAACTGAGTTCGTCGCAGGACAAACACAGTGAAACAATTTCAGAATCAAGCTAACATTTTCACGTGAAACGTTCGCAATATTTCCTCTTTTCGCTTCTTTATCTGAGATCATGAACATTACGTTTTCAAAGGGAACATTTTTACTGCACTAGTTTTTACAGCACTAGTGCAGTAAAACAATTGTCTAGGTGTGTTTGGTTTAGTTTTGGGGGATTTAAACTAGGATGATTTTCGCTGTGCCGCTGGTCGCTTACCAAATCGCCCCACAAGCCGAATCGCCACTCCGTTTACACAGGTCGATAAAAATCGCAGGTCGTCTAGGCAATTTTGCATCAAAATGTCGAACTTCATGCGGCGGGCGATCGTCTACGACTGAGCATTTTCGCGGTCGATTTTAATCACCCGCCGTATGCGACCTGTCGCCGCACGATAACAGTAGAAACCTACTCTACCTTGGAACTAGGAATTTTAGTCACCTGCGGCCTAAACGAATTATCGTTTAGAAAGTCGGCTGAAGTCACCTGTGTAAAGCCCGAATTATGACAATTAGTGACTGGCTGGATAAAAAGTGGTTTTGCATATATTTTAACTCACAGAAAGGAAGGCATAGTCACATGTATGCTCGTTTTGAGCTCTATATAACAACAATCAGTGACTGATTGTTGTTATACACCGTCTAAAGTCTTTCGTTAGTCAGACAAAACTGTTTTATATAATTCAGCGTACAGCCTAATACCATAACATTACATGACACAAAAAATATTAATTAAATAGATTGGTTTTTGCTACATCGGAAAGGAGTGCTTTTCCTATTACACAAACATTTTATGTTCTATAGAACAAAGGGCGCTTTTCATTTAGAAAACATATTACTAATAAGAATATTCTATAGAAAAATGAATGTATTATTATAATTGGAAACACACGACATCCAAAACAATTTGATCATCTTCCGTTATACCTACCATTTCTTTTAAAAACGAAAACGTATTTTCATTCTTTCTTTTTCCAAACTTCGCAATACATATCACGTATGTACATACAAATAGTTCCATCTTTGCCTAGGACGAGAAAACTAGTGTAAGTATCAGGTGTCCTAGTTGAAGTCAGGTAAAATAAGTAGGTCAGAGCTACGATACTAGATACCTACGTCGAGTTAGCTTTGGAATTGGAGATGTAACAGTAGCAACTATTTGGACGTTTTAAAAAAGTTTTGTCTGTCTTACGAGTTGTTCTTACAAGAACATTAATTTGCGAGATAATTGTCTATATGTTTCAGTGGAGAAGTTTTTCTATGATGCCATTTTTCATTACACAAACGTTCATTGGTCAGAACACGCTTGCGTTTTATCATTTAATAAAGATTTTGGGAGTATTATGTTTGAGACGTTTAGAGTTGAAACACTAGGGAAATGGGGTCCGAGTGCCCACTTTGTTTCGCCAAGCGGTTGGTCGACTCTTCACGTGACCAGAGGGCTGACTTATTTTTTAGCTAAAATATCAGCATCGCCATACAACGTGGCAATGCTACCGGCCTTTTGGGCCCTTTACCTGTTGACAGCGTTTTTTTATATGCTTATTATTATTGTTCAAAGACTTAGTTTAAAAGTTTAAAGCAGATAGATATAATAGCAGAGGATTTTCATAACGTTTTTTTCTTTTGCGATACAACAGCAGTCATCTGAGACGGAGACATATTTTTGTGATATTGAAAGCATATTATTATATCCATTTTCCATTTTGTACTTTATTTATTAATAGTATAGACTAGACGATACCTTATTGTGACGTGCTTACGAGTTACCGTGCCTTACCAGCGGATAATTGCGTGACACGTTATCAGTAGCAATGGTTTTCATTTTGATCCTTCAGAATGAGTATGATTATGTGTTGCGAAATTAGAGTGCTGTTTTCAGCAATAAACTTAGCCATGTTCTAAATTATTCAATATGTTAACCAAACTCTGTTTACAACTCAGTCTTACCTGAAACGTAGTATCGGCTATCCGCATTGGCCCGATAATGTGTTCAGAACCGCAATATTCAAGCTTGAATGCTTCGCAGAAATTAATTGACACGATTCAAACCTATACATGGTCTGTAGATTGACTCTGAAGACATTCACCTGGCAACTTGCCGAAGGATATAGACTATAGGAGAAAGACACCTTTATCTTATAAATAGTATTATTTATAAGATCGACTATTTAGAAGATAAAGGTGTCTTTGTCCTAGATCAACGTTGTGATGGAAAACAAGTAGTCACTTGATTGACAAGCGCTTGGTGCAGCTGGATTTCGGTTGGTCAATTCGACCGATGACATCAATAGTTTGGGGTGCAGGGATACTGGATAGCAGTTGACTGTTATTATATGAGACGCCCGTTGAGTAGGCTGGGAGAAGGGGTCTAGTAAAACGTTTATAGAGGTATAGGTAATAGGGCGTTAAGTACACTCTTCCTCCATAGAAAAATTAAGATTCTCCGAGCAGTCGGGTATCTTGTCTGGTGGGCAACTGCCCGACGGTTGATGTCGGGATGTTACATATTATGCTAACTGCGCGGTAAGCCCTGCTTGCTGCTATGCATGATTTTGCGTGATATCAGGATGATGCATAATTATTCGCATGTGGCGATGTAGACGCTGCCACACGTTATTCCGTGCTCATCAATATTCGTTCGGTCACCGATATATTTATATAACGATAGATTATGTTTAGCGAAAATTACTCCCTTATAATACCCTACATGGAAACTAGTTTTCTGTCACTATTTCTTTGGACTGGGCCTACTTTAAAGTGACTTTCTTATGACAAGTTACTTGATGGACACAACATGGCGAAGCATTAATTGTATCTGTAAACTTAACGTTAGAAACATGTTTGTTGTGTCATTATAATATGACAATTTAATACCGGTAAACAAACTGAAAATAGTGAATAAATCATAATGTTAACTGTAATACGGCGGGGCGCAGTACACTGGTCGCTAATTAGCTACGTACGACCATAGCCGATGATTCATGTGGCCGCAAATTACCCTTATTATGGCGTATCGGGTACCATATCAGCACTAAAGCCCATTGCTGAACGCGGGGCTTCCAATAAATGCTACAATAAACGAACAGCAGCGATGTTGCCTTAATCACCATCGGATGGCAGACAGATTGGTGTTCGATAGACAAATAGCCTTTGGCGCGGGCCATATTATAGTGAATAAGTCTGTGCGCAGACACAGGTGCACTCTCTCTTCCCTCATCGTCATAGTCCGATCTGCAATACCAAGTGTTTCGCATGTGTGGCCATCCTAGAGTAAAAGCTAATGTCACATGTGCTTGTGATTACATCGACACTTGTTAGGAAGGGTTTCTCCACATCGGAATACAGCAATACTGCTTGGTAGAAGGAATATCCAGGTTGTCAGGGGCATCCACGCAATACCAGTGGATTCAGGACATTACTCTAAAACCCCCCGCGTTAAAAAAAATCTGCTGTTTCATAGAAAAGTCAAACCCACAAAGTCAGTCAGTCAAAGTCCTACGCGGTCAAAATGGCTGGCACAACAATTTTTTTTTTAATAACCAACGAAAAATTTCTAATTTTCTTTTGAATCATGTGCAGAACTCATGGTTTCAGTTTGCACGTATATGTAACCTGTGTATTTATTCCTACCGCGATTATGGTGGAAGTGCTTCTCCGAAGGAGAGCTTTCTTGATATTAAGTTAGGTCGAATTTCACCAATGAAACTGATCACGGTTTAGATGTGCTAATCGCGTTAAGTTTTATTTACTTATTTTTGTGTTATGTTACAATTCGTACATAAGTTTAACCACCTCACGACTAAATCTTATTGGTGAAATTAGCTCTTAGTCTGTGGTACACAACCACCCAACAAACAAGTGAGGTAAACCAACTGATATTATAATGACTTTAAGAATATTTTACTTAAAAACAACGAATAAAACGTTGCTTATTCAAACGAAACTTTGCACTTTTTAAAAGGTTGTTTGGTCCTTTGTTGAATTGCAGTAGGCATCTAGTGGGTTTTACGGTCATTGGCACTACTAATCGGTCGTTATGCGATAGCCTTTTGCTAAGCCAGTCGTACGTGCTAATTGCCTATTAATTAGGGGATCACAACCATTTTTTATGTTGTCAATCTGGAACGGCGATAATGGTTTTATCAGCGTTGCGCACAATCGGAGAACATTCATTTTCAGTATATTGACACTGCCTAGACTAGGATTCTTTGTAATGTTAGAGAGAGGCATTTTTAGGGGTCTTCAACATATCTTATTTGCTAGACAACACAAAATCACTACATAATTATAAAACATTGATTTCCCGCCTCGTCTGTCTGGTCTAAACGCGATAACCTCAAAAACTACGTAACGGATTTTCACACAATTTCAAGGTTTAAGTTTATAAAGGTTTTGTGTTAATTCGCTGAAATATGACGATGATTGATTGAAGATGTCGGAAAAAAATCATGCCGACTGGAAATTTTACTGGCGTGCACCGCGTAAATATTGGATGAAATTTGGCATATGCACAGATGCCGGATACCCGGATTAACACATAGGGTACCTAGTTTAAATACGGTAGTACGTTTTTTTTTTTGCTGAATGGGCCCTTCTTGACCTTGATCACGCCTGATCGAAAGCGATGGATGAGGTATGATGAAGGAATGAGCGTGCTCAGAAGATGCCTAAGGCAGTGGAACTCCCATGCATCGACGAAACACAGCAGACTGCTTGATGCCGGACTCCCGGTGGGAGGATGGTCGCAAACCAGGCGGGCGTTAGCCCTACTACCACCGCAAGGGAAGAATTGGCCAGTCAAATAAGATGTTGGGTGTGTCTGTCCAGGATGCGCCGTGCGTTCGGTTCAGTTGAATAACTGGCGGAAACAACTGCACTACACGAGGAGGCTTCTTCATGCATCCCCAAAAAACATACATGCGTACGTTCCCGTGGAATATTTTCCGACATTGACGCAGGCGAAGCCGCAGGCAAAGCGGTGTGTTATTTCAATAAATAATCTTAATCATTCAGTGGCCTCCTGTAATTAAGGGAATGAACAAACTTGTAGCGACATCTACTCTCTCTAGAAAGAGAGAGTAGATGTCGATAATTTCTTATTTCCTTCATAAATTGTATACCTACAGTTTTTGTTAAAGGTCCTCAGTAAATAAATCCATCGGTATCTGTACCAAAGCCAACACTTATAAGAATCTTTTCAACTATTCTTCAAGAACTATGATTAATTTTCTCCTCAAGAGTCGTTTAATGAGCTTCACCAGTCAAAGTTGGTGCCATAGTAAGAAAAGGTTTTCCGAACTGAACTTCGAATGTTTCGAGTTCACTTCGATTTTCTCATTTAGATGAAATGGGTTTAAATGAAACGGTGTAGGTATCCGTTTTATTCAATTCTGGGAAGTCTGTAAGTGATGGTTTGAGTACGCGTTTTCCTTTGAAATGACCCCAACAAAATTGGGAGAGGTTAGACATACCTACTATGGACGCGACCACAATCATAATAGATAAAAATGTTTTATGAAACTATGAGTCTATAAAAATATGACTCATTGTAACCATGAATTCAGCACATGATTCGAGAAGTAGAAAATTGATTTTGTTATCAAAAATAAAATCAGCTGTTTTATGTACTGAATCCGTGGTAACAGGTTGCACGTCGATATCGTGCGACCTTGTATAATACAGGGTGTAAAAAGATCCGTCACGAAGCCGTCATCTACGCATTTTGTATAGACCAAAATGTTAAGCATTATTGTGTCTCGCAAAAGCGTACCGTATTATTATATAAAAGTATAGGCATCTTAAAAACTCATAGAAATAATATTGTAACACTCAATTAAGAACAATATAAATCAGATTACGTCTTAGACGAAAGAAATCATCATTGAAATTCGTTCTAATATACGACGAAGCCCGGTGAGGGAATTCTAATGTATTTTTTTGCTGAGCGCAAGAAGAGTAGATTTGGAGTTTTGTCAGTCAACTTGCCTTGGTATAGGTATGTAGATAAAGCTCCATCGAGAGAAAGTGACGATATAGAATATAATATGTAGGAAAACTGTTCCAATGGTACAGACGCCAGCACATCAAGCTGCCCGAAACTGTCAAATTTTCCCACTCAAGTTTGAACCTAATGCTGTAATGATAAAGTTGAAACTCTAATAAAGAAATTTGACAGATTGTAGTAGCTTGATGTACTGGCGTCTGCACTTTACTATGTGGGTCATTTCTTTTTTCTGTTTTCCTTCTTAGTTAGTTTTAATCATGACCTGGCAGTTTGAGTAATTTATGCGGCCTACCCAAATGTCCTTTCATTGGTATTGTTCGTCGAATCGTAAGGCTCCTCAAGTTCTGAGTTGAGCTGCACGATTTTTGACAAATGCGTCTAATCTGTGTGGTTCTTTACTCAAAAGACCATTTCAGACACCAATCTACATGGTCTTCACATGATTTGACCAAGATTATGTCTGGACTTTAAAAGAGACTGTGACCTCTGAGTTTGTTTCGGCCTTTCTTCTCAGAGTAGTCAGATAGGAAACGCCGACCTCATCTAGTTTAAAAAAAATATGATTGACATGTAAAAGTGTTTGTACAAACCTACTTACAGAAAATAAATCATTTATCATTTAATTATCAAACTAAGCAACTATATGTAAATTTATTTGCTGCGAAACGAATTCCTTGTTTACGGTAGTATGCAATGTAATGTACGCAAAACGTTGTGAGTATGAGTATATGAAACGGTAGAGGGATTGTAAGATTACTTATTTAAAATAAAGTTATAAAAACTTGATTTTTTTTTCCAATTAAAAAGGAAAATAGTCAGAAATTTAAACATTAATATTTCCGTAACCAGAAGGTTCCCAGGTAGCTAGGTGTCAGTACAAAAAAAAATCATAATAACCGGTCTTTTTTTTTTTGCATACCTACTTATTGAAATCAAATCATTTATCAAAACAAACTTTTTAAATTATATCTGGAGAATGTCTGTAAAGTTTGTCCGATATTGGTTCCGATGTAAGCTAACTAATTCGTTCCCAAACATAGGAATTGGACGCCCCACTACCCGCTATGCGTTGGTCATACATATCAAACGTAGCAGAATATTTGTTTAAATCCAATATAGAGTTCATGTTTAGTTACCAATGGAGTCTCCAGGATAATCTCAGTAAATCTGCTGGAAGCCGATAAGCCGGTCAGATGTGGGATTGTAGGACTTCACCCTGTATACACCAGAGTTAGTTTCGACCTGTATTATTTTACAAATTTTATGTGCAAGGGATTTAATTGTGTATCAAAGGTGAAACTTCAGTGCCAGGTGAACAACACACACGACTTAGTAAAGACAGCATTGCTGCTACAAAATATCAAAACTAATCTACTCGTAAAGCCCCCTTTAGACGATGTTGGTTTCTTGGCGGTGTCATATCTACGAGTGTATCTTCTATACTAATAAGAAAGCAGAAGAGTTTGTTTGTTTTTAACCGACTTCAAAAAAGTAGGTCTATTTTTTGTGCGTTTCAACGCCCTAATCTCTGAAATTACCAGTTGAATTTGATATTTTATTTGGCACATGTATGGAAATAGAAACAGTAAAACCAAAGGAGAATTTAAAATTAACATTAAATCAACAAAAAATTAAGACCTGTGCGAGACCAAAAAGGCTCCTATCTCAGCATGACGCTGCTATGCTTATAAAATAAATACCACAGTAACACAGCGCTGGTATTCCATTCCGATAGGGTCCGCTGTGATGCCATGGAATCACCTACTGACATCTGTAAATCCCACTAGGGAATTAAAAGATAAGAAATAGAGAGAAATCGAACTTAAGCTCTTACTTCAATGTAAGCCAGTCGCTAATGCGGAGTAAAAATTATAATAAAAGTCCTTCAGACCGAATTTCCGACCCTGAAATCGAACCCAAGACATCAGCAGTCGCGCATGCGAGCACGTGACCAACGGGGTAGTGAAATGCGAAGTAAAGCAAAGTACGAATGCAAAGTATGTAGGAATTTAACCACAGTCTAGCTTCTTCGTGTGTAGTAGTTTTAGTTTGTTATATTGTATGTATTTTTAAGTATTTGTGATTTTTTTATATGGTAGTTTATAAGTATTCTCATGTCTGTAGTAGTATGCATTGTTTTTTCTATGGGCCCTAGTTGCCTGAAATAAAGGAATAAATAAATACATAACTAGCTAAGCTCTAAAAGTAGGTAAACCTGTCTACTTTGCCGCTACAAAACATATGTCACAGGATAATAGAACAGCGACAGGGTGCCGTAAATCTGACTAGTCGAAAGCGCGTCGAAAGTTAGGCCAACAATATTGAAAAGAATGGTCAGCGCGGTGAAAGTCCAAATAGAGAGGTGTTTTTCCTGCATGGGTGTAATGGAAAATTAAAGGTATTCTCTTATTTACGAGTATATGATTGGGTAACCGGTTACATTTGCTTACTAGATATATGTATGTCTTTTGTATTACAATTATATGCTAGGAAAGCTAAGTGTGTAAGCATACCCAAGTATGTTTGTTTAACTTTCTTAACAAGAGTTGTGGAATTGGTATAGGATTTAGGTAAATATAAAAGGTACTAAGGTACGTTGAGACCACTCTGGAAATACTTGCGTTAGCACGCCTTTTATAACACCAAAGCCATATAAACCGGTAGGTAGAATGAACAATCAAACGCTTATTTAAAATAATAGCCCAGCACTAACAAAAACATTCCCTAAAAATTGTAGTAGCATCACTGTTGTCAGAACGAGTCGATAGTACGTTCGATGTCTGTACAAAACATAGGCATGCAATTCGTTCGTAACGCGTTGATTGATTGACCGAGTCCTTTTTACTCTATTTTCATACCACAATACCACAATTCGACAGCAAACAAAACTACAGCACACAAAAAAGTTGGCACAAAATTACGAATATAGTCGAATGTTGAGGATAAAAGTTTCGAAAATAAATTGAAATTTCCGTGCGTTTTCAGAGAAGTTGCTGATGGTTGTGAAAATCAAAATAAGGACAAATATATTTTGGTGACGGTATTTTTTTTAAGACGATAATTCAGTCACATCTATAAGTAAGTTTTTCTATCTATTAATTTGCATTAGAACTCGGTTAGAATAATTTGGTGTGGAACATACCATGCTTGCCATCAAATTAATAGACCGACTTCTAATCGTCGAGATACAAAGACGTACGAAGTTCTTCGATATCGAAAAGCGTATTATGGAATTCAAAAGGACACCCGGCAAGGCGCAGTGATGAAAGGTGTTAGGTTGTGACAGAATGGCGTCCAAGGACTGGAAGGCGAGATGCCGGTCGTCCGGCAGTGAGATGGCAGATGACATTGTTGCCATCGCTGGCAAAACCTGGCTGAGGTTGGCACAGGAGCGTGTAGATTAGGACCCGAGATGGCGGCGCATAGTGTTCCTTACACGCGCGCCCCTCTTGGACGTCGCTGGGGGAGTCTAACACCTCACTCCCCCCCCCCCCTGACACGAGGAGGGCCGCAGGTGCGGGCCAGCACCAGCCGGGGGTTGCGGAAGTATCGTTCGTTCCCGCGACCCCCGGCGTAGGTGAGAGAGGGAACGGCGGGGTGGTTTTTAGTCAGTAAGAGTCTGGCAGACCCCGCCGCCCGCCCCAGGGCGGCAGACATCCATGAGGATTTTCCACCCCGAGAACAAAAAAAAAGGAGCGTGTATATTGCCACAACAAAAAAGTGGCCTATTCCCATCAGTGGGTGAGGTCGGGCTGTGGATGATGATGATAATGGAACATACCATGGACTAAACAATGGCAATAAGCTGTCATTTTTCATTTGCGGTCCTGTGTTCATTGTTTAGACAGCCATCCTCTATAGTTCTACATCAAATGCATTTAAACTGCCAGCATATCTGATGAAAATAACCCATTAATAATTTATAACAGTAAAAAGAAGCCGGGCAGCGGTTTTGCTGATAATGTGCCACTAACATAAATCATATTTAGTTACTAACAATGTTACATGTAAAATACTGGTATTCAGCTGCATCCAGTTAGACTGGAAGCCGACACCAAAATAGTTGGGAAAAGGCTAGGCAGATGATACTAAACTTTATTCATTCATTTTGCAAAAGTATAATAAAGATACATAAACAGGCTAGCAATTCCGACCCGAGTTCTACAAAACCCGCTATGTAAATACATCATATACATTACACCATAAGCCAATTATGTTCCCACTTCTGGGACACAGGTCTCCTCTTCGAAAAAGAGTGGAACACGTAGCCCAGTACGGGTTGGTGGCCATCACATGTCATCGAGTTTTTGGTTCTAGCAAATGCCAGTTTCCTCACAATGTTTCCTTCACCATTTTGAGAGCAGTGGTCATGAAATTATTGACACAAAGTAAAACGCCTGTCAGTCAAGTTATCCATTCGTTCTGAAAAAGTATAGTAAAGATAGATCAACATACTAGCAATTCCGATCTGTGCTTTACAAACCCATTATGTAAATAAATGTAAAAAAGGAGATAAAGGGTGCGAATCCGATCAATATTTTTAAAAACAAACTAAAAAAATATGTTCTTCAAAATATCAATATTAATTAGCCATAACATATACTTAAATGTAATATATATAAAAACTACAAAAAAAAAAAAATAGCAACAGTAAACAAAAGTTTAACTGTAAGTAATACTGACTGATGTATCTGCATTGTGACAGCGGACCGCACTCTTTGTCTCACGGCAGGGTAGTTACGCGTAGTGACACAGTTTTAGATTTTTAGGAGTACCCACGGACCTTAGTAATGTGTAATACTAATGGATAATGTATAAATAACCTAATTCGTCAGGTTAATTGTAAGTCCGAGTGTCGAAGGACAATGATTAGTGTTTATACTTTGTTTAAATGTGTTCTCATGTAAGTGAAATGTAAATGTCTTTATGAGAATTAAATGTCTTTAACCAGAAAAAAAAAGGATGTTGCGGTCAAACGTCACAGCATCCAATACTATCCAGTCGTTACTATGAAACAATGTCTACCAATTTTTAACAGCAGCAGTATAATCAAAAGTTTTTACTTGTTGTTTTTAATAGCAGTGAATCCAACAGCCGTTGCGACGCCAAATGATTTTCACACTGCAATGTCCGTTGAGTTTTGCCGTAAAACTTTTGTTTCATGTGCAAGCCAAAATCTAACTTTTGTTTGCACACAATCCTGGCGATGTTGACTTTATATTGTAAACTATAGCGGCCAGCTGCCGTATTTCAAATATTATATTGGGTACGTTGCTATTATTTGCTTGAAATCTCAAATATTTTTACGGTGAGGAACTGACCATTTCGGAATATGCTGTCTTGCAACTGAAGCGAGGCTAGAGGAATAAGATTGGATCGTTATTTGTTTTATTGTCATAAATTTTAATAAAGGCACTGTTCTGTTATTTTACTATCCAAACGAAAAATATGAATCATTTTAGGGATCATTATTCAAGTCAGATATTATTTAGGTAAAATTTGTCCGTATCGCTGTCAACAAGAAAAGTGTCCAAAAGGCTGGGAGCATTGCCAAGTTTTGATTTGATTTCCACGTTTTCCATTTGGTTTGGATTTCATTTGTTAATTATGTTAAACATTGTCTCATCGCCTGATAACAATAATAATTAGGTATACGTTAAGTTTATAAAATTATAAAAAAAATATTCTTTAATATTCTTTCGAAAAAGTAAACACCACGTCTGTAAAACTCAGTCAGGATATACTTACACATAAAAAGCACACGTCAAATAAATGGAACCAATAAGATTGTTCACCTCCAATCTTTGTATCACAAGCCTATACGTCTCCGGTAATGCCCAATATGTCTCGGTAGGAAGTCGGTGCGACTTCGACTTCCATTTAAGGGGATTACATTGCTCAAACCCTAAAAATACGCTCGGTAAAATGAAATTTCTAGACGAATTCCTTAATGCTTTTACTATAAAAAAATTATACAAATAAACTAGAGTATACGAGAAACACTTTGTGTTGTTTAAAGTTTTTATAAACTTGTCCAAATGTTGCCAAAAAAATTGAGAAAACAGGTCTTATTAAAACTAAATATTAAATTGTCTATAGAACGGCTGGGCCATTTTGTATGATATTTATACTAAAAGAAAGAAAAAACCCTGTTTAACAATTTGTGTTGTTTATTTTGACAGATTTATTTTTATATTTTGTAATAATCCACAATAACGTTAATCATTACAAAACTCCCCACCAAGCACCCCCGCTGTACCCGTGACGCTTACTCGGGATTCGTCTTGTTAGTGTCTTGACGACTCTTACGACGAGTGGGTTGTACGTGCGTTTTTTTTTTCAAATAAGATTTTAAATTCATTATTCTTGAATGAAATCATAGTCTTAATTTAAGAAAAATAATCTTATCATTTAGTATAAATTGTGATTAAGTTTGTAAGCGTAATATAACCCAGATTTAATTAAGTTTTATTTTCAAAATAATCATAGACTATGCTTAAATACAAAAATAAAAGTCAAGTGAAGCGTGGCCGAGCTCTCCAAAACTATTGGTAAGTACCTAAGCGGAGTGGTAGGTACGTACTTGAGTTGATAACAAAATATTTATACTACGCATAGTTCGTACCTTGTTGATTTATTTCAACGATGTTTTTGTTCATCATCCTATGTTAGACTTCGTTGCTTGCTTAGATAAAATTAATGTCTTGAGCTCCTTGATGGTGGAAAACCTCAATCATGATATGACACACGTAAACCAACATGTTTGTACTCATTTGAAAGAGCTCACAGAGACCTATGTGACTGTGAGGAACTGACTTACCTGATGGTGGACTCCGAAGGTAGGCAGACCTCAATCATGACCAAAGCAAACCAACATATTTGTACTCATTTGAAAGAGCTCACGGAGACCTATGTGACTGTGAGGAACTGACTTACCTCATGGTGGACTCCGAAGGTAGGCAGACCTCAATCATGACCAAAGCAAACCAACATATTTGTACTCATTTGAAAGAGCTCACGGAGACCTATGTGACTGTGAGGAACTGACTTACCTGATGGTGGACTCCGAAGGTAGGCAGACCTCAATCATGACCAAAGCAAACCAACATATTTGTACTCATTTGAAAGAGCTCACGGAGACCTATGTGACTGTGAGGAACTGACTTACCTGATGGTGGACTCCGAAGGTAGGCAGACCTCAATCATGACCAAAGCAAACCAACATGTTTGTACTCATTTGAAAGAGCTCACGGAGACCTATGTGACTGTGAGGAACTGACTTACCTGACGGTGGACTCCGAAGGTAGGCAGACCTCAATCATGACCACAGCTCACGGAGATCTATGTGACTGTGACGAACTGACTTACCTGGTGGTGGACTCCGAAGGTAGGCAGACCTCAATCATGACCAAAGCAAACCAACATGTTTGTACTCATTTGAAAGAGCTCACGGAGATCTATGTGACTGTGAGGAACTGACTTACCTGGTGGTGGACTCCGACGGTAGGCAGACCTCAATAATGGAAATGCAGAGAACTGCTATTCATTGGAACACATACCTGGGACTCATTGTAACCTAATCTTGGTATTAAAGTATTTATTGTGTTTTTTTTATTCTGATGTGTGGCTATTACCAAGCTTATAGATAAAGCAGTACAAACGTCAAACAAATATAACTAAAATTCATTTTTTCAGGCAACTAAGAAAACAGCACAAATTTGGATTACAAAATCAGGAGGATCAACCACTGTCGGAATCCGACGAGACATGTAAACCGTCTGATAAACCCTTTGAAGAGGAGGCAGTGCAAAATGTGCCGGTAACCCACCGCATTATTATTTACTACGCCATTTATCGATTTCTTTAGATGAAAATTAGATTTAAGGTTCATCATTTACAAAAACTTGATCACTAGTTGTTTGAGGTGTCCCGTCTATAGATTGCTGGTAAAGTAAACTAATGATCCTAGCGTTATTCCCGATTGCATCGTCCATCATCATCCTTAACTCCTGCTTTGGAGAACAGAGTTCACTATCTAGCCTGGCCGTATTTTACGGCGCTCCTTATTGACGGCCTCTAATTTTGGCAGGATCATTAAAATGAGACCAGATGCTAGTTGTGCCAGTATTGTCAAACAACTGCTATATAAAATTAATATAGATGCTGCACCTTTACACCACGGCAGGGAAAGCGAAAAGAAAGCGCTGGATCAGTTATCCAGACAAGAAAATGTTGATATAAGACCATGTGGGCTTTTTATCGACCCCGAAATTCCGTATCTGGGTGCTACACCAGATGGCCTTATTGGCGAAGATGTGATAGTGGAAGTGAAATGTCCACTATCGGCGTTCAAGATAGGGCTTGAAGAAGCCATATTACAAAAAAAAGTTAATTTTTGGGTAGCAGATAAATCGGGTGCTTTGCAGATCAACAAATCCCATAATTGGTATTACCAGATTCAAGGTCAATGAGGGTTTTCATAAAAATTTACGTCACCAGTTGGCGCCACTTTGCCAAGAGGTCTTCTATTTCGATAATTAATTTAACCGTCAAGCGGTCGCGCGGCGTCGAATCGACCGCGATTCGATCGATTTTCGATGCATTTATGATGCCAAATTGCTTACAAATACAAAGAAAATTAGAATATTATTTTGATTTTATAATTTTGTTTATGTCCTAATATAATGATAATGTGATACACACAAAAAATATTAAATAATTCGTGTTTTAAATCTCTGAAATATCCTATAGGTCTTTTAGGTTACACGCGACCGCTGGCGTTACAAATGACGGCGCGCCCGCTTGAAGGTTAAAATATATGATGACGTTCATCATTCGTTTCATTCATTCGTTTTTCATTCAGTCATGACTAAAGAAAATATAGGCGCTTTGACATTTTTGAAATGTGCTCGGACCTGACGTCTCAGTGCTGCCACCTAGTGCACGTCATTTCAGAAAACCCTCATTACATGTGACTCGAATGGCTAAATGTTTATTTGGAGTATGGGCCAATGACTTAAAACCCTTAAAAGTTGAATACATCAATAGAGATGAGAACTTTTTTGAAAATAAAATGAAATTAAAATTATGTACATTTTATTTAAATTGTGTTTTGCCAGAACTGCTAGATCCACGCCATAGCCGAAATATGCCAATCAGAGATCCCCCGTATATTTTAGAGGCCATAAAAAAGAAAGAAGACAGAAAATTCATGCAAAATTCTGAGGAGTCACAAGAACCAGATATTAGTGAACTTCAAGAAAGCGATTAATTGACACAGTTACCAAACCCAATTAGCGACCAACCAACCTGTTCACGGTTTTTAGATTTCACTGATTTTTAATTTTCACTTTTTTGTATTTTAATTTACTTTATTACTTGTATTTTGTTTAATTTTATACTTTTATTTTGTTTTACTTTTTACTTTAATTTTGTTTTACTTCACTTTAAGTATTATTGTCTACTTTAGACTTCTATTTCGTTTACCTATTTTACTTGTATTTTGTTTTACTTCACTTTGTTTAAAGAATTATGTTATACTTTTTGTATTTCAATTGACTTTGTTACTTGTATTTTGTTTAATTTTATACTTTTATTTTGTTTTACTTCACTTTAAGTATTATTTTCTACCTGAAACTTCTATTTCGTTTACCTATTTTACTTGTATTTTGTTTTACTTCACTTTGTTTTAAGAATTATGTTATACTTCTTGTATTTCAATTGACTTTGTTACTTGTATTTTGTTTAATTTTATACTTTTATTTTGTTTTACTTCACTTTAAGTATTATTTTCTACTTTAAACTTCTATTTCGCTTAACTATTTTACTTGTATTTTGTTTTACTTCACTTTGTGTTAAGAATTATGTAATACTTTTTGTATTTTAATTGACTTTGTTACTTCGTTTTATTTGTATTTTGTTTTATTTCACTATGTCTTAAGTTTTTTTTTTTATTTTTGTATTTTAATCGACTTTATAATTTCTCTTTCGTTTTACTTTTTTACTTGTAATTTGTTTTATTTCAGTTTGTTTGAAGAAATATTTTTTACTTTTTGTATTTTAAATTAATTTTGTATATAAATTGAAATAAATTATACTTAGTTGAATTTAGACCACTATTGCCTTTTAATACCCACTTTGTCATGTCAACTTACTTATCAATGTAAAGCATCTGTGCGGAATAAGATAAATGTTAAAAACTATATTTTCCTAAATATATTCATAAATGTTAGAACCTGAGTCTTTCTGTCTATTTCCATTACTGATAAACTTTTAATCTCTAATATGGTCATCATCAGACCTTCAGCAAGTGTTCTGTAGTAGCAACCATGATCAACTAGCCAAATATTGAAAACTGGTTCCTCCTAACTGATTCCATTATTGAGAACCGTTGGGCGCTGATCTGATCATCATCAGACCTTCGGCAGGTGTTCTGTAGTAGCAACCATGTTCAACTAGCCAAATATTGAAAACTGGTTCCTCCTAACTGATTCCATTATTGAGAACCGTTGGGCGCTGATCTGGTCATCATCAGACCTTCGGCAGGTGTTCTGTAGTAGTAACCATGATCAACTAGCAAAATATTGAAAACTGGTTCCTTCTAACTGATTCCATTATTGAGAACCGTTGGGCGCTGATCTGATCATCATCAGACCTTCGGCAGGTGTTCTGTAGTAGCAACCATGATCAACTAGTCAAATATTGAAAACTGGTTCCTCCTAACTGATTCCATTATTGAGAACCGTTGGGCGCTGATCTGATTATCATCAGACCTTCGGCAGGTGTTCTGTAGTAGCAACCGTGATTAATTAGCCAAATATTGAAAACTGGTTCCTCCTAACTAATTCCATTATTGAGAACCGTTGGGCGCTGATCTGGTCATCATCAGACCTTCGGCAGGTGTTCTGTAGTAGCAACCGTGATCAATTAGCCAAATATTGAAAACTGGTTCCTCCTAACTGATTCCATTATTGAGAACCGTTGGGCGCTGACCTGATCATCATCAGACCTTCAGCAAGTATTTTATTTTAGCGTAAACCTCAGTTGCCACCAACCCAAACAAACCTGATTCAACATATTCATATCAAACAAAAGAAATACGTAATGTAAGTGTGAACACAAATAAATAACTTTGTACACTGAAAAATTACCTACTGCCTCCCAGAGAGCGAATAAATTAGGCAAATACTGTGTCAATATTGCGTCGCATCTGTGATCTTATCTAATCATCAGCAAATGTTGTTATAGTTTGATTCTCTGTCAGCAGATGGCGCTTTATTTTGAAACATTGTTACGAAGGTCAGATCTCCAAGGATATCGAGCAATGTAATGCCCTTAATGATACAATGTAATGTCGCTCGTTACGTCATTGTTCGAGCGTGAGGGGAATTCCGATTACTTTGACAAAAGACGCGAAAAGGTATGTGTCACATTCTTAAATGGAAGCTATTATTGTGTAGTCAGTTGTTTATAATTAATCTTTAGTATGTTAAGCAGCGGGGTAATTGCGTAACACAATAAACGTGGGAATAAGCGGATGCAGCTGAATACCAGTATTTTACATGGAGCGACTGACTATCTGACCTCCACAACCGAGTTACTGGGTACTACGATACCCCTTGGTAAGACTGGTTGTGAGATTTTCAGGCTACTGACGATCCGTAACGACTGTCAAAGATGCACGAATGACAGCCGGGACTAACGGCTTAACGTGCTTTCCGAGGCACGGAGGGGTCTTGGTATGTGTAGATGGTCACCCATCCACGGACCAACCGCGGCAAACGTAGCTTAACCTGATCGATCGACCCGTGCGGCTGTTATTACTGAGCCACAAGTCCCTCCAAGTTTCATCCAAACGTATACCTACTGATTAATTGCAGTTGGAATGGTGCAAGAAAAAAGTCTTGGGAAAAGTTTTGAGTACAAATGTGGGTGGCTAATAAGAATAGGGGAAGACCCAATAAACGATGGATGTGAAGTATAAAAGATGATATGGTTACTTAGAACGGGAATGACTTCTGAGATGACGACTAATAGGGAAGCATGTAAGAAGAAGATCACATAGAAGATCCCTCCTTAAATCTCACCCTCATAAAACAAGCTATTATTCTTATTCCTTCTCTGTCCATGCTGTAAGATTGTGGAACTCACTTCCGCCTAGCATTCGTGGTTTAAAAACTATTTCTGTATTTAAATGTCGATTAAAAAAGCATTATCAAGCAAGCATAAGCATTATTTAGCATTATTGGCTCTGTACTGTGAGTACGAGTATTTCTATATGTACAACGTGTAACGTTAAATGCGCAAAACCTCAGACGCCCCAACTAATTTTTAATTCAGTTGACCTATTTCAGAGAGAAAATAAGTCATTCAATTTTTTTTTAAAGTTTTATGTGCTGTTTTAGTTTTACTGGCCATTCTGATCGTTTCTTGCGTCTCCGACGACGCTTTATCGAGGGAGGACTCGTCACCGGGCCGCTGCGCCGCGTTGACATTGGGTTGCTTGACCTATTATTAAATAGACACGGCAACGTTTTTAATGAAGATTTACTGAAAAATGTGACCTTTATTAAAAAGTGGTTCATTTAATTCTGCTCGTTATTCTGATCAAACTATTTTGAGGTTTTGCGCATTTAACGTTACACGTTGTATATAATATGTATGTTATTAAGTGAGCTCATTCCATCTGATGCTAGGGATTGACACTAGTGATCCTAAGTTTTTACGGTGAGATTTTTACATAATAGTACCTACTTCAGGCCTTACCAACCGGTATGAGAATATTCCTACAAGCAACCAAACACAGTTGAAATGGATTCTTAACATGGAAACCGTTAAAATAACAAAATTTGGAAAATATCACAAGGCGATATTTGAGTTTTAAAACCGATTGGATTTCGTGTGAACAGTTGTACGGCAAAAAATATGTGTGTTTTTCAGTTTCCGCAAAATTCTGAATTTGAAACAACATTTTTATTGATCGTTACCTTGGTTTTTTTTATGAAAACCGTGTCATATGTTTTAGAATGTATGTACCATGATAATATGTAGATAGAAAACTCTTGGATAAATAATAACAACTGCACGGGATGATAGAAACTTGAGCGACGCTTGCCGTGGATGGGTGACCATCCATTACATATCAAGACCCCTCCATGCCTCGGAAAGCACGTTAAGCCGTTGGTCCCGGCTGTCATTTGAAGATCTTTGACAGTCGTCGGAAGGCAGTCGGAAGCCCGAAAGTATGACAACCTGTCTTTACAAGGGGGTAGGGTAGGGGTGGTATTATCCAGTAACTGGGTTGCGGAAGTCCGATAGGCAGTTGCTCCGTGTAAAATACAGGTCTTCAGCTAAAACCAGTTCGAAAAATAAAAAATCTGCCAGATCTGAAAATAGAATCTTAATATTAACTGTTTTGCTGACCCAACAGTAGGTAATTATAATATTATGATATACTATAAGAGCAGTGGTAGTCAAGTGATAAGCGGCCACGACTTACGAGGTTCGAACACAGATAGGCGTCTTACTTTGTATAAATTACCTTATCGCCACTGCTCTCAAAATGGTGAAGGAAAACATCGTGAGGAAACCGGCATGACCTAGAACCAAAAATTCGAAGACATGTGACATTTACAACCCGCACTGGCCATTATATTATTATAGCCCACTCCTTCTCGAAGAGAGGAGGCCTGAGTCCCAGCAGTTGGGACATTATAGGCTGATTATAGAGGTTATACTATGCGGGAAGCACAGAAACGATCGAAGTGGCGGTGCTTGAGGGAGGCCTTTGTCGAGCAGTGGATATTTTTCGGCTGAAATGACGATGATAATTTAATAGCTTCTGTCCGCATGGATGTCGTGGAAATAATCCCACAGGATCGTGCTGCTGGGACAAAGAGTAATCCTTATGATATCAATTATCGGCCAGTGACAGTACTGTCAAAATCGGTCCAGCCGTTCCCAAGATAAGCCGGGGACTAATAGACTGACAGACATTTTTTTTTTATTGTTTTGTTGTTATATAACACTTTCATATACAACGTGTAACGTTAAATGCGCAAAACCTGAAAATAGTTTGATCAGAATAACGAGCAGAATTAATTGAACAACTTTTTAATATAGGTCACATTTTTCAAAAAACCTTCATTAAAAACGTTGCCGTGTCTATTTATTAATAGGTCAAGCAAGCCAATGTCAGCGCAGCGCAGCGGCCCGGTGACGACTCCTCCCTCGGTAAAGCGTCGTCGCAGATGCAAGAAACGATCAGAATGGCCAGTAAACCTAAAACAGCACATAAAACCTTTACAATTTTTTTAATGACTTATTTTCTCTCTGAAATAGGTCAATTGAATTAAAAATCAGTTGGGGTATCTGAAGTATTGCTCATTTAACGTTACACGTTGTATACGTACAGACTTTCATATGCATTTGGTATAAAGCTATATTTGGTATTAAGCTGTTATTTTGAGATTACAAACACACACGTCAACTTTATTTATTTGTATTTGAATTTTTTTTTCGTTGTGGTAAATCTATGGAACCAATCAAACAACAAGACTTCTTGTAAAGCAGGTTCTAATAACAAAACACCCTAGTCACCCTACAGTTATTTAATATAAACTCAGAAACCTGAAACAGGAATACTCGTATTAAGCATAAAAATACCTACATACATAACTAAATACACTTCTAGCTCCATTGTACACTCGCAGGAGAAAGCGTACATACTTGGTAGCTGCAATAGTACTTACATTAAGAAGAAATTGCTTCCTAGTCCACTTACGAGCAATGTGGTGAACTGTTTTCCTTCCAGTGTTAGAGTAAATATTATAAATTGTGGGATCGCTGTTCTTGTATGTATTTAAAAGCTACTTACACATGTACATTTACAAAGTGGAAAAAGCAATGGTCCCTGAAGGGAAACCGCTTTAGATCATTAAGATAGATTATTTTACTTAAAGGAAACATTCCTTTGTTTTTAAAAAGAAACAAAACTGAAATCACAGATTTCTCGAACAGCTTACCTTAACTGGGAATCGAACCAGCTAAAAATTCAAAAAATAATCACAAACTAAATTTTTAAATATTTTAAGTATTAATGTCTTGCTAGGTAATAATTTTCTTTCATGTTTACGTGTCCTCCATGGATATGTAAACATGAAATATTTTTTTTTTTATTAGAATTGATAGTAAAATAAAATTAATGTTAGATTTCATGATCTTTTTTTTATTTCTAAGACCAAATGTTTATTAAAGTGATTTTATCCTGGACAATAATCCTATCGGTTAGTAGAATAAAATAGCGAGTGTGCATTTATTAATTTTTAGCTGGTTCAATTCCCGTTTTAGTTAAGCTTGTCGAGAATACTGTAAATACAGTTTTGTTTCTTTTTAAAAATAAAGGATTGTTTCCTTAAAGTAGAATAATCTACCTTGAGGATTTATAGTGGTATCCCTTCAAGGTCCATTGATTTTTTCACACATAGGATTCTAAGTAAGAATATACTATAAGTACAGGCGCCAGCACATCAAGCTACTACAATCTGTCCAATTTCTTTAATACATTTTCAAATTTATCGCTAAAGCATTAGGTTCAAAATTGATTGGGAAAATTGGACAGTTTCGGGTAGCTTGATGTGCTGGCGTCTGTACATGCTGGAAGCTACTACAATCTGTCCAATTTCTTTAATACATTTTCAAATTTATCGCTAAAGCATTAGGTTCAAAATTGATTGAGAAAATTGGACAGTTTCGGGTAGCTTGATGTGCTGGCGTCTGTACATACTGGATGTTCAAGCAGCTGAGACACTACGTGACGCTGCTGATCCGTCATCTGTTGGTCCTCCATTATGGGCATGTACGTGCAGGTGTTTTGAAAATAATATTCGCAAAATAACGCACGTAATTTACTCCCAAATATCGCAACAAAACTTAATCATAAAATTGATAAACTTGCATTTAGAGCGAATGGATTTGTGCGTGAGCACCGCGTGACGATTGCATGAAAAGTGATTGCCACCCGCGCCATGACACTCACAACCCTATTTGGTGTTACCCGCTCTAAAATAAAAATACCACTAAATAAACAAATTATGAACCACAGAGTAAAAATAATCGATTACAACTTTTAAAAACTGTTACAATAAATCGACTTAATCATCACGCGCCGTCATAATAAATAAAATTCTAGTGTAATAGAATTGTAAAGTGGGCGATGTCGTAAGTCATCAACTGCCTAGCCTTTTCCCAACTAGGTTGGGGTCGGCTTCCAGTCTAACCGGATGCAGCTGAATACCAGTATTTCACATGGAGCGACTGCCTAGCGACGACCCGTAACGACTGTCAATGACACGAATGACAGCCGGGACCAACGGCTCAACGTGCTTTCCGAGGCACGAAGAGTCTTGGCATGTGTTCACCCATCTGCGGACCAACCGCGACAACCTTGGCTTTCTATGGTCGATCGAACCATGCGACTGTTATTACTTAGCCACCAGCCCCTTTCAAGTCAAGTCAACATTAATGAACTAATATTTTTGTAACCATATAATTTAAAAGAGTGTCCATGGAGTTTCTTGGCCGTCTTTTTCCTACTACGCTTTGGAATGGGCAACTCGCTTCATATTCCTGACTGACCAACTCCTTGACAATTTAAAAGTGCCTGTAAATGTTTTGATTGAAATAAATGCTTCGAGTTGAGTTAGAGTCGTATGTACAGACGCCAGCACATCAAGCTACCCGAAACTGTCAGAATTTCCCAATCAACTTTGAACCTTATGCTTTAGCGTTAAAGTTGAAAATCTATTAAAGAAATCTGACAGATTTTAGTAGCTTGATCTGCTGGCGTCTGTACAATCAGGAAAATGATTGCTTAGCAAATTAACACTGAAACTGTCCTTAATATATTATTCAAATCTCAATTTACTATCACAATGAAATGGCATGGCATTGGAATGGGTTTACTACGGCGAATTTTCGTAATGCTTCGTTATATAAAACAAGATATTTCTCTGACAATGCATGAAAACTCTACCTACAATAATTTACCAACTGAAACAACTCTTATCATAAATAACCAATAACATACATAATGAAAACTAAAAATAAATCGGTAATGAATAACTATGTCGGCCCAGAAAGAAATTGCGAGATAACCTGGACGCGTACCGCGAGGGTTGGTTCGAGTTGGCGCGGGAAAAGAGTTCCTGGAAAGATTTGGGGAAGGCCTTTGTCCAGTAGAAAATAAGCAAAAAAAGAAAAACAACAGTAAAATATCTCTTTCACTCAAGTACGGTTTAAAAACTACCTCCATTTAAATATTAGAATTAACAAAACCCACCACCGTATTCGGTCAACGATTCACGAATCTGATTCTCGGCAGGAACGCTCGAAGAATCCCGAGGGAATACGGCCGCCATCGCAACTGCAACCGCCACAGAACAAATTCAATTTTATTCGTTGTCGTATTTGCCCAGTCCATTTTGGTATTGCCAGATAGTCAAGACTGATAGGATGGAAGTAGATTTATACTGCGACACAAAGAGATTTCTCGCAATGGTTTTTAAGTAACACGTTTTATATCAAGAGATGTAGCTTAGGGAGCACTCTAGGTAATCTGTGTGTATTGTAGGCTGCGCTTTTTCGAATAAACTGTTTTTTACATAACATGGATGAGCACTTTTTCTAGATAAAGCCTATTGTGGGACTACACAGTTAGAATAAAATGTAGAACGTATTCTGAAGCATGTAATATATTTTTGTATGTGGAAACCTTTCTCGGAATCTTATACGAACTGTGCTTTTCTCTCACAATACAACGCGTTGTTTATGAGAATCGGGATTTAAAACTACAAAATGACATTTACCACTTTAAATCCATTAACGGATTAACAGACCCATTGTATGTACAAAAGGATGCCCAAGAAATTCCGCCTAAATCCCCAAAATACTGCTCTATATCCAATTCTAGATTTACCCAATCTGCCTAGCCTAGTCCCAACTATTTTGAGGTTGGCTTCGAGTGTAACCAGATGCAGCAGAATACCAGTAGTTTACATGAAGCGACTGCCTATCTGACCTCTACAACCCAGTTATTGGGTAATACGATATGCCTCGGTAAGACTGATTGTCAGACTTTCAGGCTTCTGATGACCCGAAACGATGGTTAAAAATCTATGAATGTCAGCCAACCAACGGCTTAACGTGCTTTCTGAGGCATGGATGGGACTTATTACTTAAAGACCCATATACGGGTTAACAGGTCAAGCTTCACTTGCCGCGGGGCAAGTGAAGCTTAACCGACCGATTGATCGACCCGTGCCGCCGTTATTACTTTAGCCACATGTCCCTCGATTCTAGATTTACTCTAGTGTGGAATAGCAATTCTAAAATGGGCAAACCCTCTTCTGAAGTCATTATACTAGGGTCATCAAGACTCGGAATAGCCTCCCAGGCATAGTATAAAGAGGGGAAGTAGGCTATCTCCGGCCTAATCCGCGATATAATTGCCTACTGTCTTAGGGTTGTCACTTTTAGGAAAATTTTAATTCAGTGCAAACCAACACAGAAATGTAAAACAAATACAGAAATGTATTCAAGATTCAGAGCAGTATTATTTATAAAAAAAAAGGGATAAAATAAACCGGCGCGCGGCGGGGCGGTGGGGGCGCGACTGTCCGCTCTTCGTCAGATTCGGTTGTCGCCCAAACCGCTAGCAAATATTTATAGACTAAGAGCTCGTATATCATATACAACGTGTAACGTTAAATGCGCAAAACCTGAAAATAGTTTGATCAGAATAACGAGCAGAATTAATTGAACCACTTTTTAATATAGGTCACATTTTTCAAAAAATCTGCATTAAAAACGTTGCCGTGTCTATTTATTAATAGGTCTAGCAAGCCAATGTCAACGCGGCGTAGCGGCCCGGTGACGACTCTTCCCTCGATAAAGCGTCGTCGCAGACGCAAGAAACGATTAGAATGGCCAGTAAAACTAAAACAGCACATAAAACATTTACTTACAATTTTTTTAATGACTTATTTTCTCTCTGAAATACGTCAATTGAATTAAAAATCAGTTGGGGTGTCTGAGGTTTTGCGCATTTAACGTTAGACGTTGTATATCATCGTAAAAAAAAAAATACAAAAAACTGTTTAGTATATTTATATACTAGTCAGTTTTTTGTATTTTTTTTGATAGGCACAATGTAGTATGTTGATGTTAATCAATATTAGTATTTGTACACATAAAGGACCATATTTATTTTTATTTTTAATTAATACAAACATATCTATTGAATCACACATTTATTACAAAATTACAAATTAGCTACAGAAAAATACTTTCTTCGGTTTCGACTATTACGAAACGCCTTGTTATTAAACTTTAATGTGTAATATATCCGCATCTTTATAAATAACTTTTGCAAATATAATTTCGGAAAGCATGGGCAGGGCGGTGAAAAATGTAAATCTTTTATTTGCTCATAAACAAAAGCCGCGACGCGCGAACCTTGTGCGGTGTTAGCCCCGACTGGCGCTGTGAGAAACGGGTCGAGATTTTGTTTAAGTGTGCGTGCGGCGCGCATAGATACTTTGGCGCACACATACAAGCCGCGCGCGGTGCGTTTGTATGAAGATAACTTACTTCCCCTCTTTATACTATGTCCCAGGTACTGCATAAGTAAAGTTACTGCCATCATTCTGTCAAACAAAACATTGAACTTTCATAATAAATGAAACATGAAACACGTTGTGACAATTGACCAAAGCTCCAACGTTACAAAACTACCGAGCACGGAGATACTTCGGAGGCCGCTAATGTTACCAGATATATATATTATGTTTATATAAACATTTAGTACTAGGTATTGTATAGATATATTTTTTTATTTTATTGTAAGAAGCACCGGTTGACGTCATCACGTCAACGCCAGCTATCACTGAAAACCAGCGCTGGGACACATGTGGTCTTAGCATTATTCTGAGTGACGGCCGTTTTGCGTGTATGTGACGCTTATTTTCCGCAAACTTGTTTTTTTTTTGTGTTTGTTGCTTTCTTTGTGTCATATTTACCGCAAATAAACGTATTTTCTTTCTAACAGTTTCCATTCAAAGCAAGCGTAACACGTTTCCTCGCACTAAAAGGCTAATGACGTATAGAAACTGTCAGATTTAATAATGGTCCAGGACAGAATTTGTGGGCTTCACACACTTTCGGCGGTAGATGCTGCCGGCACCCTGCTCAGACGCCTAATTGTGTAACACACTTTTAATCACAATTTGAATAATTTTAAAGGATATTGCTCATCCATTGCTTTATAGAATATAATATAATAGAATAACTCTGTATTACGTACACCATATAAATATGCTCCACAACGTAAATAACGCAACGAATGTTGTTAAGCGAGAACGAGTGTGTTACGCAATTACCCAGCTGTTCACAAGACATCCTCAATAATAAACATCAGCTGACACCTGACAAACGTTAAAAACCAACCAAAAATAATTAAAGCCTCATGTTAGAAAACAAATGAATAATCAAACATCGGAACGAAAGTAAAATCTTCAATTTTAATGTAAATAACGTGGACTATAGCTGCAAGTCTCCGCTTTGTGGTGGCATTAAAAACAGAAAAGAAATCAGTCGACATCTGCAAATAAGGAAATTATGAAACCGCAGCAAAACGTCGGCATTCACCCTTTGTTTCTTCAACACCTTTTATTCAGCGCTCTGGAGTTTTTAATCAAAAACTCATGTTTTATTTTTTTGAGAATATTTTTAATTGCGTTTTTTCTATTAAGATGTGTCGTTGGAACTGACGATATTATTCTTTTTGTTGTTATTAAAAAGTACTTTCTCTGCATTAAACTGGCATGGAATCGGTTTGCAAATTATTTTATTTATTAATAGGTCAGCCTACAATTGTTTACACATTTCATTCCATTTAGAAGAAAACTATACATTAGATTAGAGATTTACACCCAGTTTCTATTATGATTTATGTTGCATGTTGTACGAGTTTTTAAATGTTACCTTACCAAACCCATTGAAATCCATTGAATTGGAATCAGACATTAATGCATTCAATAATACTCAATTTGGAACTGATTGTTACTAGATAAATTTATTTAATACGCCAAAATAAACTTAAAATTAGCCTTTAGTGGAATATTGGTAAATTGTGAGTGATGCAGCCAAATATTGGAGTACACGGAGTACCTGCCTATCTGACCTCCACAACACAGTTACTGGTTAATACGATACCCGTTGATAAGACTGGTTGTCAGAATTTCTTCTTACAATCATTCTAAAATACAGCGTTATGTAATTTTAGCGTTTTATTCACTAAGGGCTGATTCACCAAAGACAGTTATCTTTTATCCTTGGAATAAAATTGACGTCAGGCAATTTTAGTAAGGAAAAACTGTCAAAAATTCAAAACTTATTCTCAAGACAAGACTTATTCCAATTTTTGGGTATAAAAGTTTGGTAAAATTGACCCTAAATCATTTAATAACCTCCCGACTCACACATTAAACCGTCACAACACTGCAACTTACATTGCTTAGTGCACCAACGTAATCTTAATCTGTTTTGCATAATCTCTCTCATTGCTCTCTAGAGCGTAAACACAGCAATGTGGATTAGAGGTTCCGCAGCTTAAATAAACACACTCATGATAGGATTTCAATTGAAGTAACATTTAGTGTGTACATTTCTATTGGAAAATACCGTTCACAGTTTAAGCCTGATGAAGTTTTTAATTGGTACGAGGAAGTTGGATGGGTCTGTGCGATTATTTTGTTTGTTCTGGCTTCTAGATTTTATTAAGAGTCTGCTGAATAGGACTGTGTGTTTTGTTGGAACAACAGTTTGTATTGTGAATAAAAGTGTGTGTGTTTGACAGCTGATTTTTTAGGTTGTCAACTTAACTAAAATGAGAGGGGTCTGTGGCTAAGTAATAACAGCCGCACGGGTCGATCGATCAGGTTAAGCTACGCTTGCCGCGGTTGGTCCGTGGATGAGTGACCATCTTCACATACCAAGACCCCTCCGTGCCTCGGAAAGCACGTTAAGCCGTTGGTCCTGGCTGTCTTTCGTTGACCTTTGACAGTCGTTAAGGGTCGACAATAGCCCGAAAGTCTGACAACCAGTCTTACGAAGGTGTATCGTATTATCCAGTAACTGGGTTGTCGAGGTCAGATAGGCAGTCGCTCCATGTAAAATACTGGTATTCAGCTGCATCCGGTTAGACTGGAAGCCGACTCCAACATAGTTGGGAAAAGGCTGGGCAGATGATAAACTTAACTAAAATGAGAGTATTGATATGTTTACATACAGACAGTTGAAATAATGACGATGATGATACTCGTATACGGGCAGTGTTACAAAGTTGAAGCTTCAAATTCCCCACCCGCCCTTTCTGCTGCCCTGCTTAAAAATAATGTTAAGGCATGCCGTTCGGAGTTTTGTTTTCAACATACGAACCCCCAGGCTTTTATAAAAGCTTTTAAATATCTTAACATTAAATCAATAGAAGATCTCTGGGTAATGTCTGTAAAAGTTTGTAGATCTGTCATCGAAACCAATACTCGTAGAGCCACGAGATACAAGCGACGCTTAGTTTGTGGCTCATTGAATCCGTCAAATTGTATTCTTACTTTTTGATAAATAAACTTCATTATTATTATTACGCGCTGTTTAGTAGTGTAGACCAAGGAGTCTTTCTGGATCTCATGAAACACAGTAAAATAGTTATTTTGTTCAAATCCGATGATTCTAAAGAACCAAACAACTATAGGCCTGAGTAAATTCTGCCAGTTCTCAGTAAGGTGTTTGGAAAGTTCATGCTCAATCAAATGTTACGCCACCAGAACCACGTATCTATCACATAAATAATAATTTATGTTGAATGGTTTATTTAAAAAAAATGAAAGTTTTGTCTTTGACTTTAAAGATTTATGTCAAGCTTAAGTTAAGCGAGTTTTTTAAAGTGATTTGTTGTGACATAATTACGTCTAATATTGTACCTATACAAAGAGTTACATAAAACGTTACTTATAACAACAATGACAATTAAAATTACAGTCCAATATCCAAAAAAAAAAAAAACATGTAAGAATTCCTCAGAGTCCGAAAAAAAAACACTAAATAACGTATCGTCATCAACAATTCCATCATTCCAAGACACCTTACATTACATCAACTGCTTGTTAATTATATGTTGCTGTCGGTTTGTCTGTTAACCTAAATTGGACGGCCTGAGTGGACAGTGACAATGTAATCCCATCGCACTGATTATATCACCGACGTTGATGCGAATTAGTAACTGGATACTGTATGGTTGTTTATGCATGAATTAACCGATTTATTTAACTTTAAATTAGACTTGGTTTTGACTGGGTGAATTCTCATTTGATTCTGGACTGCACGATTAATGTTACTTTAATCGGCAAACTGTCATGCGTTTACGATTTCACGAGTGCGCTTATGTAGTATCGCACATTTTCCATGATTTATTTATTTAAAGTTTTCGCAAAAAAGGTACAAAGGAACATCCATCCATTCCAAATGTCCTTTGTATATCTCGGAGTTTGGCTATGATTTTAAACATACATTTTGTTGTATTTTCTTTAAACCATTTTGTGTTTAAAACTTTTGAAAGATTTTGATGAAGGACTGTGATGTGTGTCATGTGAGAATTTTAAAATACAAAATGGCTGCCTTCCTGATACATTGAGAATCGGTCTAAAACTACTTTATTGTTCTGCATTTGAGTATAACTTCATCAACCTAAAATGAACAGTGAAATTAATAAAATGTTTAGCTAAAAACGTCACCAGTATTCTATTTCTGTATTCTCGTACTCATTCGTAAATTTGTACAGTGTATTCCTAAACCGTTCAGCGGTACCTTGAATCTCTCAGCCGTGCAACTGTGGATGCTGTTTATACAGCTCTGTGGCTTGGGTTCACGGCCGAACGAAGACTTCAGCCAAGGTATAGTGGTTGCATTTCACGAGCGTTTGTCAATCGTTCCAATTTGAACTTTATGTCAATGACCTTTGGTTTGTAACGCGTGAGGTATTGGTTAAATCTTGCAGATTTTGGGCTTGTGCTGTTCAACTTTGGACTCGGTTTAGTCATTTATTTTCTACCGAATAGATTGCCCTAGACTTACTAAACGGATTTTCTAGTTCTTTTCTGTAAACGATTTCTACTCTTTTATTTGGAATCTTCCTCGATTTCTGAACGCTTCGCCCATCCTTTTAGTTAGAGTAACCTTGGGGTCTGATTTTTGTTGTCATTTTAAGGCATAAATACAGGGCGACAGGAACATCGAGGCGCAAACTGAAACAATGAATTCAGCACATGATTTTAGACTCCCTAACGTAGAAATGTCTCGTCGGTTATCAAAAAAAAAAAAAAAACTTCTGTTTTATAGAAAAGTGAAATTTCTACGCAGTCCATCCATGACAATGATAGCTAAATATTTTAGCCAAAAATTTTAACGGAGATGAGTTCAGAATCATGTACTGAATCCGCGGTAAGAGGTTGCTCGTCGATGCTCCCGCCACCCTATAGAAGTAAATTCAATATTTATTTCAATATTCGGTATAATATTTGTACAGTAGGTAAGTTTGTCTTATCGCTCGAAGATTTCTGAAAAAATACATCTTGGCACGATTTTTTCCCTGAATAACTGTCCACCTGTTATTGAAAACCATCAACCTTATCCCCTTCCGTGATCCCAATTTATTTGGGGTCGGCGCCATACGCCTTTTTTCATCCATCTTTATAAACCGTCATCCGAACGTTTACTTAGTTCCAAGGTACTCATTCCATGGGGTGCGGTACGGTAAGGTGCGGTGCGGTGCGGTGCGACGTGGCACGGTTTAATTTTCGTGCAAGGTGCGGCAACTAAACCTTGTTTGATTTTTGGAACGAAGTTTTTTAACGCGGCTTGCTGTAGGAGTAAAATGGTAAAAATCGTCACGTAACGAAAAAGCGTTATACCCCCTTAATGCGACTTTCTCTATCTCTTTCTTATCTAGATAATGCTATTTATTTCTGAGATAGTTGTCATAGTTACCTACTACCGGTTATACTATGGGTAGTGAGGCCAATAAGAAAAGCCGAGATGGCGGCTGCGAATATGTTTAACATTTTTGTCATAGGTTTCCAGGGTGCTAAAGTCGATCGTGAGCCAAGATGGCTGCAAAATTTTTGAAATTTTTTCAGTATCGCGTAAGGAACTTCAGTCCTGACGGGGACACGTTTTTTTTCGTCTTTGGTTTTGTAAAAACAGGAGAAGGAAAAGAGTGTACGGCGACTGTTCCACACCACACTAAAAATAATGGGGCCTCGTATGCAAATGTTTCGCTAACACGGGCAATGTATGGAAATTTATATAGTTGCTATCTTGAAATTGCCGTAAATTGTTCGATATTGCCAAAACGTTATTATTGATCACAATTGCCGAGGATTGCCCAATAAATGCGTGTGTAAACGCATTTAAAAAATAAATATTACTTATTTTGTTTCCCTGAAAAAAAAAAAGCTCTTAAAACGGCCTTTTATTAATTTTATTCACTTATCCCTGAGTGCATGAAAATGAGTTGCTTACACAAAGTAGGCCACGTTTAAATTGTTACATTAAATAAAATAACGATACGGGCGACGCCATCGCATTTGTATCGTACGCACGATTAATCTGTCGGTGCCGTGTACAGATATAACAAATAGTGATTCTGTTGCATGTACTTGCCAAAAATAATGCGTCTGACAGGAGTGGTTAACCCATGGAAAGTGAGATTTAATAGTTTGGATGGGAATATTATCGAAACCGGCTGGCGTGCTAGATCGATATTGCGAATAGGACTTTAGTGTCATTTGTGTTTTATACAGTCATGTTTTAGAGTTTTTTTTTTTATTTTCTTTTATAATAATAATTATACAGAGCGTGACGCGACTCTGCTGGAACAATTTCTATGTAAAGTTCATGGAAATTGTTCTGTCTAAATCATGTCGCGCCGTCTAGTCGCGTCTGTTTGGGGGGCCTTACATCTGTAATTCTATTTATAAACAACCAGATTCAAAGAGATAAATGGACTATGAAATAATATTTCATTTCATTTTTGACCGATATCTTTTATCACTTCGAGGTACTTCTACAAGGATGTTGTTGGTTTTATTTCAGTCTCAAGTTTGTTTAACCCTGAATGGGTTACACGTGCTGAAATTTGATAGCTGATTTTACCATTTCTTAAAGCGGCTGAAGCTCTGTAAAGATGCGCCTTCCTAGACAATCGGTGGTTACCACATACCGGCCGAAGTGACAATGATGGTAACGGGGTTTGACTTTACGGTGTCAACAAACGCTCTCTAGGAAAACTTACTTTTATAGGACATCGTAGCTTGAGGGTAGGAGATAGACGACTCATTTTGAGCGGCGTATATTATACTGAGTTTATGCTCGTCTGTTTTCACACTTCTGTGGCGGATCGAGGATTGTCGGTTGGAAGGAGCTTGACCCTGCTGAGGGTAGGTTGTAGCAAAGTAGACACTAAAAAGGCACGTGGATTCATAATTCGATAAGTAAACAAAACATCTTACAGAAATTTAAAACTTGAAACATAACACTTACCTATTAAGTTAAGGATAATTGATGACAGTAAAATTGTATCTACCTTACGTAGTGTAATGCTTGCTAAACAGTTTAATTCAAATAATACCAAGTTCACTTGTCATGATAGAACTCATATATGCTTTTGGGGCAGCTTAGGCCCCTTAGGCCCTGTCTGGAAACGCCACCGTTACACATCAACCATAGTTAAAGTTAGGAAAATTAATTGGGAACCATACAACAAAAACATTACTGTAGACTGTCAACTATTGTGTCTTATTTCCAACGTTCATTTCTTATTTTAAAAAAACTTATTAGGTAGGTAAACTCAGGAAAATTTATTGTTAAGTAAATTGACTGCCAATTTAAATTGTCCGTATATTCAAGTCACAACCGGCATTTCCATTTGCCACCCCATAAAATCCACCCTAGGGTGGATACTCGGAAACGTATGTCTGAGAATCCACCCTAAGCCAGGGTGGATAAATCGAATCTGTGGTCACAACTTCATTCTTGGACAGTTGTATGAAATGGCTACATGGCAACCCATGACTGTACATTAGCATCTGCCTAGCCTTTTCCCAACTATGTTGGGGTCGGCTTCCAGTCTCATCAAATCCAGCTGAATACCAATATCTTATATGAACGGACTGCCTGTCTGACTATCCCTTATTTTCCTGACTGTAAAAGTGAGCTGTATTTGTATGGTCGTCTAAGTCAGTCCTCATGGCATTATGTTGACCGATGGCTGTTTTACGCGAATGTGCGCCCATTGTGTCACCCTTTGTAAAATTTCCACATTTACGTCTGTAAAAAAAAATAATAATATAAATATGGAAATTAAATAATAAAGAGTATTCTATTCTATTCTATCTTCCGCCAACTTGTTCTTTTTTGTGTTTGTGTTCTTTCTCTGCGTCATGTTCACCGCAAATAAGCGTGTTCTCTTTATGTATTTCTTCTTTCTTTTCTTTCTTATTGAACAGATTTACCTATATTATACAATCTCCAAATCGGTAAGAAAAGCGTAACCCCCATAGAATTAATTTAAAATTGAAATCTATTATCTTTTCTTTGTCGGTTCTTCCTATTATTATGAAAAATTTGATATTAACTTATTCATTAATTTCTTTTATATTAGCTTTCATTTTCTTTATGCTACTAACCCTTGGCGAGTACCAGTTCGAATTCATTTTTATAAAGTCGCTAGTTAAGTATCTGTTTATTATTAAGAAGCGATACCGCTGAGCATAAGGTCCTGGGTTCGATTCCCGGGTTGGGCAAAGTGTTATTGTGTTTTTCCATCGAGATTTTTTCTGTAGCATCTCGGAGTCTGGATATGTGCCCGGATGATGACAATAGACTCGCCCCCTATTACATGGGACTTAAACACAACTGGCAAAATGGGATTGTACAGATGCCAGCACATCAAGCTACTACAATCTATCAAATTTCTTTAATAGATTTTCAACTTTATCTCTGAAGCGTAAGGTTCAAAGTTGGTTGGGAAAATTTGACAATTTCGGGTTGCTTGATGTACTGGCGTGTACTATAGATATATAATAATAATAATAATAATAATAATAATAATAATCTTTATTTACACAAACATGGTACAATAAGAAGTGTGGCACTGGATCCCGCACTAGGATACCCTGTGTCGCAGGATCCAGTCTCTTTCGACAGGTATTTTACAAAGGTTAGGTACCGTGTGAAAAATAGTCTAATCAAGTCTTGCAGTAACTAACGTTGTGTATGTGTGAGTGTGTGTAAATGTGTGAGTGTATGTATATGTGTGAGTATATGTACGTGTGAGTGTGTGTATATGTGTGAGTATATGTATGTGTGAGAATTTGTCTGAGTATGCGTAAGTGAATGTGTTTGGGTGGGTAGGTGTTTGTGGGTGCACGCCCGCAAGTGTGTGTGTTTCATGAAGCAGTCATTACTTTCTCTGTTTCTATATAATTTAAACTAAGCAACCATTTTATAACGCATCTTTTGCATGCAAACTTGGTCATGGGGAAGATATCCAGTAGTCTGTTGGCCTTCTCATACAGATGCGGCCCAATTCGAGAAAATGCTTTATCACCGAATTTAAGCTTATAAGAAGTTCTTTTCCACTTTGGCTGTCTCCGTGAGCGCTGGTCCACTACCACTGCGGCAACTGCGATTTTGTGGAACTTCATTATTACTGACAATATGTACAGCTGGCGCACCGTCAGCAGAGCAGTCTCTCGGTATAGTTGGTGTGTTGGGTGTCGGATTCTCAACTGGTAAGTGACTTTTAAAAGAGCTCTTTGTGCTCGTTCGGCAGTTATAAGATGGCTTTTACCAGCGAGGCCCCATACTATTATGCAGTAGGAAAGTATTGACTGGCATAAGGCAAAATAGGTCATTTTAAGTGTATTCTTGTCTGTTATATATGTAAGTTTTTTAAAAATGTATATGAGTTTTCTAACACGGCCATTTACTGAGTCTATTTGTTTTTTCCATACCAAGTGTGCGTCGATGAAAACACCCAAGTACTTAATATAGTCAACCTGTTCAAAAGGAGGACAGTCGCAGCCTAGGCTGCCTAAATGGCATTGATGAAATTTTAGTGCGAGATGTTTTGGAGCAATTGTTTTTATGCTTACAGAAAAATTTACTGTCTTAGTTTTTGTTACATTTAGAGTAAGTAAGTTATGTTGTAGCCAATTTGCAACTATCCTCATTCCAGCTTCCGCGGCACTATAAGACTCGTCCCAGGAGTTACCATGGAAAATTATGGCAGTGTCATCAGCGTAACAGAAAATTTGTGCGTTATCTAGATTGAGTGAGCAGAGACCATTAACGTACATGAGAAACATAGTGGGGCCAAGGACACTGCCCTGGGGTACGCCACATGCCACATACGCAAACGAGCTTTGGTAGTCTCCCAGGTAAATCTTCTGTTTGCGTTCAGTGAGATATGAGCTAAACCAATTCAAGGCAGTGCCTCTGATGCCCGCTCGTTCCATTTTCTTTAAAAGTATAGGCCTTGATACAGTATCGAAAGCCTTGGCGAGGTCAAGAAAGACGCCCAGACAACGCTTTCCACGTCCAAGGCTATCAATAATGTGCTCCACTAAGTTACCGACTGCATCCTCTGTTGATCTGCCATTACGAAAACCATATTGATTGGCAGATAGCAGTTGTTTCTTTTCCAGGTACGTTAACAATCTCTTGTTTACCAATTTCTCCAATATTTTAGATAGTGATGTGAGAAGAGATATAGGTCTGTAATTTGATGGAACTGTCGCGTCCCCAGTTTTGTGGATCGGGCAAATATTAGCTATTTTTAATTGGGCTGGAACTATTCCTGATGACATACTTAGGTTGCATAGGTATGCGATGGGACTGGCCAGGTAATGCTGTGCTAGCTTAAGTACGCGATTTGAAATTCCGTCCCAGCCAGGAGCGGAATCATTATTGAGGTTAGCAATAATGGCACCAACTTCAGTTGCATCAGTTGGTGACATGAAAAAGGACTCGGAAAATGAAACAGGGTCATCAAGCGCAGTTGCCAAATCAGCTAGTTCTAACTCTGTTTTGTTGAGCTGAGTTAATGATTGTTCAGCTAGTTGTGTGCCGACATCAGCGAAGAATTCACTGGCCATATTCAATGATACCACCGGGTCAGAATGTGCATTCAGTAACTTTAAACTATTTGAATTTTTGCTTTTAAAGTCACATATCGTTTTGATTGCCGCCCAAGTTTTTTTTGAGTCACCTTTAGAGTTGTCTAGCATACTTTTCTCATGAGCATTTTTAAGATTTTTAATTATATTGTTGCAGTAGTTCCTGTAGGATTTATAATTTTGTAGCAAATGATAGTTATCTTTATTTTCCTCTTTTTTTGTTTCAGAGTGAAGGGTGTCTCTTTTACGTATGCATTTAAGGAGGTTCTTTGTCATCCATGGTTGTCTAATAGTTTTAGAGTTACGGATGATTTCTTTTTTTGTATGCCGATTTATGATATCTCGCAATTTGTCTGTAAATTCATTCACTGCTGTATTCACGTCATTGAAGTTTGATATAGGTGCCCAATCTGTATTTTTAATATCGCTAAGAAGGCTGGGATAATCCAGCTTAAGTCTGTGTTTCATTTTCCCAGAATCAGGAGAATGGCTTGTTGTTTTTTTGCAAATACCAACTAGCACTGTGTCATGGTCAGTCAGAGAGGATTCACATACAACAATTTTTGTGACCTTATTTGTTTTTATTAGTGCATGGTCAAGGCATGAGCGCTCGCGAGTCGGATATTGGTGGCCAGGATAAAACCCATGGTATCCGGTTAGATCTAGGTACTCGCTAGCACGTTTATCTTCTGTACCAATTCTAATATCGATATTTATATCCCCTAAGATTGCCATAGTTGGTGATTTAGCGGTACGGAGGAGGGAATCCAAAGAGTCACAAAAGTTACGAATGTTATATACTGAGGGTGACCTGTAGAAAGCAAAGATTTTAAATTCCGTACCCACATTAATAACTAAACAGTTTGATTCTTTAAAGATGGGTTCTTGTATATCGATATTCAATTCTGATTTGTAGAGAATAGCTAATCCATCATTTTGATTTAAATAGGATTGTGAATAGTGGCAATTATAGCCATTAAGTTGCACTTTTGGAGTGTTTTCATTAAGCCTACATTCGGTAAGTATAATTAAATCTGGCGAAAAATTCAGTCTGGACAGGAATATTGTAAAGTTGTCAAAATTTTTCAAAATGCTCCGAATATTTTGTGTTACAATGGTAAGCTGGTTTTTAACATCACCGAGGTCTTTAATACATTGTTCAGGGCAATTGTGCTTATTACTAATGAACATGTCGGTACTATCAATGTTTTCAATTAGGTCAATTTGGTTAGCCATTTTTAATATTAATTATTAGTTTGATTTCAGTATAGGGTTTTGGTTTACACCAATAATAGACATTTAATAGTGCCTTAGGAAATATGTGGGATTTATAATTACTTATCAAAATACCAGAAGGAAAATAAGCATTTTCAAAAATTATTTGGTTCTGTGCGTGTTTGACAGTTTGTGTAGAATGCGTTATTGTAGAAATGGGCAGAAATGCTCGCGGGATAAGACAGTGTGTGAGTGTGAACGGTTTTGAAATGTGGTGAGTGAATTGAATGAATGAGTATATGTGTGTTTTGCAGGCGGAGTATTGAATTATCTGTTTGTGAATAATCATAGTGATGGTTTTAGTTACTATAAGACATGCTATAATAAAGAAAGATTTAGTTACTTTTACAAAATAATAAAAAATAGTGAAATGAAATGACGATAAATTACAGTTATACACTACGTAATTGTGAGAAAACACTCTCATTTTTGACCAGTATGTATTTTTCTCCTTCTTCTTTTCGCAGAAAGATTCTTCCATTTGCGATCCAGCAAAACCGATAATTTTCAGTTGCAGCAAAGTCTCGAGCCAGAAAAAACAGCCTCTTGGACTTCTTCGTAAGGTTTTCCGAGAAGTAAAGTGGAGACGAAGTGCCAGCCAGGCCTAGGTGGGAGGAGTCAAGTCTACATGTTTTATTTTCGGCATTGTATTTTTTTGTTCTCTTTAGGAAAGTTTCCTGAGCGAAGACATTTGAGAACTCAACAATAAGAGTTGACGTTGTAGCACTCGCTTTGTAAGGTAGGCGGTAGACGTCTTTTATCTCGTTTGATTCCATTTTTATTGTCTTCAAGAGATGAGTAGTTTTGGCCAATAGATCTGCCTTCGTTTCCTTTTTCACTATCGGAACTCCTCTGATCTCGATTGAAGTTTTCCTAATGAAGCGCTCAAGGTTTTCTGACCTTTCCTCGATATCTGCTAGTGAATCCCGCGTTGAATTTATCGCTTTCTCAAGATTACCGATTTTATTTTCAGATTCAATAATTTGAGTTTTCAAGAATCCAACTGTCTTTTCTATTTCAACGTTAGTCGAAATAATTTCCGTATTTTGCTGTGTGATATTAAGTAGACTCTTTTCTACACTATCCAATCGCGTAATCAGAGGCGTCAGCATTGTGGTAAACATTTCCGTAATATCACTCTTGAATTGCTCAAATTTGTCAGTTACCACATCATCATCTACTCGCACCCTTTTGGAGTTACCTCTCACGGTGACATTCAGACTAGGGGATGGATTTGCAGACCCTGCTGCAATTAGGTTTGGGTCTGAGACAGACAGAGATTTCGGTGGTGTGCGATTCATTATTCCGCAGGTAAGCGAATAAATATTTAGAAAAAACTCACAGTACTCGAAGCGTTTCTCAGGTAATTATGTTATCGTAGTTCATTCACAGCTGACGCAGGTGACAGCAGAGTACATCGGTGGGTAAGTACGTACGGTCTCAACGATTCACAGCGGTTAGCAGGCAGGCGATAACGAAGTTCGGATGTGTGCATGCGCGCACAGGCTGAGCGATGCGAGGGCGGGATGGCAATTATTGAGGTGCTTCTCTTTCCCGCACGTCGAGGTACGGGGGGCTTCTGACGCAATGGCTTCAAGCACTGGTTAATGATTGTCAGTTTTATGCACTTGAGAGTAGGAACTATTTTTGTTTGGTTATAAAACAATTCTACTATTAAATTTATTAAAAATTTGGACACACGTTTGCACTGGGCAACGATTCGGACGAAAGAGGATATATCTCTCCTAATCCTTCGGGAAATGCAGGACTGTTGGTATTTTTAAATTTGAAAGCAAACTCATTGATTAGTTGTTAAGGCAAATTATGCCAAATACAGAGACCCGTGGACACGGCGATGATCGTGACGATATCTTTATTTATTTAAGTATTAAGATACAGAAGCCTGCCGTTCTTCTTTATCCTGTATATCTTCTTCCTGCGCCTGAGTGACATTGACAGGGGGCGTTGTTGGTGAACATAATTATAAGATACTAGCTTCGGTTCGCGACTTCGTTCACGCTAAAGGAGATTGAGCAAGTTACTATGGCACTTGGTTGCGCAACTTTTGATACAGTATAGTAATGAAAATTAGACACAAAAATAGGGTAGTGTCATACTTTAAAATAAGGTTAAATTCAAAATTAAATATTGTGGGGTTTTTGAAAAAACTAAAAAATAAGTTGAGTACCTATTGAGGTTATGTTACATCTCAAAACAATTCGTTTTGAAAGCAACTGGAAAATATTTTACATTATTTTGGTACATATTAATTGAGTATTACCTATGCTCATTATTTAAGATATTTAAACATATTGATCTAGAAATCCTCTCAGAAAAACAACATTTCTAACAATTTATTTGTGAAGTGTATATCAACAACACAACTTACCCTTTAATTAATTATAAGAATTGTTTAATAGTTACTTTCAAATTGTTTTCTCAACTCGACACGACGATGTTTGTTAGCAGAGAAAAGCTAAAAACAATATTCTCCGCTTACCGGCAGTTAACACGGTAAACAGAAAAGAAAACACCATTTTGTTTGACATTTCATGGAATAGTGTTGTGACACAACAATAGACTACGGCGTCATAACATTATCGATTATATCTTAATTGTTTTATTTTTGCCCAGAAATTGCTTTCTAACGAAACAAATAGTAAAGTAATTAAAGAATAATAATAGTAACAGCTCTTAATACTTTTTAGTTGTATGTAGCTCGAATGTAGCTTATTTTGTTGTTCCACGATTTGTCTTACTGTTTAATCGATCGATTATAATTGAAAAAGGAGTCGCTTCACTATAATGGAACAAGTGACGTATTTATTGTATTAAATACTAATTAAAATGAAAATAGAAACCCCACAAATTATTTCAATAAAAATGAAGTCAAAAATCAATAAAAGTAATATTATGAATTATACATTGACTCAAATATCCATACGCGTCAAAAAGTGAATCTATAAGTGCCCGATCTCCTTTCTTGCTCCCCCGCCCCACCCCGTCGCATCGCATCACCTGCCCGCGTTATCACTTCGTATTCACTTAGCGTAGATCACAATAGCCTCGGTCTTACACAATCAATCTAGGAAATAAGTGATCACACATAATCACTACATAGTATAAAACAAAGTCGCTTCCCTGTCTGTCTGTCCCTATATATGCTTAGATCTTTAAAACTCCGCAACGGATTTTGATGCGGTTTTTTTAATAGATAAAGTGATTCAAGAGGAAGGTTTATATGTATAATACATGCATAATGTAGTAGAGAAACACTGATAATTTTAGAGGTTTCTAATGTGATGTCGTAAATTAACATATTTTTTTGCGCTTACATTGTAAACGCTGGCTGAACCATTCGAGATACATCAAAATAATGTACTACACTATTGTACACCTTAAAAAGTTCTACAAAAAAGTCCGCGATGGTATATATCTATCTCTTAGGGATAACCCACAATAACCATTTTTTATCCTTAACTTTTTACGAGAAATAATGGCGCATTACATATACACATTTAATTTATTGTCTGTGCAATGATAACATGATTCCATGTAGCCTGCACACCGAATCCTTTCGCTCGCTGTACCTGACATAACAATTTGCCATTCTCTTTAATGTTCATTCATTTCTAGCGTCTCTAGGACCATGTGAAAGTAATGAGTACACCTGCAACGCCATTATAAGATAATTACGACATGAAGGCGTACCATTCCGGTTTAAAGAGAAGTTCTCTTTGAATTGTTATGCGCTCAAAATGTAATTTTATGTTCTACTAGCTGGGTCCCGCGGTTTCATCAGCGAGTCTTGATCCCGTAAGGATATCGAGATATTTTGAGTGCATGAAGAAGCCTCCTTGTGTAGCGCAGTTTGTTCCGTCAGTTACTCAACTGAACCGAGCGCTCGGCGCATCCTGGACAGTCACACCCAACACCTTATTTGACTGGCCAATTCTTCCCTTGCGGTGGTAGGGCTACCGCCCACCTGGTTTGCAACCACCCTCCCACTGGAGTCCAGCGTCAAGCAGCCTGCTGAGTTTTGTCGATGCGTGGGAGTTCCAGTGCCTTAGGCATCTTCTGGGCATGCTCGTTCCATCACAGACCTCATCCATCGCTTCCCATCAGGCGTGATCGAGGTCAAGAGCGGGCCCATTCAGCAAAAAAAAAGTAATCTATGTCCTAATCCAGGTCTTGGTCTAATTAGTAAAATTTCATCCAAATCCGTTGAACTGTTTTAGCGTGAAAGCATAATAAACATTTATAAAAAAAAAAAACGAATCTTTTCTCTATTTTCTTCTCTAAGCCCCAGGCTACCTTTCTGTCAATGTTCATAAGATATTTTAATAAGATCGGTGGAACAGACTTACGGAGAGAGATTAGTATGGACTGTTTAGGGCTCAGGGTACAGTTCGCAGGATAAGTCATAGACTTAGCACCAAAAGTTTATGATTTAGTAGATAATAAATTATTGTGATAATAGTCAGTTCATTTATCGTGCAGTTAATGATTACGTGGAATCGATATATCAAAATATGCATATCAACATTCATAATCAGCATAATTATAAAGTCTCCACTGCTGGGACGCCGGTCTCCTCTCTGTGAAAGGGAATGGGCCGTATTCCGCCACGCGGACCCCGTGTGGGTTGGTAGATGTCACATGTCTTCGATTTTTTGGACCTAATACATGCCGATTTCCTCACCATGGTTTTCCTTCACCATTTTTTAGAGAATAGGTGTTTCAATAAATTACACCAAGTAAAACGCATGCCTGGGCTCAAACCCACGACCGATTATCTTATCGACTCGTACGTCGGAGTCGATACCACTGGACCACCACTGACTGCTCTCGAAATATAATAACAGTATATTGTTTGTGTGTGTGTTTGTAGTAGTGGTTATATATTTGTTCTATGTATTTGTTTTTTTTTAATTTGTTTTTGTCTATTGTGTTTATTCTATTTTTAATATTAAATCAAACCCCAATGTATTTGAATATAATATGCCTTCTCTGTTAGTGGAATTCTTGGTTGAAACAATGTAGAATGCGATTGCAGTCATTAATTTCGTGCCACAATACAGTTCTCAGAGAGTGTAATTATGGAATTATAACCTAATTAGAACGAGAATTTAATCAACGTGTTACAGTAACTTTGTTTAACACATTCAATATAAGTTTCCCCAGAAAATAATGCCATATCTAAGAATCGATGTAACAAGGTATTATTCTCAGCTGAATAATTATTCACTAATTATTTACTTCCTACGTGAATCCGTACGCTAGTTTGATTATTGTTGCTCTTAATATTATATTTAAATTATTAATGAAAATATTTTACGCCTTTTGATGCCCACTAAGCAGTTTAATTTTATTATCAGACCCATTTTAGTTTAGGCATTTAGGGATAGAACGCTAAATAATTCCGATAGATCTACTAAGTAAAATTATTTCGTACATTTCTAATTGCTCTTTAAAGACAAGTTTGCTCTCAAATATTCATTGAACAATTATTTAGCCCTTTTGAAAAGTTTCTTAGTAAAAATAATTCAAGCAAGAATTAGAAATTATTTTGTTCTAAGAACCGTATTATTGAAACGATTGTAAAAGAGAAGGATTCCAGAGAAATTCATCAAACGTATGTTTGACGCAGTGCAGTGCACATAGCAGTGGTAGCTCAGTGGTAACGTCTCGACTTACGAGTCTGTTGTAGGCCGTAGGTTCGAAGCTACTCAGGCGCTTTTTTATTTGTATTAATCATTAATGTTACACTCAGCAGTGTGATATTAACACATTGAGCGCCGTGGTGGTCACCGGTGACCACCAATGACCACCACTGAACTTTCCATATGGGCTGACGCTGATTCGCGATTTCTGCAAATTTTACACGTTAAATTTTATTGGCTCATACAGTTCAAAATAGTCAAAAACCCCACTCTAAATAATTATTTCTTATTACTATTCAAAGAATTAACTAGAATTAATTAAAATAAAGTTCAATGTGTTAATGGTTAGTGTTAAGTAAGGTGCTTTAATTTGTGTAAATTATTTCATCACCACGGTGAAGGAAGTCATCGTGAGGAAACCGGTATGCCCTAGAACAAAAAAATCGAATTCATGTGACATTTACAAACCCCGCACCTGGGCCCGCGTGGTGGATTACGGCCCACTCCCTCTCACTGAGAGGAGGCCTGTGTCTCAGCAGTGGGAACATTATGGACTGATCATGCATATTATGTGATGTTGGACACAAACGCAACTGAATTTAAAATATTAACCAAGATAGTCTGAGTTCAAAGCTCACTCGTTGCACTATTTGGGGAGTTTTTTGCGCTACTTCTTCTTCCCAGCGAAAGCACTAAGTGGTGAAGGGCGGGTGTTTTGGGGGACTGTCGTATATAATTTTGACGTTCGAAAAGTGCTGATTCTCAGCCTAATTTGAATAAATGACTTTTGATTTATTGTTGTGAACCCAAATTTAAAGGTGAAGTTTTCACAAATAATATTTACTACAAGTAATGACAAGCCATTTTTGATGTTATAAATAATTGTACTAAGATACAAATATATTTGCTCACTAGTTAAATACAAAGAGAATATAAGTTTTATTTGAAAATTACTTGAGAATAATTATCTGCCTAGTCATTTCCCTAGATATTATGTTGGGGTCAGCTTCCCGTAACGAAGCGATGTTACAAGAAACATTAAACTGAATAGTATCAAAAACTTAAATCAGTCTCTGTAGGTCCAATAATTTATGGATATCAGGGCAGGTCGTTTCGACCCTATTTTCGCAGTGAAAGGTTAAGATAACAGAAGTTCCTGCTCAACTCGAAACACCTACAGGCTTGTATCAAGTTCTTGAGATAGTAAAATTTCTAACAAGTCGACTCTAAACAATAAATTAGACAATAACTGTTATAGATGAATAATAATTTTGACTTATTCCATGAAAATGATTTTATGTGTTGTTGTTGCTGGTTAGATATTACGTATAATTTAATTTCGGTCAAAGTGTTAGGTATTAGATATACTTAAGGAATTTCTTAGTAACAGCCCGGAGTTTGGAATGTGATACTCCCGTGCCTAAGCACGTTAAGTTGTTGGGCGTGCGCCTGATTTCTCTATGGTCGTTGCGTGCCGTCATATCGGACTATGAGAGTGAAAAAAGGGAGACTGCATATGCACCTGCGCACAAAGTTGTGCTCAGCAACAGGAGACACTATAACGCAAGAGATAGCTCAATTATGTGGTGGGCTAAGAGAGAAAGTAAAAGTAATAAATAAGATCGATTTGTATGTAGTCTATCTATTAGCCACCCACTCCACACACTCACACTACACATCCACTTCCATACACACACACTCACACTACACATCCACTTCCATACGGGTGCAATGGCCACATATCAATGTTGAAACTGTGCTATATCTACGTCAAATATTACACAAAACCTTCCGTAATAAATGTTCTAAATAATGCTGAAAACTGTATCAAAATGCATTGTTGCAGTTTTGGCGGCATCTAACACATACTCGTACGTCTGGCGCGGATTAAAAATGGATATTTTATTTTATTTCCTAATATTTTACATATTATATCTATTTTTACTATTTATTTATTTCTGTAACTGCTCGTGACATCGCAGCGGGCCCTATCAGAATAGCAGCGCTGCGACATTCATTTTTTAAATGTCGCAGCATCATGCTGAGATAGGAACCTTTTGTCCTCGTATAAGAATTTCTGTTTCATTTTTCTTTTTGTTACTTTTTTTTTGAATATAATTTGTTTTTATTTTTTAATTTTGATTGTTTTTAGTTGAGTTTGTGATCTTCCTGTACGATTTGTAATAAATACTTTTTCTTTCTTTTTTTTCATTACATGTGAACATGCACGCACTATACTTATGTCAGGCAAAATCCTGCACGGCGCAAGCAGTTTACCGCACGACTAGCATAAACAAAATTATTTTTAGTATATGGCAAACCCGATACACGTGTCTACTATTTTTATGTAAAGAATCTATGTACAAAATTTGAAAACTGTATCACGAACAATCACAAAGCTATAAGCTTGTTATGTTACCTGGATGTCCGTACAAAAAGTTGGTTACCACTTAACACGCGCCACCGGCCGACCGGCTGTGACCTGTGTTGTGCGCATATGATTGCGGATATGTATTAAGTGTCGCTCGGTGTCTAACTTGTTACTATTTTTAAATATTTTTGGGACAAAATATAACATGGTGTAAAAATTACTGGAATCGATTCAGTTACTTATTCTGAACAAACTATATTCAGGTTTGCAGTATACTAAAAATAATGTTGTATATAACGTCCCAACATCAATCGGACAGTAGCCCACCAGACACAAGACCCGTGTAGTCGGAGGATCCTCCCTTTTCTACTGAGGACGAGTGAGTGAACTGTACACCGTGTTCCTCATACCTCTACAACGTGTATCATTAAATGCGCAAAACCTGAAAATAGTTTGATCAGAATAACGAGCAGAATTAATTGAACCACTTTTTAATATAGGTCACATTTTTCAAAAAGTCTTCATTAACAACGTTGCCGTGTCTATTTATTAATAGCTCAAGCAACCTAATGTCAGCGCGGCGCAGCGGCCCGGTGACGACTCCTCCCTCGATAAAGCGTCATTGCAGACGCAAGAAACGACCACAATGGCCAGTAAAACTAAAACAGCACATAAAACCTTTACATTTTTTTTAATAACTTATTTTCTCTCTAAAATAGGTCAATTGAATTAAAAATCAGTTGGGGTGTCTGAGGTTTTGCGCATTTAACGTTACACGTTGTATACAGTTAAGAAGGTCAAGGCGGTCACACAGCCAGACACAGAGAGCGACTTTGTTTTATACATGTATAGGTATTTTGTGACAAAACCTTCATCCCAGATTTAGTCTAGTTAGGTAGAAGAAACTGCACACTTAGGTTCCGTACATTAGATTAAACAAATACCCGTACACTCGCACTAAAATGCAAGTAAACCTCAAACGCACTAGTCTGCACACATTGAGCGCACACGACGCTGCCGTCAGGGTTTATTAAGTCGTGCAGCGACGCTAAAGGGCTCTGTAGACGTCACGATTTGTTGGCCAACATATGATTTGTTGGCCGACAAATTGCCTTGTGTAATCCATTTGCATACTTCTATACTAATATTATAAGTGCGTAAGTAACTCTGCCTGTCTGTATGTCTGCCTGTAAGTTTTCGCGCCATAACGGCTGAATGGATTTCAATGAAATTTGGCAAACAGGTAGACCATGACCGGGGTTATACTGGGCATAGGATACTTTTTAGCCCAGTAGTACGTTCCCGTGGGATGATTTCCGAACTACGCGCGGGCCGAACCTAGTTTTTGTATAGGCTTGTTGGCCAACATAATTATTACGATTCTCCAACGCTTTTGTTTGGTTGGGACGAACAGCAAACTTCACCCGATAGCCAATTTGTTGTAGTATCTATAGCGTTGTTGGACAACTGACTGCGGCGTGTGTTCTTTTTGTACATAAAATGAAGGTTGGACAGTTCTTTCGGACGTCTATTGGCGAGCATTAAACGGCTGTAACCAACCTGCTTCCCCGACAGGCTGTGATGTCTGTAAAGCGCTTAAAGCGGAGTCGCGCTCACGGCAAATACTGGGTGCTTAATTTCTACGGATTTGCTGAGAAACGAACACAGGAATCACGAGTGAACTGCGGTTGTGTGCTACTATTAGTTTTCGAAGAGATCTGCAAATGAAGCGTTTTAGTATGTGTGTTACATTAAAAATGAAGTTCTTGTGTAATACCAGTGTACTCACAATAATTAAAAGTATAAAGTAACTTGTTACTGCAACATTACTTCACTTTCAACCCAAAACGAGAGTTTCTGAGTCCGTCAGATTTCATTATTTCAGCCTGCAAAAACGTACAAAAATATTAAAAACAGACCCGACTTAATTAAAAATACTACCTGCTACAGCTGAAAAAAGCTGAAAAAAGTAGTAAAGGAAATATTGCAAAACACTGGTTATGATGAAAATAATTTGTAATACGAGTATAGACCCTGAACTGTCACTGAATCAACGAAGCACATGGGAACAAAGATACACACACACACACACACGCACGCACACACACACACACACACACACATGAAATCATATCTCTAGTCTCCACATTGTAATTCGTACCCCGAACCCCAAGATATAGACTAAGAGCCACTTTACACTAGCGTTTGTCCAGCGTAGGCGTTCGATGAACGTATACGCAGCGCAGACGCCGCGATGCAGCGTTACGTCTGCATTCAATTGAACGCTGTGCTAGCACGGTGCAGAAGTCACACAATTTCGTTGTCGTTTCGGTATTATTATGAACACAATGGATTCCGACGAGGAATCCAGTGATGGCTTTGCTTTTAAAAAGAAAATTAGTGCGAATACGAGAAAATAAAAAAAAAGATATGGAAGAATACATTATGGAGTGTGCGGTCAAGTGAAAGTGATTATTTTGTGCTTTACTGTAAACGCTTAAAAAATTATACAAAACATTTTTTTATTCTTACTTTCGAACGGCGAAACCTATATTTGATGAATTGTTGCAAAAAATACAAAGTGATGTACAATATCAGGATATACATTTGAGGCCTTGTGTATCGGCTGAAGAAAGACTTGTGAGTAGGTATAATATATTTTTTTTGAATAATAATTGATAGATTTAATTGAAAAAAATAAAAACAAGTTCAATATTTGTGAGCAGTATTGTACACGATACCGCAGTAACGCAGAGAATGCGTTCCGCACCCGCGACGCGTACTTATGTGCCTCAACAGAGACGCGCGCATACCTTCATCGAACGCCTACGCTGGACAACCGCTAGTGTGAAGGGGCTCTAACTGTCTGGTTTGGGGCTCACCGGCACATAATAATATTGTAATCTAGCTGTAGGTAATATTTTAAGCTACTCACGTCGTCTCAACTTGCTGTCAAACTGTGAACCTGGACAATAAATATTTTCTATTTTTTTCACCTTGAAAAATAATGCCTTTTAGAACGAAGTTAATGAAATAACTTTATCGCTATAACTAGAAATTGCCATTAAAACAAAGAAAATCACATCAAAACCACTTCTTAATTCAAAATATCGTACCTTTTTCAATATTCATTTCCACGTATTTCATTCAAATAATTACCACAGAAAACTACACAAATACATTTCTGTGACACGTTCCCATGGTAGGGGCAATTGTTCGGCAGCACCAAGCATTGTATGAGCGCACCCATCCGTGTATTTTGTACCTTTTGACTTGCAACCATATTGGCACAGAGCGTTTATATAAAATGTTACTGTTTTAGTTCACAATACTATATTGTTTTTAGAATTTTATGCAGGTTAGGTTTTATAGGGGAACGGTGTTTAACTGCTTTTGTTTCGCTATTGGCTTTAAGTTCAGACAGTAAATATTTGGAGTGTCTATTGTATATTACATGTTATTTTTTTCTGAGTTTCAGTAAATCTGGCAGTTATTACAATTTATACTCACTTGCAGGATTGAAAATTGGGGTCGCATTTATCGTACGCCGAAACAAGAAAAGAAAATGTGAAGACAAAGCCGTATCTTTTCGGCGTGAAATAACGCAGCGTTATATATTTTCGCACTGCGCATATTAGCTTGGTGGTGCAATAATATCTAAGCATCGATTCAAAACCCGAGGCATACCTATATCTAATAGTCCTCAAGACCGTATTTCGGCCACCGGTCAATTTCAACGGAGACTACGCTTCAGCGCGGGAGATATTATGATTAAATCACTCTCTCTTCACTCATTCTCATAGTCAGATAGGATCGCAATCCGACACGACCGGAGAGAGATCAGGTGTAGGACCACCGGTGTAACGTGCTTTCCGAGGCACCGGTGTACCACACCGCCAACTTCAAAACTTCGGACTGTTACTAAGAATTTCCTAATGGAAAAAGCCAATAACACTTTGCACAACCTAGGAATCGAACCCACGCTCAGGAGTCACGCTTGCAACCACGAGATCAACAGGGCAGTTACATACCTACATATTGCACAAACAAAGAAACTCGACCAAAACAAATAACACAAAAAAACAAAAACAAAATATACCACTAGGATTATTTAACCGACAATTTATTCCGGCATGACATCAACGTAACTGAAGGGATCCTGAAACATTTAAACAATTTTTTTTCTCGAATGATCTGAGAGGAAATTACTTTGCTCGTTTTAGTGGCTTCTTGACTGTCACCGAAGCGAGTAGCGACTCCTTCATTTCCCGTCTTCAATATGCAGATCATTCTTTTGTGAAATATTATTTTAACTTTACTGTTATTAACGAAGCTGAAATATGGTTTGCGTTGGCTGTTTTTAAAGGGTAGATGGTGTAAAGGTCGGCTGCACGTGAGTTGTTGCCCGGAATGTTACCATTTTATGAATATTTATTTTATTATTTATGTACACACAGTAGTGAGGGGCTTGTGGCTAAATAATAACAGCCGCACGGGTCGATCGATAAGGTTAAGCTACGCTTGAAAAGGTTGGTTCGTGGATGTGTGACCATCTTTACATACCAAGACCCCTCCGTGCCTCGGAAAGCACGTTAAGCTGTTGGTCCCAGCTGTCATTCGTGGATCTTTGACAGTCGTTACGAGTCGTCAGAAGCCCGAAAGTCTGACCACCAGTCTTACCAAGAGGTATCGTATTACCCAGTAACTGGGTGGTGGAGGTCAGATATGCAGTCGCTCCATGTAACATACTGGTATTCAGCTGCATCCGGTTAGACTGGAAGCCGACCCCAACATAGCTGGGAAAAGGCTTGGCAGGTGGTGATTTATGTACACACAGTAAAAACATATGGGTATTATGTTTATATAAACATTTAGAATGAGGTATTTTATATTTATTTTAATTCTTATTTTGTTTTTTTTTTTTATCTTATCTTATGCTGCATCGATTGACGTCATCACGTTAACACCGGTTGTCGCTGAAAACCAGCGCTGGGGCTTTGTCTTGCATAAGAACTTAGCATTATGCTGAGTGGTTGCCGTTTTGCGTGGATGTAACGCATATTTTCCCAAACTTGTTGTAACGCTGAGCCATGGCCGTTCTGCGTGGATGTGGCGCATATATTCCCCCAACTTGTTATTTTTTTTTGTGTTTGTGACGCAGAGAAAGAATCTGCGTCATGTTTACCGCAAATAAATGTATTTTCTTTCTTTTCTTCTAAGAGATTTTTGTATATTCAATGCTTTTTAATTTTTTATCTGTAATATGTGAATCACTTTTCAAACTTAAATACAAAAACACAGTTTAAGTCTACTGCTGTCAAACCTATTGTCACTGTCAGCCAATCATAATGGCTATTACACCCATCATCGGGTCCGTACATTTGATTCTGCAGTATTTGTTAAATAACAAAGCCGAGCCAAAGCAAATACTACACATATTTGGCTTGTGCCGATCGACAAACTTCGTTCGGCATCTACTGTTGCTTAGGGCAAATTTCACCAATAAAACTAAAAGCGATCAGCACATCCAAGCCGCGTTCAAGTGCTGTCAAATCCTTAATCATGTTCAGGTTGACTTTACACAATTTGAGCTAAGGCGAGCGGCTTTTTCGCGAAAATATTATTTTCTACATAATAACCATCGGCCAGAAAGTGCCGGAGCCTTAGCTTTTTTAATTAAGATTTCGTATATTCAGATCTTTATTCTTGTATTGAATATAAAATGTGAATTTAGTTTAACCTTGTATGTTATACTGTTTTTTTTCTCTTTCTTTTTTTTTGGTAGTTGTGTTGTGTTGTTCACACTCTTTCTTTCCAATCTGTTTTTAAAAATGACGACTTTTAACTGGCTGTCAGTCTTAGACTCTATTTTTATTATGTTTGTTGTTAGCTGTAAGTCATCCATAGTTAATAAATAAATAAATAATAATTATATTTTATTTTACTCCCTGGCTGCGCTTAATCATTACGAGCTGCGCATGTTTTTAGCATTCCTAACGAAAGACCCACTAATATTCAGATTCTTAATCAGATAGTATGTATTTTACAAGCTGGGGAGTAACCTTACCTTTTGGCTTCGTATAGGACTTTCTGTTTCATTTTTCTTTTTGTTACTTTTTTTAAATGTAATTTGTTTTTTTTTTTTTTGACTGTGTTTAGTTTAGTTTGTTATTTTCTTGTAAGAGTCGCAAAAAATACTTTTTCTTTTAAACTTATTATCAACGTCTCATACTTAATTTTAGTTTGGTAGGTAGGTACTTCACTAAAATGAAGTTACAATTACAGTATATATCGAAGAACGTTTCAAGTTCCTTCACGACACACTTATTAGATATCTGTGGTCATCGGAAAACCTGAGACCAGAGATGCCGTTGCTGTCCACCACTTTCTATGAGAAGTCTTTCACTGTTCAAACAGTACGGTTATGGAATACCTTGCCCGTGTCGATAAGGCGTGCTGAATCATTGTTCACTTTTAAAATTATGATTTAAAAGCACTTCACCTCTCCTTAAACATCATCATTATATTTTCTTCCATGTCTATTATTATCTATATATTTATTTAGATTAGTATAATATACTTGATGTATGTATTAATTTTATTCTGTAAACGGTACACCACAGACTACCCACAGTATTTGTCTCTCCTTCCCCTTTCAATCCATCCATAGGTTGTTTTTAAAAGATCGCTCTTAGTGATAAGACCGCCCATTGTGTCACCCTTTGTAATATTTCTATATTTACGTCTGTGATTTATATGGTGTACATAATAATAATAATATTCCACAACTTTCACACAACGCCATCTAGTCCCAAACTAAGCAGAGCTTGTGCTATGAGTACTAGACAACTGATAAACATGCATATATATTTCGTGGTATTATATTTCGTAGGTGTACATAATAAAGAGTATTTCTATTCGATTACTGTCATACTTCAATTACACGTCAAGTCAACGTCAATGCCGAGGGAAAGTTCCTCTGTATGTAGAAATAACGCGTTCATAAAGGTCAAGATGAATTTTTGACCTAAATCACGTTCAAGTTTAGTTAAAACTAGCTTCTGACCGCGAGTTCGTCTGCATGAAGTTTCTCGCTACCCCTCCTACCCCGTCACATCGCATCGCCTACCCGCGTAATTACTTCCATTTCGCTTAGCGTTATTTCAACTTTTTTTCTTTTGTTTTCGGCTCCCAAAGGTTCTAGCGTTATCTTAATATAGCCTTCCTCAAGAATTGGGCAAAAATATTTTTTCAAATCTGACTGCTAGTTCCAGAGATCAGCGAATTAAAACAAATAAACAAACTCTTCAGGTCTGTTATTAGTAAAGATATAGGTGCCAGTGTCCTCACAAACAGAATCAGTTTATTTTAGAATATTCAGTTCGTAAAATCCTGCACTGGTTTACTAGTTAATAGAATAACGCTGCTCTTCCGGTACATAGAATATTGAGCTTGATTTTCGTTGAACGTCCGCCATTTTTAGTCCCAGTTCATACTGTGGCGTTCAAAATAACACTGCGAACGTTTTCGTGCATAAATAATATATTTTGGCTTTAATTTATATCGACTTCATTCAGTTATATCTTTCTATTGATAGGAGTCACACATGTGTATCACACATGTGTGAGACTAGCAAAAGTGGTGCTAATTGATTTTTCAATACGATTGTATCAAATAATAATATATGGGGCCAATCTCGATTATGATTGTAAATGTATGCTTGGTGAATCCCTAGTATCAGGTGGGATGACACTGACAGCTCGCTCCACGCAAATTTTCAAAGTGAAATTTTTACAGAATCGACATGCAGGTCACCATGTCATCTGCTTAACCTTTTCCCAAGTAGGGATCGGCTTCCAGTCTAACCGGATGCAGCTGGAAAAGCTGCAGGAAAAGGTTTAATTTGTAAAGACGAATATGACACATTAATACTTGATATTATTTGTTTTTAATTGATTAGATTTATACTCGTAATCCTTCGTAACTGACGTGGATTCATGCGAGACACTGTTGTTTTTTCTCTAACTATGGCAATCAAATGGTTATAGACAATTATATACGTCCGATTTTAAAGAAGTACGTGTCGTGCAAGGACGTAGTTAAGCAGAAAGGACTCAATCCACACTTTGGCCAAAATTGAGTTAAGTATGCCATCGTACTCCTGAAGGTCGAATCTATCATGTAGTGAAAACCCCATTTTTAAAATGTATACGGAAACTAATTTTTTAACTACCCCGACTCAACCCACAGTACGAAGAGCATACAAAATGTATTCGCTGAACGAACTCAGTCCGCTTGAATTGTTTCTGAGTAATGACATTTCTATGAGTATTTTCTTAAGGTCGATAAACTAGAATAGACTCAAACAGTCTGGATCCTTTCTAGGAATTAGTTTTGATAGGAAATACCATTTTATCAAATAACTGAAACGACTCAAACAGGTTGAGTCATTTCTGTGATATAGTTTTACTGACATAAAATATTTCTTTTCGTTTATCAGAAACAACTCAAAACACTTGAGATATTTCAGAAAAACAGTTTTTGAAGAACAGCACATTAAATATCAAATAACCTAAATCGACCCAAGATGATGTAATGACTGACACATATACTTTTAATTAAATTGAAACAATTTAAAACATTTGTGTTATTTAAGTGTTATAAGTATAAGTCATATTTAATCAATTTCTATTTTAGTTGGAAGGACTAAAACTACCTATCTCCTTTTTGTGAATCAGGTCAAGTAGGTATACGAGTTTGAAAACAATTGTCTGAAATAGAATTATTTCGTTTTGCGTTGTTTTGACGGTGTAAATTCGCTCGTGATGCTTAAGCTCACATTCAATTTTGCTGAAATCAGTGTCATTAGCCAGAAAATATTTAAAAGTTATCATTTGAAGATTTGGGTGGCTGTTGAGTACAATTTTTAGCATCAGGATTATTTTAATATTTCTATTTTGTCCTCCGCAGCAATCGCTCCAAAGGACTAAATTCTCTACGCCATCCCTCACATGGTTTTTAATGAAATGAATAAGGCACGAGCCAACTTCTTGGGCTCCTCGTCCGGCTTCCCCTTCAACCCAGATATTGCATCGTCCTTGATCGTTAGAGCTAACGTGGATCCCAGCGTTATAAACCCATAACTGACGTTTATAAAATACTATGTTAGTAGGTATACGGGCAAAAGTAGAGTTTTTTCGAGATCGTAGGTAAGACATTCTTTAGGATCTGTTTTAGCACGCGCCAAGTCTTGAGACATATGATTACGCAGATCTTCTGCTCTCAATTGATGAATATCTCTTTGTTGGATCAACAGTTCTTTTTCTTCTGGTAATAGATGAAACTTACAACAAGAGGGGACAAGAGGAGACGAAAACAAGGTGGTTGGAATAAGACCCCTGAATAAGATATCGATTTTTTTAGAACTGTCATTCTTTCCCTCCCAAAATACGAATCTCATTATAGAAGAGAACGAAACAATGGCACGCAATATTTAAAACTAGGTATGACTGTCCAAAAAATTTACGACATCTATCTTACAGAATTCAAAAAAGTGTACGGCAGCGAGATGAACAGATACGTCTCTTTTTCTACTCTGAAGCGCGTATTTTATACGAATTTCTATCTCCGCTGTAAATCCTTGAAGAAAGATACTTGTAAGAAATATGATTTATTAGCCCTTGAGATTAAGACGTGTGGTGTACCAGAAGAAAAAGAACTGTTGATCCAACAACGAGATATTCATCAAATGAGAGCAGAAGATCTGCGTAATCGTAATTATGTCTCAAGACTTGGCGCGTGCTAAAACAGATCCTAAAGAATGTCTTACCTACGATCTCGAAAAAACTCTACTTGGGCCCCGTACCCCATACCTACTAACATAGTATTTTATAAACGTCAGTTATGGGTTTATAACGCTGGGATCCACGTTGGCTCTAATGATCAAGGACGATGCAATATCTGGGTTGAAGGGGAAGCCGGACGAGGAGCCCAAGAAGTTGGCTCGTGCCTTATTCATTTCATTAAAAACCATGTGAGGGATGGCGTAGAGAATTTAGTCCTTTGGAGCAATTGCTGCGGAGGACAAAATAGAAATATTAAAATAATCCTGATGCTAAAAATTGTACTCAACAGCCACCCAAATCTTGAAATGATAACTTTTAAATATTTAGAGAGCGGCCGGCGGCTAATGACACTGATTTCAGCAAGATTGAATGTGAGCTTAAGCATCACGAGCGAATTTACACCGTACAAGAATTCATGAAAATCAAAAAAAAAACCCTTTCAGGTTACTAGGATGAAAAACAACATTTTTTAACTACAAAAATAATTGAAAATAAAAAAAATAATCACCCGCAAAATATGTACAAATAAAAATAAAGCAAACTGGCTGAAAACTAAACAAATTTTATTGAAAAAAGAAGATCCATACTTAATTACAATGGCGTCAGAGAATGGAGAAATTGAAAAACTGGATATGTCAAAAATGTAAAAAGCAAAGGGATTTCAATCTAATTTTCAAAAGATGATTTTGAAGTTCTATGGCCCCAGGGAAAAGCCATTCCTCAAGCAAAGCTCGATGATCTCAGATCTATGTTCCCTTTAATACCGGAAGACTGTCACACATTTTCTAATAGCCTTAAGGGAAACAGCTCTATCAACGAGGATCTTGATGGATACGGGCCAACTCTTGATTTTGACTTTGAGGATGACAGAAATTGATAAGAGCGTTCATTTTGCGCTGTTTTTTTTCAATTTTTAAAATTTTTATGATGACGTTATTACGTAATTTTTTTAGCTTTATGATTACGGTCAATAAATATATAACTTTTTTTTTATAATATCAGGTTGGCAAGAAAATAATGAAACACTCGAAATAATTTTAATTTTCTTTTTTTATTTAATAATTAATCACGTATAATCTACAATGTAGTCACCTTGTGTATCAATGACTTGTGACCACCGTAAGGGCAGAGACTGAATGCCATCGGACCAAAACTTTTGAGTCTGAGAGTTGAAAAATAGATCGAGGTTACATTTAATATCATTAAAATCGCGGAGTTTTTTTTTGCGTAGAAAATACTTTAGAGCTCGGAAGAGATGGTAGTCCGACGGAGCTAGGTCTGGAGAATATGCTGGGTGTGGTACCACGTCCCAGCCTAGTTGTTCCAGTTGACAACGAGAAATAGAAGCAACATGCGGCCGGGCGTTGTCGTGTAGTAAGTGAACCTCGATGCGTCTTGGCCGCTTCTCTTGGATAGCAGTGGCAAGGCGACGCAATTGTTCGGCGTAGAGCTCGGCGGTGACAGTTTGCTTGTCATGGAGAAGCTCCCAGAAGAGCATGCCTTGCGCATCCCAGAAACAGTTAAGAAGAATTTTACGACAATGCGGGTTCGGCTTTGACTGAACTGGCGGTTCAACCCCACGAGGAATCCAAAAAGCGTGCCGCGTATCGTTCTCGTAAAGAATGTAACTCTCATCTCCAGTCACCAAATGTGCTAAAAAATTTTTGCGATAGGAACGCAGGAGGAGAGATTGACATATTGATATCCGGGCCGTTCGGATAGCCTCAGTCAGAACATGGGGGATCCATCGCGCTATAACTTTTCTATAGCCAAGCGCATGAAGATGATTTTCAATAGTTGTGTGGCTACCATTTAGTCGCTCAGCCAATTCTCGTGTGGTTGCACCTGGATACAATTGCAGTTCGTTACGCAGGGTGTCATCGTCGAGCTCACACGGTCGGCCACTGCGAGCTCGATCTTCAAGGCTGAAATCTCCATCAGCAAAGCGTTTGTACCAACGGCTTACAGTCACGTGGCTAGTTGTGCCCTGGCCGAATGCAGCGTTGATGTTTTCAGCTGCCTGGCGTGCACTGTTGTTTTTTTTAAACTCGTATAACATTATCAAACGAATTTGTTTTTCCTCCATATTGATCACTATTGCTTTAGTGCGGAACCGTGCGCGTTTATATACCCCTCAGCCGAAACGTTCCAGAACGTTCTACAATTTACTAGTATTTTCTTGTAGTTAAATATTTTAAAACTTTCAAAACATAAAAGTGTTTCAGTATTTATTTGCCAACCCAATAATACTTATTTTATCTTTTTTATTAACTTATTTTGTAGTCGATGGTAGTTTTGAGTCCATTCTGGGAAATTAAAAAAAAATACCTGTCTTAGCAAACTTAAATTTAATTGTAAGGACTCAACCCACATTTCACTTATTATCTCGAAATCTATAGCAAAATATATCATTATATTGATGGACAAATAAAATATAAAATATCTACTTAATAACGACGGGCAGTATTTAAAAAAAATCTAACTTCTTGTTAGAGAAATTACAGCTGAAACTTCAAACGCAATTATCTCAAAAGTGACTTATTGTGGATTGAGTCCTTTCTACTTAACTACGTCCATTTATCCCTTTTTAATTTAATATTTTAAAACATGCTACTATTCATATTTCATTATATTATTGTGCCCAACAATATAAAACACATGTAATATGCAATCAAGAATAGAACTGAATTTTTAGTCGAAAAATTGGTACCAGACTTATTTTCATTCCAACGAACTTCAGCAAAAGTAGATCATGTGCACTCACCCTAACCGAAACTGAAGGTTTTAATTTTGGAAACGATGGCGTAGTTTGGCGTGTGTGTGGCTTTACCTGCGCTGTATAGAAGCGATTCATTTCGGTCGGAAGTATTGGAACTTTTAATTGGGCTTCTTTCTCGAACCATGTTGTTTATTTAGAATTATTGAGGTAAGCAGAACAGTATGTTAAACTAACCGTTGCCTTTGTCTGAATGTATTTTTTTATATAAATATCCAGGATAAAAAGCTAATGACCTTTTCCTTTTAGGCTACCTATCTATAATATTAAATTTGATTACGATCGTTTTCGAATTGTGAACATCGACCCTTAACAAACTTCACGTTAGGCCGCACATGAAAATCACTACATAGTATAAAACAAAGTCGCTTCCGTCTGTCTGTCCCTATGTATGCTTAGATCTTTAAAACTGCGCAACGGATTTTGATGCGGTTTTTTGTAATAGATAGAGTGATTCAAGAGGAAGGTTTATATGTGTAATAAATGCATAATATAGTAGAGAAACAGTGATCATTTTAGAGGTTTCTAATGTGATGTCGTAAATAAACACATTTTTTGCGCTTACATTGCAAACGCTAGCTGAACCCTATGAGATAGATCAAAATAATGAACTACAGTATTGTACACCTTAAAAAGGTCTACAAAGAAGTCCGCGATGGCATATGTCTATCACTTAGGGATAACCCACAATAACCATTTTTTATCCTATACTTTTTACGAGAAATAATGGCTCTAAAATTATCAGTGTCTCTCTACTATATTATGCATGTATTATACATATAAACCTTTCTTTTGAATCACTCTATCTATTAAAAAAAACCGCATCAAAATCCGTTGCTTAGGTTTAACGATCTAAGCATACATAGCGACAGACAGACAGCGGGAAGCGACTTTGTTTTATACTATGTAGTGATCAGTAAGTATTGCACCCGTGCGAAGCCGGGGAGGGTCGCTAGTATATGATAAGTTAAAGAAACCTACTAAGACTTACAAGCCTAACGGACAGCCCTATCCTATCATAATTATACCTAGTATGTGATAAATAAAAATAACAAAGTGTGTGTACAAATAAGAAAAAAAGTGTGTTTGTATAACAATGTGTGTGTCTGTGTGTATGTGTGTGTGTATAAATAAGTTCAAGATGTTGGCACAATGCGACCTAAGGTTACAGATGGATAGTGGACAGGATTTCCAGATTAGAGAAGGGTACACTCACTGCCAGTTCCGCAGACTCACGAGAATGATCAGAGATGGCTAAAGTCTTGGCCACAGTGAGGGGTAGTGAGACAATTATATAAAATTCAAATTTATTTATCATACAATATATATATTTCAGATTTATTTACAATATGTAACAGCTTATATATTCCTTTTTACTAACGCACACATTACACAACAACTTTATTTATTTATTTATATGTTTTATATACTTTATTGTTCACCACAAAAATACACAACATAAAAAATACATGAAACACTACAAAATATACAATGCGCGGCCTTATCGCTTTCTGCGATCGTTTCCAGGCAACCTTGGAATGAACAGTGATTTTCCTGGACATAAGATGGGGCTCTCTTTGGAAATCTTTGTGTACTATGCGTGTAAGATGTGACCAAATCATTAGTTTATCTGGGCCGCGCGTAAGCCGGGCCAAGTGCTGAGTCAATGTAAAAAGGTAACATTGAACAAATCTTATTGTATTTTATTCTTAAAAAAACTATGACATAGCGGTCGTCGTTTCTTAGCGCAAACAATTATTAGATTTTCAAATTTATATTCTGATACAGACATATATTTCTTAAGTATGCAGTAAATCAAAGCATTTTTTTTGTAACATGAACAAGATTTTTATTACACGGCAACATTAATAGTTCAGCTTAGCCAAAAGTCATGAATTCAAGTCATAAAAAGAAAACTACACTATTACTATTTTTTATCATAAATAAACTAGTCGATGTATTTTATTTTGCCAGACTTCGATAGGCCATAAACTTGATTTGACAAAACTTGTCGGTGACATACGTAGACGCACAAAAATTCCATCAAAAAATTCCTCGTTAATGTTCTTTCAACAGGATCAGTGATTATACAGATCGGACTAACTTACCTAGTGACGTCCGATCCTTAATTTTATGAAGTAATCTCGTCCTCATTGTATACTTTGTGCAAGAGTGCAAACTACAAAGTATACAATGAGGACGAGATTACGAAGCATAATTTAAAATATTAGTAGTTATGGATTTTTAATGAGCTGGGGTAAAGTTCGAAAAAGTTATCATTGTTTCACTAAGTTTCAAAACTGCCGTGCGATTCTGTAACCATCTCACCGTGAAAGCTTGGGTGAAGTGAGCGTGGTGTGAGCTGTCATTCGCTAGGGATTAACACTATTAAGTGCTCACTTCACTTATGATTTCACGGTGAGATTTTTACAGAATCGACCGGCTGTTTTCGAATATTGGAAAAAGCTCAGTTCACTGTTATTAACATAATAAAATTAGAAAAAGCATCGTTTTGATATTTTGTATCCAGTATTAGTATTAGTATTTAGATATATTAAATAATTTTGACTTTGACTTTAGTGTTTCGTAGTTACCAGATACATTACACATTTCAAGAGCGATGTATACGCATATTTCGAAATGCTGACGCCAAAGCCGGGTCACTATCAAGTTAACATGTTTGACGAATTTGATTCGTGTGGGTGAACCTAACTTTATTACTTCGTTACGATGTGCTACGCCGTAGACTACGTGCTACGTCGTAGCCGTTCAAATGTAGATAGAGAAATATGCGTATGATACATGATCGAACTGTAAACTTTGCAGTGTGATTAAACATATAACTTTTGGCGGATTTTAAAGATTTAATCTAATTCTGATTGTGAAATAAATGACAATACTCAAAAGTATCGTGATTTATTTTAAAAAAAATCTTGAATAGAAATACGGTCAGCTATTTTATTCTATTTTATGTAGGTACTATTGGAACTGTTTACATGAGGGGCCCGTGGCTAAATAATAAAAGCCGCACAGGTCGATCGATCAGGTTAAGCTAAGCTTGCCGCAGTTGGTCTGTGGATGGGTGACCATCTTTACATACCGGGACTCCTCCGTGCCTCGGAAAACACGTTAAGCCGTTGGTCTCGGCTGTCATTCGTAGATCTTTAATAGTCGTTACGGGTAGTCAGAAGCCCGAAAGTCTGACAACCAGTCTTACCTAGGGGTATCGTATTACCCAGTAACTGGATTGTGGAGGTCAGATAGGCAGTCGCTCCATGTAAAATAATGGTATTTAGCTGCATACGGTTAGACTGGAAGCCGACCCCAAAGTAGTTGGGAAAAGGGTAGGCAGATGATGATGATGGATAGGATATATAATATGTATATACAGCTAGGATTCATATAAGAAGTACCATGTTTTTTAAAGATCTAAGACTCACATATTATAATATCAACCTATAATGTGCCCATTGCTGCGATACAGACCTCCTCTCTTCGACAGGGAGTGGGCTAATAAATCTTAACACGCGAGCCCAGTGCGGGTTGGAAGATGTCACACGTCTTTAAATTTTTGGTTCTGGGACATGCATGGGTTTCCTCACAATGTTTTTCTTAACCGTTTTGAGAACAGTGGTGATGAAATTGTTTACACCAAGTAAAGCACCTGCCTGGGTTCAAACCCAAGACCTACAACTCGTAAGTTGTGATCGATAGCACTGGGCCATCACTAATTTAAGACACACCAATTCACTATTACTTACTTTCAAATCGAAATATTACATATTCAATCAGAATTCTTCACACAATACTAAGTAGACACCACAAGTAAAACAGACAGTTCAAAATAAAGAAACTTTACGCCATATTTTCCAACATTTGTAGCATGTATGAGACTGAAAGTTAGACGGAACAGCTCAGACGCTCGGTCTTTGAGCAAACACTGACTCAGTTTCTTTGTAAAATTTAAGAAGATTCGCACGCCAGCTATGTGCCTTCTAGGGATGTAACGCAGGCCATTTTAGCGGAGGCGGACACGAATGTGAAAAAATAAATAAATAAAAGATTAATTAAAAATATATATTAAGACCTGCGAAATTCAAATCATTTTACGTTTTCTGCAATTTGCTGGTCAGTATTAGGTTGTGTTTTTGTGTTTCATAAATTAAACCGGCTTCACTAAACAGTTTCTCACTTGGAACTAAATCTGGCAGTGCCAGAGCAAAAGTTTGAAACTTCGGGTTTTTTCTCCACCACTTTAAAGGGTTTTTGGTTAGTTGGAGCACAATATTTTCTTTATTAGAGCGACTGAGAAAGGCCTAAGAAAAGATGGATGGATTATGTGAGAAATACTATGAAAAGAAATGGAAGTGTTGGCAGAGGAGAATGGAACGTGTTGGACCGATCCCAAGTAACACGGGACAAGGGTACGAAATACGATGATGATGTTACGACTCTGTTAAAAACTTGCTGAAGTGGGTGCGGAGGCGGAGGTATTTCTTACGGAAGTTCCACATTTGCAACCCTAGTGCTTACTATGTACCTACTCGGTCTTGTGCATACTGTTTGTTCATGCCGACTGTGTTAAATCGTTCAAATAGGTTAAGAGATTACATGCCTATACGTCTTTGGACAACTTAGTAAAATTATACGTTTTGAAATAGTGTTGTAAACTAAATTATTCTATTAATAGTTTCAGGGTTAAAAAAAACGCGCTTATTAAATCTATTGGATTCGTCAAAACAAATCGTATGAGCCCAGAGTCGAGGGGTTTACTAGTAGCCACAGAATAGTTTCACTATTCACTTCCTAGCTCCATTCTTGATCCAACATATTAAAATTATAGTATTGTCATCCAAACTACATACACATAAAAAGTTTAATTTCGATTGAACAATTAGAAATAGATTAAAATTCACTTCTAAAATTATTACATTGTTTAAAAGTTAGTTACAAGTGAAGCGGTAATAAAAACGTGTTAAGGTAGTGACCACATTTTATGAGAGCTTCTAAAATCTTATACTAGATGGTTCTATATTAAAAACTTGTATTAAATTCACACTCTCTCGCTTTCTGTCTATTTCTATTATCTACGAGTGTGTGTGCGTGCGAAAATCGCGTAAGGAACTTCGATACTGACGGGGGTACCCTGCACAAGTTTTTTTTATTCGTGTATTAGAATTTGGTTTACATAATGACACTTATCGTTTAAGTATTTCATAAGTAAAGAATTTACTAGAAAAAAAAAGCAATTTATTAACCTTAATAAAGAATACAGGTGAACTATCGACTGTTCCACGAAACAATTTAATATTTTTTGCTGGAGAGATCTCAAGAACACGATATCATTATAGGTAGGCTCCAGCCATTGAGATCGGAGAACCCTTATGCCCACATACAATGACACTCTACTCAAGAGCTCCAACGGAGAAAAATGGAATCGTTTTGTATTTAGTTATAGGTTTTTTTTCAGGTTTGAATTGTGTTTTGATGATAAGGGGGCGAAGTATCTGGATTATCTTGGCACTACCTTATTTTATTAATCTACTAGCGACCCGCCTCTGCTTCGCACGAAACTTTATTATAATTATGTAAAATTTTTATATTAACATACAGACGTTAGCACGTCAAGCTACCCGAAACGGTCAAATTGTACCAGTCAACTCTAAATCTTATGCTTTAGCGATATAGTTGAAAATCTATTAAAGAAATTTGACATATTTTAGCATCTTGATGTGCTGGCGTCTGTATTATACCTACACATAAACCTTTTGGAATAAATTCCCGCATTGAATTCCGTTTCCGTTTGCATACTTTAGAAAAACAACACGGTCAAACAGACAGAAAGTAACACAGAAAGCGACTTTACTGTGTACTGTTTTGCCTTTTTGATTTCTTTTTTTTTGTGGGTGAGAAATTATTAAACAACTTCTCCCGCTCTGGGTGAAGCGTGAGAGACTTTTACTGACTAAAACCCACCCGTGTTCCTTTAGTTGCCTGTGCCAAGGGCCACGGTAATACATAATCAGCCTTAATGTTTCTCTTGCTAGGACACAGGCCTCCTCTCTGTGAGAGAGAGTGGGCCGTAATCCACCACACAAGTCTACGGGTTAGTATAGTTTATAGTATCGTCACTGGAAAGGCAAAATTATTTAGCCACCAAATTAGGCACATAAAGTTACATACATAAATTCGGAATCAGCGTTTTCTGCATCGATGTATTTAGGTAGCATTGCAATCGAAGCACTTTTGTGGCGCTTCGAAATCGAAAAAAAAAATTCCCACCTCCTTACCAGTAAAAAGGTGGGATTTTTTTTTCGACTTTTAAAGCTAGACTCATTTTAGAGGGACTTGTGGCTAAGTAATGACCGCCGCACGGGTCGATCGATCAGGTTAAGCTACGCTTGCCGCGGTTGGTCCGTGGATGGGTGACCATCTTCACGTACCAAGACCCCTAAGTGCCTTGGAAAGCACGTTAAGCCTTTGGTCCCGGCTGTCATTCGTGGATTTGACACTCGTTACGGGTCGTCAGCAGCCCGGAAGTCTGACAACCAGTCTTATCAGGCGTATCGTATTACCCAGTAACTGGTTTGTAGAAGTCAGATAGGTAGTCGCTCCATGTAAAATACTCGTATTCATCTGCATCCGGTTAGACTGGAAGCCGACCCCAGCACAGTTGGGAAAAGGCTAGGCAGATGATGATGATTGACTTTTCGGTCTTATTTATAGAAATGTACCCGTAATGTACCCGTGTAGTGTTTTATGTAATGTGTGTAATGTGTAATGTGTTGTGTGTTGTGTGTGTGTATGTGTTTACTTACTATATAAATATACAAATGTCAATTTAGGTAAATACTTTCTGCTGTCAGGAAAACATTGTTGTATTACTAGTTGAGCTTTTCTTGGTATTTAAGAATAACTTGTTTTATATAATTTTGATTTACATAAATTGGAATGAGGCATGGCGCTTAAGAAATTTAGCCTGAATGTGTCTCCACTCTAGGAATCGTCTGCTCCATCGGCCACAAAACAGTAACATTAAACATGGTATCTAATGATTTTATTAACCGACTTCAAAAAAAGGAGGAGGTTATCAATTCGACTGTATTTTTTTTTTTTTTTTTTTTTTATGTTTGTTACCTCATAAGAACCGACTGGGTGAACCAATTTTCATGATTCTTTTTTTATTTGAAAGCTGGTGCTTCCCGTGTGGTCCCATTGCCACCATTTCAATATCTGATGATGGGATCTTGTAGAAATCGGGGGAACTCTTCAATAAATAACAGCAGATTAACCGCGATTGTTGCTATAGCATATCTAAGCATTGTTTACACCATCACACAACATAATATCACGCCTGTACTCACTACAAAGGTTATAATTTTTTTTAATTATAATAATAATTAATACCAGTAAAACAACCGCGATTGCTGCTATCGCATATATATGTATGCATTGTTTACGCAATCGCACAACATAACATCACGTCTGTGCCCTATAAACGCAGATGCAGCTTCCTGTCACTGATATTTACATAGCAAGTAGTGTTTATATGAATTTGATTGGGGTAGATATAACTAAAAAGTGAAAAATAAAAAATTTTATATAAAAAAAACAACCGACTTCCAAAAAAACACTACAAAGTGAAAAATAATTTTAATTTCGGAAGTCGGTGTCAAAAAACCAAAATGCGGAACCAACGACACCGACTTCCAAAATTAAAATTATTTTTCACTTTGTAGTGTTTTTTTGGAAGGCGGTTGTTTTTTTAGACACATCGGTACAATGGATAGCCATCTTTTTAAATCATTTGAAGTCATCATTATTTTTGATTTAATCATTCAAAATATCATTAATCTCTTAGGGTGTGTCCACACTATATAACATAACATTTTATAAAATAAGGTTATTTAATATGTTTTAATAGAGATAAACACTACCCTCCACCACCACCACGACCACTCTGTCAAGAGTGAACAACTAAAGAGAATAGAGTGATTAGTAATGTTAAATAATGTGGACGTGTTATATAACAGAAGTTTTATAACTTGTTACTTAATCTTTACGCACCCTTGACGTCGCTTACCCCATAACTGATTACGGCAAGCATTCTTTTAAGAAATTGTAGTAAGCTTAGTAAATTAACTGATCACCTCGTAAGTCCTTGAAGGCATTTTGCTTCACCAGCATAACAGTATAGTTGTTTTAAAAGAAATGTTATTGTTCCTCTATTTTTTTGTTTTTTTTATGTTCTGTTTTTTTCTTTTTTAAGTTTAACTTGACGGCGTTACAATAAATCTGACTTACTAAGAAATGAGGTAATTATACTTATCCACCATTTATTTTCTAAAATAGTCTTTAGAGCGCTACACTGCATATGAATAAAAATGAAAAAAGAAAAGGTTTCTATATCAAGTTATTTGATTAAAATCGAGTTAAAATTAAAAACAAAGGATTTTTGTTTTGTTTAAAAAAATATTTCAATGGCTTTTTCTCGAAATTTAATATAAATGTCCAGTAATTTGTCTTTCCAGTGACGATATGTAGGTACTATCGCGAACACTGGCGATGGACCACTTTTAAACCTTATTACTAAGGGCATAAGAGCGAAAGTGGTAGACCGTCAGTATACGTCGTTGTAGATACTGAATTATAAAATCGTTGTAGATACTGAATCAGAAGTGCAGACATTCCGTTATAAAAACTGATCCTATAGATACTAACCCTATATCTCGTTATAATTAATTCGAATAATAATATTTTCGTTTCCTTACCTTTGTTTCCTTCGTAATAAAGAACAAAACGTAATTGAAAACGACTCAAACGACATTGGCTGAAAGTACAAATCGTGCTAAGCAAAAGAAAAAAAAAAAAAAAAGAAGTAGACCCATCATTATAAATTGGCTCTTCTTTTTTAATCTCACGTGAAATAGCATTGTTAATAGTGGACGTTTCTGCTTAAAATAAAGGCAGAATATGAATTAAATATTATTCCACACGTTCGCTCGATGGCTTTCATTTTGTATTCGTAGGTTAGGTTCGGACTAATGATCCGATGCTTCATCTTTAAATAAATCCAGATGAATAAAATATTAATTCACTCAACCGCTTGATGGCTTTCATTTTATACAGGTATTATATATTAACTAAAAAAGCGCTAAAAACTTATTGAGATTAAAGCATAGGGATTAAACCGTAGGTACATGTAATTCCAAATTCGTGAATTTTTAATTTAAACATTAAACGAAACTTATTTATTATGCTTAATGTGCACATAAATCTCAAAACATTTAATATTTACCAGATGCTAAGAAGCTTAAAATACTACTAGTATTTACCAAGTAAGATAAAACAATAAAATATTACAATACCTTTTGAGAAAACAGCACTTTGTTTTAATACATGATTGTTTTTATGATTTTTTATCTATTCTCTTAATTAGACAAGCACAAAAATCTTATTAATTTAACGGCTTAAAACGATTTTTTAACGTCAAATTTAAGAATGTCTGACACCTGGCAGCTCCGGGAAAGATAACTCAACGATTGCCGTAATGAAGTTAATAAATACGTCATTAAAATCATTAAAATTTCTGGTTTTCTCATAATAATTCTGGAATAGTTTTTAAATCCCGGGATAGCTTGATTCCCGGGATTATAAAAAAGGACCGAGATTGAATTCTCTAGAAATATGTATCTGAAAAAAAAAAATACCAACTCAACAGAATATACGAGCGACTGGACAAACATCGTAAAATAAAATGGCGAAAACTTATTTGGGGAAGCAAGTTTATTGGCTTTATCATGACATAGCTGATCCCTCATAAAAATATGTATCGGTATTGTAAGAAAAATATTACTTGAAACTTATGTTCACGACCTCTGGCGGGGCTACACGCGAATATGAACATTCAATTCGCACATTTTATGGGTGCGATAGGGGCAATATCGCGTGGCCTGCTGACTCAGGGATATTGAAATACAGGACATTGTGTAAAGTACAGGTGTGTTCGAGGGCCTCATAATTTTGTTTGCTGGTCGGTTTTGGTGTCAGGAAGTCTAAAGGAAGGCTTGTGCATTTAGGGGCATGTGATTCCCTTAAATAACCTCAGGACAGTGGAGCCTTCAGCGATATACTGGGTGTCCGGAAAGTCATGGATTACCTTTTACATGCTGATTTAATTTTTTTTTAATTGGTAGATCCCAATGTGGCCCACATTGGGATCTACCAATTAAAAAAAAATTACCATGGTAAAAGTCTTATGGTTTCCGAGTTTTTTGATGTTTAGTGAAATTTTGGAAAATCTCTACCTTTGATCAGTTTTTACCATGCCATTTCTACGAATGAAAACTTTTTCGAGTACAGGTTTTTTTATTTTCATCTTGAATCATCCTACTATCGATTGAATACAAGAAAGTTACAGATATCATCTTTTAAATAACTAAAATTTAGGTTCCAACTTAAAATTTTCACCAAAAAAATTTTACCTTATTTTTGATCGGCCCTGGTGAAAAAAAAAAATTATTGGTAGGTCATTTTTTTTTATTGGTAGATTCCAATGTGGCCCATCAGCAGGTAAAAGGGAATCCATGACTTTTCGGACACCCAGTATAATGGGATCTATGACCTATCATGACTTATATGTAGTGGGTGATATTAGAGTTTGTTTATTTATTTAGGGACAAAAAACAGCAGTGTAATAATAAGTAAACATAGGTTAGAACTTAACAACAGAGGTAACAAATACACTACTCACAACGTTATCCACATATTACTGAACAGATCTACTAGTTGTTAGAAAGAACGATATAAAAATAAACAGAATAAAAGTAAACTACTTAATAATAAGGGTTCTGATCACTTAAAATAGTAACAATTTCTTTTCTAAATATAGCTCCTAGTTCGACTAGTTTCACAAAAAAAAATGTGCTGACAAAGTTTACGTTTCCAACAATGGCACGATAAATCACTGTGTGTTGTGCTCTATTGCATTATTGCAAATAGTTTAATGTCATGTTTTGCGATTCTTTGTTTTGTAATGTTAATTACTTTGCATACTATTATAATATAGAATCAAGTTCTTCTAACTTAACAGACAGTTGTGCTAATGCGGAGTTTGTTGAGCTAGGTACTTCTTCCTAACTGAAGCACTGGGAACTGGTGAAGGACGGACGTTTTGGTATGTCTTATATAATTTTGACTTTCAAAAGGTTCTGATTTGAGAATCAGAACCTTTTGAAAGCCTAAAACAAAAAAATCAGATGACATTTTATAAAATTGTTGAAAAGATGACAAAACTTTTTCTATCAGTCGTGATATTTTTAAACGTCGTAATTATATTTGTGATCTTTTTTCCGGTCCCATTAATATATGACTTCTGTTTTTTTTTTACTGGTTTCTTAATCGATAAATTTAAATTGTATTTTATTTAAAGTTAGAAAAGCTAAAAAGATCACGATTTTAATGGAACTGTGGAACTGTGCGAACTGTGAAGAAACAAATATCCCATACCTCCACACTTTATTACTCTAGATAGAAGACCTGCTTGATCACAAACTGTAGTGGCCGTTATGGAAATCTATGAACCAATCGCGGCCTTCTGGTCGCTGTAGATTGAATCTGGCCAAATTGGGTATTTATCGACCTATTAAAACACAGTGTGAGTGTGGAGCCTTTCCACAGAATATGGCGCATCTTTTCTCCTGTATATCATATACAACTATCAGCACCCTCCAGGAGTTAAATGAAGTTAAGGACAGAACTGTCCAGGTCACAATAGAATATGAGTTATCGGTACAGAAAAAAGAAGACGACGAAGATAATATAAAAAAAATAAAAAAAACTTTAATTCGGAACTTGATCCATATAATGTTAGTAATAATTATACACTACTTATATGCTATTTGCTATGATGCCGAAACTTGGACACTGACGGTCAGGCTGGTCCACAAATTCAAGGCCGCTCAGCACGCTACGGCGCTCCATAACGTGCTCAGTGACCTTGAATTTGTGGATTTGTGACTATGCTCGGAGTCTCTTTGAAGCATAAAATCAAGAATGAGATTACAAACTTAAGTGGCAGTGGGCTGGTCATGTCTGTCGAAGGACCGATTGACGGGTCCTGGAGTGCAGTGCAGACCGCGTATCGGCAAGCGTAGTGTGGGACCTCCCCCCAGCTAGATGGACGGACGACCTAAAGAAGGTAGCTGGGGTAGACTGGATGCGGAAGGCGGAGGACAAGGTGTAGTGATGCAGTCTGGGAGAGGCCTATGCTGGTGAGTCCACTGCTGGACATCCAGCAGTGGACTTTTAGTAACAAACGTAATACAAAATTTCATTTCATGTTATCTCTGTTGCACTCACCTGACGCACCGGGTATATGAACATGTACAGACGCCAGCACATCAAGCTACCCGAAACTTTTCCCAATCAACTTTGAACCTTATGCTTTAGCGATAAAGTTGAAAATCTATTAAAGAAATCTGACAGATTGTAGTAGCTTGATGTGCTGGCGTCTGTACATGTCTCCAATGCAAAGTAATGACACAACATGGCTTACCGCACACTTACAGTGACTTTTATAATGCGTGCACTAACTGGACAGGTCCACTCAATCTGTGTGGTTCTTTCCTTAAAAGACCATTTTAGACACCTATCTACGTGGTCTTAACATGATCTGACCAAGATTATGTCTGGACTTTAAAAGAGACTGTTACCTCTGAGTTTGTTCCAATCTATCTTCTCAGAGTCGTTAGATAGGAAACGCTGACCTCTTCTAGTTTTTAAAAATATGACTGAAAAAAAAGTAAAAGTGGAAACTGTAAAAAATAAAATAATTTATCATTTATCAATGCCGTTGATGCTGCGACGCAATCTGCGCATCACGGATGCAGTCCTTTTAAAAAATGCAAAGCAATGTTTTTTTTTTATATAATGCATTATTTAAAACGCGTCCCAATACAAGAATAATCCAACATTCTGATTTTACTTTACCTCAATAATTTGCAATAAAAATTCTCACTACCAATAATCTATAAAAATAATCGTTTCTTGAAATAGGTTGACGTATTACTGCTGCACGCCGTTTACACATCGCACTATTCCATGTGAATTGACAAAACATTCTACCAAAAGCAAACAGCCAGCCGTTTCGAAAACGAGTGTTGTAAATAATTCCAACAGTTTGGATTCGGTTCATACACTAAACGGTCGGAAAACACGTGAAAGTTTTGTATTTTTAAGCGCTGATGTTTTTCAAACTAAATGGAGTTTGTCATTCTATCCGTCGAAGACTACAATCATTTTGGAATGCACCTATAAATTACATTGACTCATTCAAAAGAGTACTGTTGTATATTATATTTAGCATGGCAACACTATCTGCCGGGCAGTGTTAGGTGGTAAATTGCCATCTTTATTGTATTTGTGGTTCAGCAACAAGCTTGTGTTCATCAAAGTAATAACGGGTGTATTTTAATAATTACACTCGTTATTATAAAGACAAAATATTATAACGAGTTCGTTTTAGTGGTCTAGTTTCATTATGTCTCCATTAGAAATGGTGTCCCATGAACAGTCTAATTTACAGGCTACCTGGGGCTTAGAAAGATACCAGGTAGTCTATTGTAGGATTGTTTAATAGTACATTATGGTACATGGGTGCTATGTTGATCATTGCACCCGAGGCGTTATTATTAAGGAAGCCGAGTGTGTAATGATCAATGCACACGTGTTTCTGTGCATTGATCATTACACACTCGGCTTCCTTAATAATAACGCCTAACGTTTTTCAACACACTTGCGAGGAAAAAAAACAGACTTGTATAGCTATTTTACTTTTATGGAAAATAGAGCGCTGGTTTTGTTTTTCCGCACGCTGAGCTAGCGCGCATAGAGAAATATACATTAGTTCAGTGAGACTTCGCAATAATAGAACGCCAGTCAGGGTCTTTTCCGTTTGATTCCAGGAGAGACCACGGACAATTTAAAGTAAATAAATTTTAGTTCATTTTGGGACCAAGGACAATTCAAATATAGCCCGCGGTTTCCTTTTGGTATGAAGTCTCTTTGATGACATTAAAAAAAGCGCACATCTCAGACTAGTAAATAGTTATGTGTGGCGTTACCGCATTAGTGCGGTTACATAAAGTAAAAAGCACGCGTGTTTAATACACTGCATTATGGACTTAAAAACGGTTCATTAAGAGCCACGTTACGAGCAAGTGTGTTTAAACATTGAAAACAGTACAAATCTATCCTAGTTAGTCATTATTATTATGGTAGGTACGAGTATACCACTTGCGATTATTTGTTAGAACAATCCTCTTCCGTCCAAAAGAGATATTTATATTGAAAACAAAAACCTGCGGGCGCGGTCGTAAGCAAAGCCCGTATATTCCTCTATCAAACTATTTTCACGAAACGGCGCGTCCGGTGAGGATCCGGTAAATATTTGAACGATCCACGTTTTACAATTTACGCTCATCTGGGGTATTCGAATGTTGCTTTATGTTCTATCAAACGGCATGGAATCCTTTAATTATATTTTTTTTGGTGTCCGTACGCTAGATGGCATTGGTTTCAAACAGAGTGATTTACTGTGTGACGAAGTTGTACAGACGGCAGCAAATCAAGCTGCTATAGTCTGTCAAATTTCTATAATAGATTTTAAACTTTATCGCTAAAGTATAGGGTTCAAAGTTGACTGGATAATTTGAAAGTTTCGAGTGGCTTGATGTGCTGGCGTCTGTACTTTGTTTTGGTGTTATTTTAACTGTCGGAAGTATTGACTTAGAAGTTTTCTACATAGTTACAGTACATGTTTCTTACCTCTGCCAAACTGCAAAGCAGTTTGTTGGCAGACGTAGCTCCGTTTTACATTTAAATATATAAGAAAAATAGGATAAAAATCCACTTAGCTGGACAAACGATCTAAAGACGGTGGCTGGGAAATACTGGATGCGGAATGCGGAGGACAGGGTTTTGTGGTACAGCCTGGAGAAGCTTGTGTTCAGCAGTGGATTGCGATAGGCTAAGTTAATTGAATCCAAATGTCTATTGTCGAGTAGTGAAAAATTGTAAAACAGAACCTACAGCACTTACCGACAATCTCAATAAATAACTCAGTCTATCGCAGTCCACTGCTAGACATAGGCCACTCCCAGGCTTACTCGGCCTTAACATCTTACCTTACAAACCAAGCAATCATCAACAAACCATGAATAACAAGAACTTGTGGTCAAATAAAGCGGCCGACAACAACAAAATAAGCCTTTATCCATTAATCTAAGAGACTTAAGCATAAATTGGACTATCTGTGGTGAAACTTTCCTAGTTTGAACATTTGTTATTCAGATATCCCGTTCCTAATGGAGATTTACGAGATGCTCATTATTTTGTGGAACAGATTCAATTTTAAGACTAGTTTGTGAAGATTTTGTTGATAATTTTGATGGTTTTTGGGATGCATGGAGAAGCCTCCTCGTGTAGCGCAGTTTGTTCCACCAGTTACCTACTTAACTGAACCAAGCGCTCGCTGCATCCTGGATAGCCCAGGATAACCCAACACTTTAGTTGCCCGACCAATTCTTCCCTTGCGGTGGTAGGGCTAACGCCCGCCTGGTTTGCGACCATCCCCTCACCGGAGTCCGGCGTCAAGCAGCCTGCTGTGTTTCGTCGATGCGTGAGAATTCCAGTGCCTTAGGCATGTTCTGGGCACGCTCGTTCCATCATAGACCTCATCCATCGCTTTCCATCAGGCGTGATCAAGGACAAAAGCGGGCCCATTCAGCAATAAAAAAAAATATTTTGGATTTAATGTGAGCTGTTATTTTAATGGTTTTTATTTATTTATTTATTTTATTATTTATGTACACACAGTAAAAAAACAATAAAATTTAATTAGTAATTTAAGTAGTTTAGTTTTTAATTTTTTAAATGAAGAAAATCTGTTGGAAATGCTTCCGTTTCAAAAGAGTTTCTTCATTGCGATTTCTGGCACATACCACACATATCATGTTTAACTTTCGACGCACAATGTCAAACAGTGGATTAATACCATCCCGAAATATGCACGAAAAAAATATCGATTAGTGCCACCTTAAGACCCACGTATCAGGGTGCGAGCGTGTTGCCATCAACGACACATACTGAGAAATAATTGTTGGAAAAACCTAGTAACACTTTGGCTGACTTGCACCCTAATTGCGTAACCCACTATTACTCTCAATTTGAATCATTTTGAAGCATATTGTTGATCCATTGCTCCATATGTTCGAAAAATTTGTCTGCTCAGCAACGTAAATAACGCAATGAATGTTGTTGAACTGTCAAAATGAAACCCGTTGCTACTGATAGTGTGTTACGCAATTACCCTGCTGGTAATAAAACGCAGGACCTCATGTTCAGCAGAAGCGCTGGTGACAACTAGATCTACGACGATTTAGATTGTTGTAAAATTAAAGGTAATTAAAAGACTTTTCATCTCTAACAAAGAGTAACTTCAAAAGTATAGTTTGCACTAGATAGTATTTCGGTAAGTTCTCGTCCCTTTATGTAATCTAAAGAAGCTAGGTACAACTTTAGTAATTTTATTTAAAAAATAAAATAAACACATTTAGAAAGACATTTACAAACAACATTTAGGAAATGTATGCAAATTAATATGACTAAATTAACTAGCACATTATAACTACTATGTAGAACCGAAACCACTTCAGTTGAACTCGTGCGGTGTTGCCAAACTTCTGCAGCTGGAACATTTTAATTGCCGCAATTAATTAGGATTGAGTTAGGTTTCTTTCATACACGACCCACGCATAATGAGTAAAATATTTCCGTATTATGAGATGTTAATTTGCAAAATTATGAGCTAAAGTAATGAGGGGTCTTTGGTGAATAGTATTATTATTATTTTTTTTTGTATCGTGTAGGTAAACACCAAATCTATAATCAGCCTATATAGTTCCCACTGCTGGGACACAGACCTCTCTTTGAGAGGGAGATGGTTATAATCCACTTGTCACTGTTGGTCATCAAATCAAATTCCTGGAAATGGAACTGGCATGAACTGCGTTCAAAAGTTCCTAAATAAAATAAAGAATATTAAAAAAGAAAAAATCAAATTCCATCTTCAAATCCATACTTGGTACTAAGGACGGTACACACGTTTATTGATTTTTAGCTCCACAAATACATAAACATGATTAACGCTAAACGTATTTAAAACATAATTCTGTCTCTGACGTCTTGAACTGAGTGACAGAAACAGAACGATGTTTTAAAGATGCTATTGTGTACTAAGTGATTGGCGGTGCAAGCGGTCCTAAGGCTCTTTATACACGGCACGGTTTCTTTACAGTACGGCGCGGCGTATAAACTGCAGCGTAGAAAAAATGCATCAACCAGCTTCCATAGCCAGCTGCAATACACACAGAACAAATTCACGGACAGAAAGTTAAATTCCTACCCATTACATTTAACATTCTGTTTCGTATCGTGACGTACGACATTAGGAAAAGCAATCATATCTAATAGTAATATGTACAAATGTAGTCATCAAATATTAATATAACCTGTGTGAATCTATCAAAATATCCTACCTACGTTTGAAGTGAAAATGGAACTCACGAGTTGAAATTACAAAGGTTGGTTCTTCGAAAAAGCAGCAGGAGCATTCGTGTGTACGTATTTATAATGTACACACATAATAAAGTAAAATAAAAATAAGCTTGAGTAGGTACAGAATTATCGCAAATTCTCTATATCAAAAACATAACTATTGATACAACATGTTTCGTATTTAAATTACGCAATGGATTTTGATGTGGTTTTGACCTAATCAGAGAAGATGTGACCTAATCAGGTTGTGTGCTCATTACGCGGCTGGGTCAAAGGCTTGATTAGGAAAGCAGTACTCCTACCAGCAGGTATAGTGAAAAGGTTTCTCTTTCTAGAGCCCTGACCACCGGCAGCCTAAACCCTGTTCCTGATGGCGATGGGGCTACTATTTTTTATTCTTTTCTGTTTTAATATAAATATGTAAACAATATGTATCAAAATTAAGTAAAACAGAAAAAAAAATAAGTCATCACCTGCCTAGCCTTTTCCCAACTATGTTGGGGTCGGCTTCCAGTCTAACCGTCTAACCATCTAGTCTAAAAAAATAAATAAGTGAAATCAAAAAAATCCAAACCTAAATTCGTTTATTCAAATTAGATTAAGAATCAACACTTTTTCAACAATAAAGTAATTTTTAGTAACACACGCAAAAAAACCCGCAGCTAAAATACCCCTGCAACCTGTACAGGAGTAAACATCAAAGAATTAAGACTAACAGAGGATTGAACATTTCAATCAAAGTGGTTATGCATAATTCAGTGAGACGCCCCGAAGGACCGTAATTGAAATACGCGAGGCCTTCGGGTAGCCACTTCGATGCTAATCGGTGACACCTTGCGTAAATCACTATCCCTTTTAATAGTGTTATTGGTAGGTAGTGATGTTAGCGTTTATTTTGATGTTCGTTTTCTTGTTGATTGATTATCTTTTATTGTTTTTCTTGTTATGGTGGATTATTTTTTTTTTTAGGCACAAGTCAGCCGCATCACTACATAGTATAAAACAAAGTCGCTTCCCTGTCTGTCTGTCCCTATATATGCTTAGATCTTTAAAACTACGCAACAGATTTTGATGTGGTTTTCTTTAATAGATAGAGTAATTCAAGAGGAAGGTTTATATGTATAATACATGCATAATATAGTAGAGAAACACTGGTCATTTTAGAGGTTTCTAATGTAATGTCGTAAATAAACACATTTTTTTGCGCTTACTTTGTAAACGCTGGCTGAACCCGTCGAGATAGATCAAAATAATGTACTACAGTATTGTACACCTTAAAAAGGTCTACAAAAAAGTTCGCGATGGTATATGTCTATCTCTTAGGGATAACCCAAAATATCCATTTTTATCCTATACTTTTTACGAGAAATAATGGCTCTAAAATTATCAGTGTTTCTCCATTGCACCCGTGCGAAGCCGGGGCGGGTCGCTAGTGCACAATAATACGTTATTCTAGAGTCTCCACACAATGAGCGCCAAAGAATGTGGCTAAAATGTAAAGAAATATGTGCTAAAAGAAGTTTTTTTTATGTGGTAGTGTCTAAAAGAACTTTACAGCCCAGCTGGACAGAATAGGCAACCTTTTAATGAAGTCGGTTCAAAAATGTATTCAGCCGATCGATTATGGGAAAATCTCACCGTGATAACTAAGGTGATATTAACGACTCACTCCACGCTCACTTGACCTAAGTTTTCATGTTGAGACGGTTACAGAATCGCACGGCAGTTTTGTTTTTCACCTCACCTGATGTTAAGTGATGATGCTTTTGACGCTGGTCAAGACGTAACACAATCATTTATGGCTTAACGTTCAATATATCTACGTAGCTATAGTATCTATAATAGGGATATCACACTTACTTGTATTTTTATATTTCCTAGTAATTCAAACTGGGTTTTTAGGTTTCAATTGACTGTACAGGTAAAAGGCCACTTTGACGATTATCGAAGTAGACATACTGCGATTAAAACAATGTATTCAGAAAGAACTTATGACAATAGGTTATTGTAGGCATTTTGCAATTTAACGTATGTTAATGGTGGTTTCAAAATGATGCCATTGTGCTTGCAATTACTTGGAAATAGAAGAAAAACACGCAAAATAGAAGAGGAACTCTTCCAAACCGTCCCGAAGCGTACAGAAGCGTTCTGTACCGTATTTTAAGATCGAGCAAAAAACGCCGAAAAGAAATTCTGTTCTATCAGAATTTATTTCCTTTTATTTATTTAAAATAATAAAAAGTAAAATATTAAAAGCAAAGAAATTCTGTATATAAAACTAAAGGGCCTCCCTTTAATTTTATATACAAAATTTCTTTGCTTTTATTTTTTAACTTTACATAATTAGAAATTCTGTATATAAAATTAACCGTACAGCGCATAGTGTCCCACATATGGGACATACCAAAAAATGTCTTATATTTTAAAAATCGATCTAAGTAGCGTGATCTAATGTTGACAAGATTAACTATTATGTATTTGAGTTTCGAATTTAGTACCATATATTTTGGATAGATCTGAATAAACATTTATTTATGTTTCTTTTTCAAATCGGTAGGTACTTTGACTACGATTAACGAGCGGCGTATAATAATCACAAAAAAAAAAAAAGATAAAATTGAAATGATAGAATTTTCAGGGTCGAAATAATTAGTAGAGGTAAGTTCATGTTCATATTTGTTATTTTACGTGTAATCTTGTAATTTCATTGATACTACGTAACACATATTAACATTATAATGCATGATGTGCCATGCACAAAAACATACGTTTCTATTGAGTTATGATTATTCTAAATATTTTTTCGAGAAATGGCATCATATTTGCAGGCTAATGTATTTTTTTTTAAGCCGATACGAAAAATCATGCACTGTAGGGTTAAAGAGGCCCTGTAATGTTATATACAGAATTTCTTTGCTTTTATTTTTTTACTTTATATTATTTTATTGTTTGTTATTATGGTGGTCATATAGTACACACTCTGTAGAAATTATTTCAAGTATCTACCTATAACGGTTCAAAGATAGCTCTGTGACAGGCGGACGTACCTACAGACGGACGGGCAGTGCGTAAAAATCACCCAAATAAGTGCAAAAGTAGGCATCGTGCTATGAAACCTAAGTAGGATAGCAATATTATTCTTTAAAGCCAACCAAATAGAAGTGAAACTAACGTATTTCTGTAGAAAAACGAAGCACCCAAGTAAAGTGGGTACTTACGTTTAAATTTATCGTACCTGCTTTTACTTAGTGATTGATATATGGCCACAAAGAAGTGGTTGTATTTCCAGTTGATCGGTGAATATTTCCGAGAACTATTAAGTATGAAGGTCATCATCTGCCTAGCCTTTTCCCGACTATATTGGGTCGGCTTCCAGTCTAACCACGAAACCCCTTGGTAAGACTGGTTGTCAGACTTTTGAGCTTCTGACGACCCGTAACGACCGTCATAGATTGTATAGAGAGAGAGACTGAACCAACGGCTTAACTTACTTTCCGAGGCACGGAGGGGTCTTGGTATGTAAAGATTGTCACCCATCCACGGACCAACTGCGGCAAGCGTCGCTCAACCTGATTGATCGACCCGTGCAGCGGTTATTACTTAGTCACAAGCAACACCATCGTGTAAACGCTTTGGTGGTAATTTATGCCAAGCCGCTGCGCCTTTTACAGTGAAATAATGAAGGTAAGGTATGATCTTGGATTACATACCTACCTATGTTGTAGTATTAGATAGGTTTTTGACGCATACCTTTGCAAATTCATCGTTCATTTTCTGAAATGCTTAAACGTTTCGTAAAGATGAAGGGTTTTTCTAATAAAGCTATGAAAAAAAGAAAAGAATGGAATATGAAAGAATAAAGTGTATTTGGACACAGTTCGTGAAACACAAAATACAAAATTAACAAAATAAAAATAATGTTTGAAACTACAATAGTGTGTGCGTCACGGCTACTCCAAAAGGGTTCGTTTCAGCATTAATACCAGACAGATGCTGTCTGACGCTGGTTTTCTAATGAACAAATAGGGACAAATGAAGGGTAGTACACACAGTTTCAACATACCTGATACATACCTACTGTTATACTTGACAGATCGTCAGGATGGTTCGAGCTACGATCAGCCATCAGGCGGGTTTATGTGGGTATCGTGCAAATAAATAACAATTACTTAGGCAAATAATCACTTTAATCACTAGTTACACATTCAATAACTATTATGGCTTTTACCCTGCTGTGAGACAATGGCAGGCAGGTATACGGATGATGGATCAACAAAACGTAGGACAGTTCCGAAGCGTCTTCACTGCTCGATCACCAGGATAAAGAGTGCCGACTTGGCGCGTTCTCTTCAACCTCGTAACCGACCGGAAACGCCCCGACTCTGTCAAAGCGCGCCAATTCTAGTCCTGATAGTTGCCGCTAGGTGGCGTGCCTTGTTTTGTTGAAAACGTCAATTGCCGGATGCGACACGGCCATCCTACGAGGACATACGTCCTCGTGTGTTAATCTGGAACAATATTACAACAGCACAGTATACGTTCGGCCATGCCTGGCATCGATTCAAAGTATGTTGCTATCTGCTTGCTCTCAATTAAAGAAATTTGGACTGTAAAGTTTGTTTATTTAACTAACAATTTCATCATATATCTAACACTATTCTATTAACATCCCAAATAGCAAAATCAATTTAAAACAATAGCTAAACAATTAAGTAACGAGTCAAGTAGTAGGCAGAGATAACAATTAAATAAGCAATATGACAATCAATCAGAGTCCAGGTACTATTGAGGATAAGGTGCACTGATAATTTAGGAATTGACCAAAAGTTATTAACCAATTAACAAAGCCCCAGGTATCTCATTCGCGGTCAACAATCACAGCTATAACATAGCTCCATCACATTTGTCACATACGCACTTCCCGGAGGAATGCCGAGTCGTCCTTGACTCTACGGTCTTGGCTTCAAGGCTAGACCCGACCATACTACCCAGAGCTACCGCGTACCACGTACCCACGGTCTAGCATGTAGATGCCGATTTCTAACGGGCTATGGCTACGATACCCTGGTACGGTCTCCGACCCAACGAATCGAGAACCCGTGCATCTAACACAAACAATTCAATTCGACTCTACCTCCACTATCTCGTCATCCTCAACAACCTCAATAGGTACTTGGCCCTCAGGCATTTTTCTAACGCGATCGTGTGCGTACTTATAGGTACGCTTATTGACCAACGACTTTAATAGGTAACGATCTCCGTCTAGGATCTCTACAATTTGAAATGGTCCTCTATACTTGGCATCTAATTTTGTTTGATTTCGCTCCTCATTTTCTATTAAAACGAACTCACCGATGGAGAATTTACAAACGTTAGCCTTATTACGATCAAAACGTTCTTTGTCATAACGCGAGGATTTTTCAATATTTTCAGATGCTAATTGCCTGACTTCGTCAAGATTTATCGTTTCGTCTAAATCATCAGCCATTAAATCAAGGGGACGCGCAACTTTGCCTATAAGAAGCTCTAACGGGCTAGCTTTTGTTACTCGGCTTACTGTACAATTCAAAGCTAACTGTACTTCGCCCAGTGAATCTTGCCATGACCTATCTTTATCAGACTCTACTGCAGTCAGCATTGACTTTAAGGTGCTCATTATACGTTCTACCTGACCGTTAGCTCTACTAGACCCGGTAGCGATCAGGTGGAGTTTAACGTTCTTACTCTCACAGAAGTCCCGAAACTCCTTACTTGCGAAGCATCGTCCTTGGTCCGCGATTATACGAACAGGAGCACCAAACAACGCTACACTGTCCGACACTGCCTTGATACTGCTCTTGGTGTCTATGTGCTTAGTATGGGAAAGCAATACATACTTGGTAAATGCATCGATCATCACGAACACATACTCCTTCCGGTCACTCTTCCCGCTAAGCTTACCAGTAGCGTCTATATGTACGGTATGCCACGGTATCGCCGCCTTGGGAATAGGATGTAACTGAGCTTGCACCTTACCTGAATGAGATTTTGCCACCTTACAGACCACACAGCTATCTACAAACTTTTTAACGTATCGACTCATACATTCAAACCAATAGTGATTATACAACTTTTCCAAAGTTTTGTCCCATCCGAGATGCATGAGAGACTCGTGGACGTTACTAGTAACCGACCACCGCATAGCACGAGGAACAATCGGTAAACATCGCGTCCTACCGTGCCGTTGCACCTTGCGATGTAGTACCCCTGATCTTACCTCGTATGTTTTGGCTACATCTTCATTGAGTTGACCTTGGTTAAGGTCAACCATCATCTTCTTGATCTCTTCATCTCGCAGCTGCTCCGCAAGAAGCCAGTTGTCTCCTAGTTCGGTTATATTTACCTGCTTTTGCTCGACTCTGCCATGGGGATGCCGTTTAGGTATGTCAGGTACCAAGTTGCGTGAAAAGAAATCAGCATGCCATTTGCTTACCAACATTATATTTAACGTCGAACTCGAATAGCTGCAAAAACATCCACCACCTATGTACCCTTGGCGTTAAGTCCGTTTTGTTGAGCGACGACTTCAAAGAGTTACAGTCGGTGACGACTGTAAATTTTCTGCCATGAAGATACTGCCTAAAATGTCCTACCGCGTTGACGACAGCGAGTGTCTCCAATTCGTAGGAGTGATAGCGTGACTCAGCTGATGTCGTGCGCCTGCTATAATAAGCAATAGGTCGTTTCTTACCGTCTACGATTTGCAGTAGGATCGCACCATAACCGTCTGCGCTAGCATCGGTGTGAAGCTCAACAGGATACTTCGGGTTAAAAATCATGAGCACTGGTTCATTAGTTAAAATATGTACTACCTTTTGTCGTGACTCTTCACAATTAGAGTTCCATTGGAATGGACATTTACCTGATGTTAGTTTGTATATCGGTGCCATGAGACGGGAAAAGCCTTGTACAAACTGGCGGAAGTATGACGCCAAGCCTACAAATTGTCTCACCTGCGTTATTGACTTAGGCGGAGGCAGGGTTGATAGAGCCTCTATTTTACGCTTGTTAGGTTTGATCTCACCCGCCTCTACCTCGTATCCTAAGAATTCGACACGTGATTTTAAGAATGAGCATTTTTTCAAGTTCATTGAAAACCCAGCTTTTGTTAGTACCTCCAAAACTGTGCGCAACCTGTCTAAGCCTTGATCTATAGAGTCCGATATAATTAAAATATCATCAACGTATACGATCACATACTTATGCGCTAGTTCACCTAAGGCATTGACAATAGCTCGTTGAAAAACTGAGATGGCATTTCTAAGACCGAACGGCATCGCTAAAAATTCATATTGTCCATCAGGTGTTATGAAGGCCGTTCGTTCAATCGATTTGTTTTGGATTGGTATTAAATGAAAACCGCTCGCGCAGTCTAATTTTGTAAAATAATTAGCACCATGAAGTCGCGAAATTTGATCAGAAATCAACGGCAGTGGGAAACGATCCGGAACTGTATTGGAATTCAACTCCCTATAATCTATGCACATACGATGTGACCCATCTTGTTTATTTACTAAAAGCGCGGGACTAGCAAAAGGAGAACAGCTAGGCCGTGTGATGTTCGCCTGTAATAATTCGTCAACCCTGTCGCGTATTATTTGACGTTCCGTCGGAGAACACCTATATGGTCGCCTCTGAACTGTAAGATTTTGATCAATAAGCCTAATTTCTAACTCGCCAGTAGTCACGCGACTAGTAGGAAAACCGGTTATGAAAAAGTCCGAATATTGTTGTAAAATTTTATCGAGGTCGGGTTTTCTGTCTAAAGAAATGTCAGTGTCAATGCAATTAAAATCATTTCTATGTAAGAGGTAAACATTACTTGATTTGCAAACATTTACAAACTTGTCCTTTGACAAATTAAACTCAGTTGCGGTCATACTAACTCGAAAACCGTTACACACAATCTCTCGACCTAATAAAATATCACTGCGTAGGTACTCATCAGGCAAAACGTGAAATAATATCTCCATCGTGAAATCATTAATTTGAACTCGAGACAACAATTGTAGGGTACTCTTAACTTTGTCATTACCAATACCAATTAGAGAAATCACATTATCAAATCGTTTTCCTTTAAATTTACTCGCAATACTTTCTTTTAGTAAAGAACACTCTGCACCCGAATCGTAATCAAATTTAAAATGCTCACCAAAATGTTGTAATGTACCCGACGGGGGCTCGACCACGCATAGGTCGACTCGCTTCTCCGCGGGGGCTGCGGCTCCAGACGCGGGCGCTGTGCAGCGGCTCGCGATGTGGCCCGGCGCGCCGCACTTGTAGCACGTGAGCGAGCCGGTCTGCTGCCGTTGTCCGAGGCTCAAAGTAGCCGCCGGTGCTGAAGACGGTTTCTTCGCGTTGATGTTCCTCGTACGGCATTCTGCTTGCTTGTGTCCCAACTTCCCACATGAATGGCATTTTATAGGAAGCGGTGACGAAAACCTTGGTCGTTTTTCATTTCCTACATCAGGCGTTGTTCGTGCATCTGAGGGGTTTTTGCGCTTTAGGTAGGAAAACGCCTGTAGTTCTTGCTGCAATTGATGACGCGTCTTAATTTCTGTAGTGAATGCAAGCCGTTGCAAGCGCGTGTCTATTTGTGCCAAATGAGCGATAACTGTTGACACTGCTATTTGTTCAACGCTCAAATCCTTCCACTTATTTAACAGAGACGTAATTAAGCGACTCGAATAGGCAGCGTAAGTTTCGTCATCTTTAGGTTTTTCGTTATTAAATTTTATGAGGGTAGCTGCAGATGTCTCGACGCACACAAATCTTGCTTTAAATAACTCCTTAAATTGTGCCCACGTTATGCCTGAGTAGCTTACTTGCGATAGCCATGTAGATGCGGAACCTTTTAACGCTTTACTGATGGTCATAATAAGCTGACTCCCTTCCATCGCACACTCTCCAAAACACAAGTCTGCAGTTGAACACCATGATGCCGCGTCAGATTCTTGTTTTTCAGGATTGAACTCGGGTAGAACCACGTGGTTGTTCACACTTGGGCTCTTCAAAGCGTGTATCAGGGCTTGCATTTGCTGGTTTTGTAATTCGAAAAGTAGACGCCATTGTGTATCACTGTTACTCACACCGTTTGTCGATTCATTTACACGACTGAATCCCACTTCTGATGACAGATCGTCAGGATGGTTCGAGCTACGATCAGCCATCAGGCGGGTTTATGTGGGTATCGTGCAAATAAATAACAATTACTTAGGCAAATAATCACTTTAATCACTAGTTACACATTCAATAACTATTATGGCTTTTACCCTGCTGTGAGACAATGGCAGGCAGGTATACGGATGATGGATCAACAAAACGTAGGACAGTTCCGAAGCGTCTTCACTGCTCGATCACCAGGATAAAGAGTGCTGACTTGGCGCGTTCTCTTCAACCTCGTAACCGACCGGAAACGCCCCGACTCTATCAAAGCGCGCCAATTCTAGTCCTGATAGTTGCCGCTAGGTGGCGTGCCTTGTTTTGTTGAAAACGTCAATTGCCGGATGCGACATACTTATAAAAAATAAAACTGGTAATCAAATACATATCATTACAAAAACAAACAAAAAAACTAAAACAACAAAGTCTCATCAAAACCTGTTCTTCGTGATCATCTCACGATGCATTGATCGGTGCACGGTGTACTCAAAGCGCAACGGGCCGCCGAGCGCGACGGACAGTACACCGACTGTTATTTACTTAAACTATTATTACTATTATACTAGTATTATTTACTTTGCATCAAAAAAACTGTGGGTTGTTTGAATAGTCGCAATAATAATAAAAACTAGTATAAAAAGATTGCTCATAATCAATTTAATACTCGTCGAAGAAAGTGAAGTATAACAGTGTAACAATAGATGAAGTAGATGCAAATGTTAATAGAAGAAGGTAAACGTCATTTACTACGATAATTTAATTTTACGGTTCAGCATTGTTAGTCTGAGTTTCGTGTTAGTGTAAAATAACTTATTTATACCGTCTTTTGTTTTAGTTGCGCATTTTCGAAAAATGCCTCAGCCTGTGTACATATTAACAAAAGAACAGTCTTTAGCCAAGATTCCACAGAAAAATAAATAAAAAGGTGGATGTATATTTTTATTCATGACCATAGATACAAGTCATTCAGTCGTATACATAAATGGGTGGTGGATGTGATGTACAGACGCCAGCACATCAAGCAACCCGAAACTGTCAAATTGTCCCAATCAACTTTGAACCTTGTGCTTTAGCGATAAAGTTGAAAATCTATTAAAGAAATTTGACAGATTGTAGTAGCTTGATCTGTTGGCGACTGATGATGCGATCTCGACGCCGTCGTGCCGTTACACGGTGGCCGGTGCCGTTCCGTAGACATGTGCGCACGGCCTAAGGGCCCGTCCCCATCGCCACGGCGCGGAGCCGCCACCGTACAACGGCACGGCGCCATCAACTTGCTTGTTGCTCGTTCGAGCAGACCAACTAAGGGCCCGTCCCCATCACCACGGCGCGGCGCCGCCACCGTACAACGGCACGGCGCCATCAACGTGCTTGTTGCTCGTTCGAGCAGACCAACTAAGAATTTACGCGCGCGCCGTGCCGTTGTACGGTGGCGGCGCCGCGCCATGGCGATGGGGACGGGCCCTAAGAATTGACGCGCGCGCCGTGCCGTTGTACGGTGGCGGAGCCGCGCCGTGGCGATGGGGACGGGCCCTTAGTCCCGACCGTTACCACTGGGCCGCCACTGCTCAATAGAAACTAATCAGTGAATCATGTTAAAACTCATTATTAAAAACGAGCTCATTATTAGTAACTACATAATCAAACCTCAACAATAAAATACTGGTATTCAGCTGCATCTAGTTAGACTGGAAGCCAACCCCAATATGCTTGGGAAAAAGCTTGCCTCAACGAAACAAAATGGTGTTTTTTGTTGGTTTAATTTCAGAAAAACCTGTAGAGCTATTCTTTAAAAATCTCACCATGATAACTCGGGGTGAATTGAGTTTAAAGTGAGCTGCCGGTCAATTCTGTAAAAATCTCACCGTGAAATCATAAGTGAAGTGAGTACTTAATAGTGTTAATCCCTAGCGAATGACAGCTCACTCCACGCTCACTTCACGCAAGCTTTCACGGTGAGATGGTTACAGAATCGCACAGCTGTCATTAGTGTCAATCCCTAGCATCAGATGGAAGGACAACTCACCTAACTTCTCACAGTGAGATTCTAACAGAATCGACCGGCAGTATGTAATTAAAATTACATTTCCACTGAAAATTAACAAATTAATCACAGCTAAGTATATTAAGCTCCATTCACATAGGAAACATTGCTAATATCTCCATAATTAGCAGTTTATTAAACAGAACTGAAATAAAGCCAACAATTGGGAATTAATTTTAGCCATCCCTACGTATATATACCAGTGCTTTGTTTCAGGCACTTTGTTAACCGAACATCGAAAATGGTCGTAATAAATTATTTTCAATGAACACGTAATTTTGGCTTGTGACTATTAAAGTATAGTATAAAAAGCAGTTTCAATTATAACTATCTGATGAACGTTACAAATACAAATAGCTACGCGTAACAACATTTTTGTTGTTATGGTTAATAAAGGACATATGTCCTATGTTGAAACTAAAAAAAATAAGTAACGGCTTTACTATAAAATATTTTTGAAGTGAAAACTTTAGCATCGTTGTGATTTGAAACTCAATGAAACGAAAAAACGACAGTAAAAAGAGATAAACACATACACCTATAGGATTTAACGTGTGAGAGAATGAGATATAAGGCATTACACAGTGTTTCTTATATTTGTGATCTCCTCTTTGTGCGCTGTCCGTACCCTCTCCCATCTTCATACGTTCGGGAATATTCGTAAGTCTTCGTAGATTGTCGGTACTGCTCTGGGCGCCTTCAAGCAGAAACCTAATAACATTTTTGAAAGTTTCACTTCTATCGCGTGTGAACTGCACACATGTGTTTTTTTATGCTAATTTGAGTCCTATTGAAAAGTAGCTAGTGAAAAAATCGAATACAATAAAGTAAGTTACTATAATTTTGATAACTTATATAAAACTATGCAATGGCGCCGATTCTCTTTTTCACAAAGTAAACTAAATTTATGTCAGTGTATCTTTTTCGGCTTCGTCCCAACTATCACCGATCCCGACTCTACACGATTAAAAGAGTCCCAACTCTACACGAAACGATAAAACGTACAGTCAGAATGAAAAACATTTAGAGGTATTTAAAAATACTTTGATCAGCATGCTTCAAGTGGCTATTTTCCAAGCCATGTTACACAAAAGTCACACAGGTGGCGCAGTCCTTCACCATTGAACAAATACAACCTTTGTTTTTTAAAGAAAAGAAGCAGTCTTTTTTTAAAAGACCAGGGACAGCGCCACCTGTGTGATTTTTGTGCAACATTTCTTGGAAAATAGGCACTTGAAGCATGGTGATTAAAGTATTTTTAATTCCTCTAAATGTTGTTTCATTCTGACTGTACGTTTTTATCGTTTCATGTAGAGTTGGGACTTTTTGTTAGGTAATTTTAAATTGTGTAGAGTCGGAATCGGTGAGAGTCGGGACGAAGCCTTTTTTCTGTCTATTTCACTAAAAAAAGTACAGAAGATAAATATTAGTTTAGTCCTTTTAAATTAGTTAGCGCCAGACGTGAATTGACGTATTTTTAGTAACTAATTTTATAAACACGTAACCTTGTCTATAGAGTATCTTAATTTGATAGGACTAAACTAATATTTATCTTGCCCTTTTCATAATGAAATAGAAAGAAAAATATGTAATAAGCTTAAAGGAGATGGAAAACGGTGGGCCCAAATGTAATAAGTTGAGATATGATCTAAAAAATTTGTCATATTTTTTTATCTTAGAATATGAAAATTCACCTCAATTCTCAATCTGGAAGCGGAGAAATATGAGAAAGATAGTTTTCGTGAGATTATCGATTGAGTGATCGATTACACAGTTACGAAAATAAAACCTTTGCACTAAATAATTAACTCAAAGTAATTAAATGCACTATATATACTTATATGCAATATAGTGCATATAATTACAGTCATATTAATAAATAAAATATCAATTTAATTACTGAAAAATCAATATTCATGAGTATCGATTTCATATTGATTAAAATCAGTCTTCTATTTTCAGTCTATTTATGTCACTGGCATGACAGCTGGCGGGCATTGACATAGACAAATTGGCGACTGCTCTTGTTTTCTCATTCATGAGCAAACTGAATGGAAAAATTGATTCCACAAATTGAAAATTTACGTGTAAATGTACCTCGAGTATGTGTGTGTGTGTAGGTAAGTACCCTAAATTTTTTTTCTTTCATGATTTTGTTTTACCACTTTGTCAGTGTGATTAATAATTATGTATACCATGCCAAATTATATCTTTGTAGTACTAATTGTCTCTGAGCTAAGCTACGGACGGACGGACGGACGACATGGCGAAAATATAAGGGTTCCTTGTTGACTACGGAACCTAAAACTGGTAAAAGTAAGAATGCAGAGAGAATGATATTATTATTATTATTTTAAGTCTGTTAGCTTTTTAATGAATTAAATATTTGCCAGTTATTAAACAAGAAAAAAAAAAGAGAAAATGATAATATCTTTATTTTCCCTTTTGCATATTTCCAGCAAGAGATTAGGTTGCTGCGCGCTGAAAATATGTAAATAAACGTACTTACATATTTTCAGCGAATTGAAGTTGCCCACCTTTTGCATAGGTGTAGTAATACCTATTTTATACAACGTTTGCAGTAGACTAACGTAGTTTGACCGACCTCAACATATTATAATTAACGATATTTGCCATAAACTTATTATACAGCATGATTTTTTTTACAGTCTCCAATTTTTTACAGGGTGTTCTACCCATGAATATGAACAATCAATATGGAACCAACTCTGAGATCACGAAAAAAAAAACCAGCTGTTTCATACATTTTGGTCAAGTAGTTATTGAACTTTTGTATTAAACAGCTGATTTTGTTTTCGTGATTTCAGATTTGGTCCCATAGTGAAAGCTGTCAATGAGTTAAAGCCATAGATTTTTTTTTTTTCCATTCTCTTTTTTCAACTGTCATCCGTCAGTCAGGATGACACCTTAAAATTCTCCGTTTTTTTCAATTTTAATGTATTTATTTTGGAAAATTCGTTGTGTTTCAAAAATTCGTAAAGAATGTGCGTAATATGGAAGGAGTGATGGGGCTATGGAGAAATTTCTTGAGGATGCGTAAGCGTGCGTGATCCATCGCCGCCCGTTCGATGTCCACCGCGCACAGGATGGATGGAAACCAACACATGAAGTTTTTTTTTGCTCCGCTGGTGTAATTGCTGAATGGCGTTCTAGTGTGAGGATAAATAAATAAATGAATAAATAAAACAAATAAATAGTTTGAACAATATCCAGTCCACAAGCCAGGGGTAAAATCCAATAATCTAAAAATACATAGTTTCTTTTAAACGGCAGAGGTTGGTTTACAAATCAAAGATTGCGACTACTAAAAGCTTAATTTTTGGGGTATTCCTCGAAGCGCACCAACTTTGAAGTGCAAATGAAGCACACCAAAATTAATCCTCGAAACGCACCATCGTTTTGAGGAATACTTTTGCTGCACTTTATTTGGTGCGGTTTAAAGTTGGTGTGCTTCGAGGAATACCCCTAATTTTTCCCACAGAATGTTAGTTTTTTGTTGGAGGCCATTATTATTTGATGATCATTTTTTCGTCATGGTTATCCATTTCATGGTTTTAGTGCTGATATCGAATAACATGAACATTCTTGATTTTAAGATGGCGGCATGTTCTAAATCAATTCTCATAGCTATCAATAAGTTTCATGCCGATTGTAAACTCGATACCCAAAAACCGTAAAAAAAACGGAATCCATAATATTGTCATATCAGTTTGTGCGCGCATTCTCGGATGTTATAATAATTATCCATTTCACTCGTAGACAATTATATATATATCGATGAAAATTTGAAATAATGTGTATTCTTTGCACCGCAAGAGATTATAAAGATGTTTATTTATTTGTTTATTTATTTAATCTTTTCGCACACAAAAACACGCACGATTGGCGTGAAACTTCTACATTAGATATTAAAAAACTTCATTATCTTCAACTTATTTAACTTGAACAATGGATGGATTCGTCATATAACTAAATGATGTATTATTTACTGCCCCTGTGATGGAGTTTAGATGTCCGAAATCTCCAATTTTTATGTTTTTTAGCCTCGACCACTACTGTCAACAAAATGGCGATTGCCGCATTTACAGACTTGAATTTAATAAAGGTAAATTAATTAACTTGAGCGCTAAATATGAAATATAGTTTTTCATCCAACTCTCTCAATTAGCGCTGATTCATAAGATTTAGTGGGTAGCATAATAAATATTAAAATAATTAATATAGGGTGTCTCATGTTATTATTCCTGGCTCCAATGGGACCCGTTACCGAGCCGGCGGAGGTTCGTGTGTTCGGGTTCAATCGGGAGCGCTTCCGACATATACGGTTAATATAACAACGTGTAGCTTTATAAATCCATTTTATAAAATCACCTAAATATTCCCTACTTTAATTCAGCGAAAAGCTCAACATCATCAAAACTTTATACAGCGCCATCTATCCCCAGATTCTCGAACTCGCAACTCAGACGGCTGAGTAAATATTCAAGCTTCGTCTATACAATACGCAAGTAGTTATCCTGTTGTACGGATAGAGGTATCGCCATGTATCGTTTGGAAGATGTCATTACTAAACTCATAATAATATTGTTGCTTGTGACTCGGCTGTCAATTTACGAGCATATTTCGTACAAGCTTCTGCCCGCGACTTAGTTCGAGTAAAAGTCACAAGACACATTTTTATAGGTACAACTTTCCTGTATACGATTGTAGTTTTGCTCTCAGCAGCCAAAATATGAAGATAGTCAGGACTGCAGGTGACGCGGCAGCAAGCGACGTACAGTTGTGTTGAGAAGCAGCTCGTCCTGTGGTCGAGTTCTGCTGCAGCCTTTAGTAGTAATTTTCTATTGCTTGCCAAGTTTTTTTTTTTGTAAATTATTGAACGGCTGCGTTCCTGTATATACTGCCAAATGACACAACACCAAATTCATTCGTATCGAATTGATTTAATCGTAACGAATTTCTTGGTTTTAATGAATTTGAAGATCTAAATGATAGATTTGAATTAATTCAGCACACTAATAGCATGACACACTGGCAATCAGAATCTGGATCATTCTGAAGGATATCGCTAATCCATTGCTTCATAATGTTCGAAAAATTTGTCTGCTCAACAACATAAATACCGCAATGAACGTTGTTGAACTGTCAAAATGAAAGCCATTGCTACCGATAGTGTGTTACGCCATTACCCCGCAGTTATCAGCTTTAGCACCCTCGAAAACCATGAACACAACACCCATACCTATTAAAAATGTTAACATTTATTTATAGTCCCATTTATTTATTTATTTATGTTACTCTTACATAAAACGGCTATCAGCCAATTACATTAGTTAAAGAAAATTAGACAAAATTCATACATTCTATGATACGATGTCCACTGTTGGACAAACGTCTCCCCAATAGATTTGCAGGAACATTATTTCTTAGTTGCTGATTATTGGTGATCTGCGACTTTCACCTTTTCCTTTTTGATTATTTTTATTTTTTTTATTAGCCGTTACTGTTTCACTACTGGGCAAAGGCCTCCATACTCTTCTTCCGTATCCACAAACCTTCTTTCTTTTTTATTTATTTATTTAAACTTTTCGCACACAAAAAGGTAGAAATGCGGACTTAATGCCTTAGGCATTCTCTACCAGTCAGGTGGTTTTTTCTTCTTCTTTTCTTCCCTTTTTACCTCTCTCTGTCCAGAGCTGCCAAGGACCTATCTCTATGAAAAGAGTCCAGCTTATCTCGCCATTTCCGTGTGGGCCTGCTGCGGAGTCGTTTGCCATTAAGCGGAACCCACTGGGTCGTAAGTTTGGCCCATTGATCGTCTGACATGTAGAAGATGTGTTCACCCCAATTCCATTTAAGCGTGGCAGCTTTCCGAATGACATCAGTTATTTTAGTGATGCAACGGATTGTTGTATTCTTAACCCGGTCCACAAGTTTAATACCCAGAATACTCCGTTCCATAGGCCTCTGGCAAACCTCGAGCATGGACCTCTGCTGAATTGTCAAAGGCAATTTTTGAAAGAAAGAAAGAAAGAAAATACATTTATTTAGGACAGACTATAAGACACAGTACACATCAGATAAAAAACAAATAAAAATCAAATAAAAAAGTGTAAAGTCCGATGTAAGAAATTAAACTGGAAAGTGTGCCTCACGCCTGCGCCAAAAAGGCCCAGTTCAGCAAAAATTCCAGAAAACTGGTACCTGACGCTGGTTTTGAACTGGACCAGATGTGTGAGGTAATGGATGCATATCAGCTTTATACTGGAACGTGACGTGTGTATGTATACTTAAATAAATAAAATAAATTTGTGTCAGATGAAAACAATAATGAGTATGTATAAATAGTGGGATATTGACTAACATTGCAAAAAAAAAATAAACGAATACGGATAAATACATAAATTAGATGAAGGTTATGTAAATAAAGAAATTTTTCGAAACGAGTCATGAGCAAGAGCAATTTTCCAGCAATGAAAGTGTATAATATTGTAACAGCTATTTACGTTTTCGTGCAACATTTACCTACAGAAACACTGACACATACTCAAGTGGGTAGGAACATACATCATATGTTTGAGAGCCATACGTAAGGATGGGAAGAATACACGAGTCGATGAATCTCCTCTTGAGGGATAGAGTAAGATCCCACTTCCCTAAAAAAAGTTCACTATGAGATCGCATCTAACAACACTGACATCCCAATAATAAACGAACAGAATGGATGAACTAACAGGTATCGTTTAATCGCACATATTTAACACAGCTCATGTCGAATGAACATTCATAATCTACTAACCATGGGCTAATTAATACACGGATTGAATGAATGCCTAGTGATCACATTGTTAGTTAATAGGGGTATAATAGCGGTGACGTGGCGTATTATTTCCCTATAATCGGATTGTTTTGATGCAAAGCGCGTAGGCTGAATTGAAACATCAATTTGTGCGGCTTGTGAGATAATTTTTAGAAAAACAATTCGATTTTAAAGCTGTCGTCATTCTTTATCATCATCATCCGTAGCCCGACTTTACCCACTACTGGGCATAGGCCATTCTCAGTTAATCATTCCTACATTAAGTGCTGAGTCCTACTTCCTACTAGAATTATATATACATAAATATATAATATTATAAACACGAAAGTTTGTGAAGATGACTGGATGTTTGTTACTCTTTCACGCAAAAACTGCTGGAAGGATTTGGATGAAAGGAGATTGACCAAAAGCAGTCAATGACTACCTACATGAAAAGTCTGTTCATATTATGTGTTTTATACCTTTGTATACATTAGGTAGGTAACTTATTCACTTGTGTATAGATCTGGGATAAATTGAAGTTAATAAAATATAATCTCTTTCTGACTGAAGTTGTTTTATTTCGATAATGTCACATCAACGCTGCGAGGCCATAAAAAGCACGATTATTCGTTATTCACGATTATTCACGTTTTTTTTTTTTCAATTAGCAGCTGTTCTCTTATTTTGTTTTTAACTATCTTTGTTGTTTTGTACCTACATGAGTGATCTGTGGTCATTTTATAAGTTGCGAGTAGTTTAGACATAATTTTTAGGTTATCTCCGAATTTGTTTAATTACTTTAAAACTGTGAAAATGAACACTTTTATTTAATAGTATATGAAGCGTAGTCTATAATAAATAAAGATTTATTGTGTTTCAACTTAAGACGGATTTCCATACATCGTTGGTCATGATCCTTTAGCACACAGATAATTTCGAACCAATAGAATACTTTTTATCCCGGTAGTACGTTCCTGTGGGATAATTTCCGACCCCACGCAGGCCATTGAAAAAAGCTAGTCATTAATGTAATTAAAATTCGTCTACTGCTAGGAACACTGGACATAGGCCTTCCTAGGGCATTGCTACATCAATCTTACATGCTTCTCGCATCCAGCGGATTACCGCGGCCTTTACCAAGTCACCCACGCCACGTCTTCCAGTATTCGGTCGCTAATCAAGATCTTTTTCTACCCGTCGCCAAAGTTGGCGCACATACAAACGCATATGATAGGGCACAACATCAACAAAATCATTATAAGATATCAGTACCTATAATATCCCGTAGACCCAACTTGGACAGCAACAAAAGTTTCCCTGAATACACAAGAAAAACGAAAGAGCAAAGATCTTACAAACTTTCTGCGGTGCAAGCTCTCATATTTTCCGTTACACCAAATACCACAAAAGACTTGCGAGTTACTTCTTAGTTAACAGTAAAATCAACATTGAACCCGTGGTAACTTCTGACGATTCAAAAGTTCGGCACACAACGGCAACACCCTAATTGAATGAAAACATTTGGACTTACGTTAGTATTTGTGGAAGCTAGTTTGTGAATAATGGTATTTCTAGTTTGTTTTGATTCGCTTTTATTTCTGTCGAAGAAATTGATTTTCTTTTGCAAAGTGGTGCTGCTGTTTTTCTGGTCTTCACCAATATCATTTTTTTTTTTTTGCTACAACTTTATTTAGGACTAGCTGTGCCCGCGACTTCGTTCGCGTCCCTGTCGGAAAACAAATTTCATGGGTTATTTTTTTTTTTGCGCGGATCCCTATTTATTTCTCTAAAACTAAACTAGCCTACGTTGCTCCTTATAAACAGTGCTATGTACAGCCGCCAGCACATCAAGCTACCCGGAACTGTCAAATTTTCCCAATCAACTTTGAACTTTACGCTTAGGCGATGAAGTTGGAAATCTGTCAAAGCAATTTGAAAGATTGTAGTAGCTGGATGTACTGGCGTCTGTACTAGTGAAACTGTTTTCAAAATCGGTCCAGGCGTATCGTAGATAAGAAACAAAGAGACGCACAAATATATAAAATTATAAGTATCTTAAAAACTATCATATGCTGTAGTAATGTAGTAAGAAGCTGTTGTTTTGAGATTACAAACAGACAGGTCCGTTTTATTTATTTGTATAGATATTTACATATCTCAAATATGAAAAGGATCTTGAAGGTATTCCTTTTTTAACATAAAATTCTAAAAATGTCATCAATATAAACACCATATTTATGATAATTTTAGCTCGTACCTACGGATATTCAGTTTCAAAAGAAATTCATAATTTAATCCTCTACCGGTGAAAAGCTTTATATTATCTTACGTAAAAACCGTTTTCTCGTGAAGTGTTCCATGTAAGTATAGTTAAGCTTTACGTAAAAATATTTCGACGTTAATATTCCTACGTTTTCTTTTATCACCCTGCGTTAGAAGTCCTGTTAATTATGCATCATTTAAATTACTGATACCGTAAAACCCAGTCGCTTTCAGGCACTGCGGCTAATGTTAGATATCGGTGGTGTTGCAGAAAGATATGCAGTATTATTACTTCGAAAAATATTCAGTTTTTTTTACAGGTTTCACCCATAATCAGGCTATAATGTTTCGACTGGGATACAGGCCTCGTCTTAGTAAGAGGGAGTTTGCCGTAATCCACCACGCGGGCCCAGAGCGGGTTGATAGATTTTACCCATGTATTTCCAAAAGAAGAAGCAGTGTGGGCCGCTCCCCAAATAGCGACCTTAAAAAGGTGACTGGGTAACTCTGGATGCGGAAGACGGAGGACTGGGTGTTGTGGCGCAGCCTGGGTCTATGCCCACTTGCCCAGTAATGAATTGCAATAGGCTGGCACGCCGTTTCAGTCAAAAAACGCCCACTTCTATGCCTGATACCAAGAAGAAGAGTAACGGAGATCGATGAGAAATTGGATGGTGGCCGCAGAACTACAATACTTGACCAAAATAACATCCCGCTTGTCGATGGTGGGTAGTCCTGGCCTACAGTGGTTGCCGAGGGAATGAATATAAAAAGTGTAATACTAGACAAAACTGCAGGATATGACACTTACGCTAGCTGGGCCTCAATTCTGTATAGTAATTATTATTACCCTCGTAATCTTACCACGTGCAAACCACATAAAGTTGTCAAGTATTTTGACAGTTCAAACTATGCCAACTTAGCGTTTTTCGCGCGGTTTCGTACATTGTGTCATAGAGAATATGTTATTAGAAGATGTTGTGATTTGCTATGGAATTGACATTTTTTTATTTTTTATTATGCTTTGAAAGTTTTTCGGATTTGGAGCAAAGTATTCCTGGCAGGCGCAAAATCACCCTAAGTTACGGTAAGGAATCATTAACTAGTCATCGTGAATTAGGCTCCTGATAAGCTCATAAACAAATAATAAATAATAATAGCGTACTTATCAGGACTGAGTCAATAGCAGCTCTTTCATAGAAAAGTGCAATATCTACGCGGTGAAAATGGTATGGCAGAGGATTTTTTTTTTAAATAACCGTAAACATTTTTAATCCAGATTCAGAATCTTGTATTGAATTCATGGTTACAGTTTGCGTACTTGTTAAAAATGTATCCAGTATGTAAAGCACCCTAATTGCTGTACCCACTTTCTATCTCACTCCGAAGGATCTTAAAGGAAAATCGTAATACATTGCTGCATCATCATCTGCCTAGCCTGTTTCCAACTATTTTGGGGTCTGCTTCCAGTCTAACCGGATGCAGCTGAATACCAGTATTTTACATAGAGTGACTGCCTATCTGACCTCAACAACACCCTTGGTACGGCTAGTTGTCAGACTCGGGTTTGTGACGACCCGTAACAACTCTCAAAGATCCACAAACGACAGCCAGGACCAACAGCTTATCGTCCTTTCTGGGGCACGGAGGGTCGGGATTTGTAAAGATGGTGACCAATCCACGGTCCAACTGCGGCAAGCGTAGCTTAACCTGATCGATCGACCTGTGCAACTGTTATTACATAGCCACAAGCCCCTCAACTAATTGCTTATTAAGTTATTTATTATTTATTTATTTATTTATCTTCCTACTGGAACGCCATACAGCAATTACACTAACGGAGCAAAAAATTACTTAATGTGCTGCTTCCCATCCATCCTGTGCGCGGTGGACATCGAACGGGCGGCGATGGAACACGCACGCTCACACAGCGTCAGCTCAATAGTGCCATTACTCCATCCAAATTGCGCACATTCTTTCCGATTTTTTGAGACACAATCAATTTTTCAAAATAAATGTATTAAAATTGTAAAAACGGAAAATTTTGATGTGTCGTCCTGATTGACAGATGTCATATGTTAATTTATTTATTTATTTATTAATTCAACATCACTATCATTCCAGGAATTTCCTAATTCAATAGTGTGGCCACAATTAGAGTTTTATTTCTATTTGTTTTGTTTCGTCTTTTGTTTTCTTTATTTGTTGTTTTATTTTTATTTTTTGTTTTGTTGTTTTATTTTGTTTTGTTGTTTTATTTTGTTTGAATAGTTCGTCTGCTCAACGACGTAAATAACGTAATGAATATTTTTTAATTGTCAAATTAAGAGGCAATGGCATAGCATACGTAATTACCCCGCATATTTCCACAAAACGATAACCTTGTTACGATAACATTCACGATAACCTCGAAGCCAGAACTTAGAATTCTGACAATAAGTTCGACTGGGACGTAAAACGTTTGAGTACGGATGGATCAAGTGCCTACCACTCGTGTGGAGTGCTCCTTATGATCGCCGTGTAGTGGCTTTGGCGTTTTCGAATTAATTCGGGAATTGCTGAGTGGATTGATTCGATAGTTAAAAATATAGGCATGAAATGAAAAGGCTTTGTTTTTGGAGTTCGATTAAAGCTAGAAGCTTGTTTTGTGATGTGGTTGATAGTATGGTAGTAATAACTATTACAAAAAAAAAAAAAAACACAACGGACTTCTAAGAAAAAATTTTATATATAAAAAAAACAACCGACTTCCAAAAAAAACACTACAAAGTGAAAAATAATTTTAATTTTGGAAGTCGGTGTCGTTGGTTCCGCATTTTGGTTTTTTGACACCGACTTCCGAAATTAAAATTATTTTTCACTTTGTAGTGATTTTTTTGGAAGTCGGTTGTTTTTTTTATATATAAAATTTTTTATTTTTCACTTTTTAGTTATATCTACCCCAATCAAATTCATATAAACACTACTTGCTATGTAAATATCAGTGACAGGAAGCTGCATCTGCGTTTATAGGGTACAGACGTGATTTTATGTTGTGCGATTGCGTAATTATTGTAATCATAAAAAAAAATTATAACCTTTGTAGTGAGTACAGGCGCGATATTATGTTGTGTGATGGTGTAAACAATGCTTAGATATGCTATAGCAACAATCGCGGTTAATCTGCTGTTATTTATTGAAGAGTTCCCCCGATTTCTACAAGATCCCATCATCAGATATTGAAATGGTCAATGGGACCACACGGGAAGCACCAGCTTTCAAATAAAAAAAGAATCATGAAAATCGGTTCACCCAGTCGGTTATTATGAGGTAACAAACATAAAAAAAAAAAAAAAAAAAAAAAAAAATACAGTCGAATTGATAACCTCCTCCTTTTTTTGAAGTCGGTTAAAAACAAGTTTGTTTTTTTTTGTGGAAAATGTATTTATTTTTCACGTTTTAGTTATATCCACCCCACACAAATTCGTACAACACTACTTACTAAGTAAATAATGAATGTCAGGATGTTATAACATCATCAATATAATCTAATTTGAAAAAGTAAGTATTATTGAAGCTAACTCAAAAACTTCCCATGCAAAGTTAATAAAATTCATATGGGACCACCTCTGAGGCATATACCCTATCCATTAAAATAAGAAAATTTGAAATTGATCTTCAATTGCCGCAGATATCTCGAAACATACATACAAACAAAAAAAAAACCGTCGTCGAATTGAAAATCGAAAGATTTTTTTTGAAGTTTTTGCTCCTTTTTTTCTTTTTTTTTTTTGAAGTCGGCTAAAAAGAGGGTTCTTTGGTTATAAAATTAAAGTGCAAAGATAACTTTTCGATTCAATTTTTGTTTCCAATTGTTAGAAGTGTCTAGCCCAAAAAAAACAACAAGTCATAACAATTATCAGATTAAAAACTCAAACAGGAATGAAAGAAAGGGGCAAAAACTCAATATATATTTAAAAATAAGTGAAACAAAGCCCTACAGAAGGGTGTGTAATAATTAAACTGAACTGATTTTTAGACTTTACGTCCGACCTTTTGTGCTGAAACAAAAGACGCCGACCTACAATAGAGGCCGCCACCTGTAGTAGGTGGATAACTAATGTCAGCATGATTTAGCAAAACGAAGGACAAAATGAAAAGTACTGATACCTACTGCAACATTTTTGAGGTTTTGTGTTTTTAGCGTTCCGTTCCCATGGGGGCAAACGGGGCCCTATTGCTAAGGCTCCGCTATCCGTCCATCCGTCTGAGGACTGTTTCTTTTGGTAATAGGAAGACGCTTGAAATTTTTACAGAGTGTGTACTCCATACTATGACCGCCATATTAACAAAAAATACAAAGTTAAAATTAATGGGGTTACCCCTTAGTACTGAAATGGAACATGTTTTTTTATACCAAAGATTTTTTTTTAGTATATAGTATTAAATATTGTATACATAGTCCTCCTTTTCGATTTCAATAAGGGCGACCCTTTAAAATTATTATTATTTCCTAGGGTGTGCCCTAATATCACTCGCCAGACCGAATTTAGTTTTAAATGGGTAGCAATAAAACGAGTGACTGTAAATTACAATTTTAAGTGTCAAAATTAATTAATTTGGGTTATATAATTACTAAGTGAGCGACTGACTGTGACGAAAAATCAACAGAATAGTATCTTACAAACATTAATTTGAGTTACTTAAAATACAAAATGAGCATAATAATAAGGCGTAGTCGACGGAGCCCCGCTTCGCGGGGCCCCTATTTCTGTCTGCAGGGTTTAAAGGAACCTAACACGAAGCGGATGACGGGGGCTCGTTCGCTCGCTCCGCTCGCTCACTTGAGCCCCCGTCACTCCCTTCGAACCTAACATGTCCGTGTCGGGATGCCCCAAGTCACGAGCTCGCTTCGCTCGCTTTTGCATCCTAAGTTCTCAAGTTCAATCTTGTGTTTTTCTAAGTTGCCCTCTCTGTATTTCCAGTCGCTCACTTAGTAATGTAGTCGCTCGGATAAAATTTTAATATATGAAATGGATTTATCACAATCCACTTTTTGTAAGCTCGTTCTGGATTTTATTATTAATCAATATTCGTCGTTAGTTTAGTTAATTTTTCGCTTACTCAAATTCATACCGCTCAAGTTATTAATACAGTATGTCATCATCAGTCACAAAGCTTTTTTTTAATCGCTCGTTTTATAATTCCCCGTTTTAAATTCACGAGTATCCACAACTAATGCAATAGAGCAGGCCGGCAGACTTAAAGGTATACGGTCGAGGGCTTAGGTCTCTCTTTATTAAATATTGTATACTGGTACGGAATCTTTCGTGTGCGAGTCAGACTCGTATTTGGACACTTTTTAATAAGTTATTGCTTTTATGTTGGATTTTGAGCACTGTATTTAGTTTTTCTTTTTGTAAATTATATTAATAGTTTAGGTATATTCAATTAATAAAATTTTCTCAACACAAAATTAAATAAACTCGTTGGTATGTAGGTTTTCCTAAAAAATATTTTTTTTTTCTTCTCAAACTTATAAAATATTTTATTTATTTATTTTTTAGGAAAATTTACAGCTAAAGAGATACAGTAAGTAATAAAATTATACAAAAATAAGGCCAATTACAAGTTTCCACGTGTAGTTATAAGTAAGACAGGTTCTTATGAGGGGTCAGATGCAAGGTCTACAGTTTCAATCTGGCAAAACGTACTTCGTGTATTTATTTAACACGGTGACACATCAAGCTATACAATTCCAGCTTCAGCTGACCTTGCATTGTATAGGTTCTTCGTACCATCAGAAGTAATTTTATACTGGTTATGTATTCAGCTTGATATGTAGCCGTGCGTACTCAAAATAATTTTCAAAACCAATAGTAGGTCGTTCAAGCATTAAGGACCTCCTGCTTTCTTAAAGTCGGTTAAAAAGCATTCTAATTTTTCAGAATTTTTTAATGAACGAGACGTATTATATTTCAATCTACATTTTTTAAAATACTAAAACAATGAATGTATGGTAGCGGATAATAATTAATTATGGTCACGGTGTACTTCAATATCCATTTTCCTTGAGAACAATATTAATTCGAAGGGCACATGACGAGCTCCTGACTGAGACGATCTCGTCAGATTATTTTGACAAAATAATTTACTTTTTGCTCAGTACCTTCCTTCAAGGTATAAAAAAGATATCTTTCCGTGTTGTTCTGTCAAGGCTTGTGAATGCGTGATAAGATTATGTTTTTCTTTTATTTCTTTAGGAAAATTGAAAACAGGTAGATGTTTTATACAAAACATGTAAAAAAATAATGTTAGTATTTAGAATTAACTTTTTTTTTTGGAAATACGAAAAAAATAATTCTTCAAAAAACGTTTCGCTGTTAACCATTTACCAAATCAATCTATCTAATTGGTTGTGTTTTAGTCATTCAGAATTCAGCTTGTTTTCTATAGAAACACACACCAATGAATTTTTTTTTTTTTTTTTCTGTTAATTAATGGGTTACTCTGTTTTCTTAATCGATTGTACACCTAGACTTAAGTTAGCAAATAAGCGGTAAACTTGCGTCGTTTTTGTCAATGTTGTGTACCTGTAATTGGCATATATATTAGAATCATACCGTATGATTCTGTATATATATGTGTATGTATGTGCTGTAGGTGAACCATAAGTAAATAAATAAATAGAAACCATAACAACCACAGCTTTTTAACTCCAAATGAAACAGACAGTAATTTAATTATTACTTTAATAACGTTCTATTGACATCGTAAACAGACACACTGACCCACTAATGAATTAATGTTAATTAATCAAAACACAATTAAACACCAATCAATATCTATTTACCGAGCATTCAATCAAATTATTGTGCATAAACTTCATATAGCATAACGCTGTGCGCAGACTTAGTCAAAGCAATTTCAAATCAGTTTTAGTAATAATGGCCGAACATTGCGTTAAAAATGAGTGACCATTTCAACTAAAGAGACTCAGAAATGAGCCTCAGCTACACATAATAAATATAGAACTTTTAACATTGACTGACAGTTCATCTGCCTAGCCTTTTCCCAACTATGTTGGGGTCGGCTTCCAGTCTAACCGGATGCAGCTGAATACCAGTATTTTACATGGAGCGACTGCCTATTGAATTGACTGACAGTTGAATAATCTAAACATATCGTTTCATAACAAATACAGACGCCAGCACATCAAGCTACCCGAAACAATCAAATTTTCCCAATCAACCTTGAACCTTATGCTTTAGTGATAAAGTTGAAAATGTATTAAAGAAATTTGACAGATCGTAGTAGCTTGATGTGCTGGCGTCTGTACAACGGACACCGAATACTTATTATCGGATAGAAAGTAGTTACCATCGGATAAGAAGTATATACCATGGGATACCAAGTACTTACCGTCGCATATTAAGTACTTACCATTGGATACCAAGTACTCACCATCCAAAGACTATTATAACCACTTGACTGCGTATACAGTGCCCCGACGCACGAAAACTATTAGTATTTTGTCGCCTATGTATAGGCTACGGTACTAGTAGCAATTTTAGTTGTGTCCAAGTGTTAGACCTGCGTGCACGCTAAATTAATATAATTTTTTTTACGTTTATGCAATTATAACGCATCAAAATGCCTTCATGCGCGGTGAAGTGGTGTGGGAAACATTCTTAGACATCTAGTTACAAAAAGGATGACATAACTTTTCATCGGTACATAAACATTACGAAAAATTATTTTTGATTTAATCAGATTATAAGCCACTGCAGGGGTCTATTTAAAATGGTGGCTGGGTAAACGAGCACACTTTTTGAGTCGCGCGTTGATGTCTTTTGGAAAAGTCTCGTTCTTGTATTAGACAATTCTAATGCTTCTATCCCTTTCTTTCCTTTTGTATGTTTATCGTAAAAAAATAGTGCTGTTATCTTTAATAGCTGAAAGTTGATATCGAGAAAAATAAAATGAATACATTTTTTATTCAATTCACATACTTTAATAAAATAACTATCTACTATTAACCGACTTCAAAAAAGAAATACCGACGAACTGAGAACCTCCTCGGTTATCAGTTCGTCGGTTTTTTTTTTTTTGTATAATCCGGGATTTTTTAGTTCTTTCTGTCCCCGACCGGGGCCGATCAGTCCATTTCCGGGATTTTTTTTTGTAATTGATTGATTTTGATTAAATATTATTTCTATGATTTTGATTTAGTATTTATTATAATGTTAAAATCCATTTTATCGATATCGACTATTTTCTCTTAATGAAGTAAAGCAGCCCTAACGATGCAACTTGACCTTGAACTGACCAATTGCAGCCGCGCGTTCTTCCTCATCCCCCGGCCCGCAGTAGTGAGTCGTGTGCTTCGAAGAAATCGGCCCATACGCTCTCTAGTGGTTATATTCTCTATGTCACCATCGGATACCAAGTACTCACAATAAAGATACCAAGTACTCACCATCGGATACCAAGTACTCACTATCCGATACCAATCAATAACTTTTGGAGACCAGATACTTTCCATAGGAGACCAAGTACCTACCTACTTAACCTGTTAACCGGGGCATTCCGTACACGCTACTGTTTAAGTTTGACGTATTTATACGTCCCGCCCGGTTAACAGGTTAATATCGGCAAACAAGTAATTACTATCGGATATCGAGTACTTACCATGGGATACAAAGAAATTACCATCGGAAACCCACTACTTACCATCGGACACCAAGATCTTACCATCGGAAACCAAGTACTTACCGTCGGATAACAAGTACTTACCATCGGATACCAAGTACTCACCATTGGATACCAATTAATTACTATCGGAGACCAAGTACTTACCAGAGGAGAAAAAGATCTTACCATGTACGATGGTAAGTTCTTGGTTCCAAGTACTTACAAAAGTATGTACATCGGATACGAAACTGGTGCAAATGCATGGCTCATACCATAGCTCGCTGAGTGACATTAATTCTTGTATTGACTTCTTTTTACTTTTAGATAGAATAATAATATTATGCTAGAACAGTTAAGCATTTTCACTAATTTTATAACAGAAATGTATATTTTATCATGACAGAATCGTGAACATCTCGAAAATTCAACATTGTTCATCCACATTGTAACAATCAAATGTCACATCGCTGGAGCTTGATCTAATCATCAAAGGGGAAATTGGATGACATGAACTAGTCGAGTATTTCACACTATTATTGAGGCATCCTAGCGGTCCCACTTCGCCGTAATGTTCACGTTCCAATAAAGGTTCTATTTCTCTGTTTGCGTGTTATATCTCATTAACCTAGTTACATTGGATTTCCTCTACCGAGAAAATCTGCGCTAAGTTGATTATGTGTATCAGCATTGTTGAAATGATATATTGTCATGAGGTATCAAATGTGCTTTTTTTTTAATTGTTCTTAAAGATGTTTTTATTCGTTTCAAATGCTCTTTTTTACTGTTTGACATTCCTGTGCGTGTCCCAATTCAAAATATTTTTTTTCCGGTAAACATCTAAATCAAAATAAAAAGTAATTTATTCAAACTAGGCTGAAAATCAGCACATTTTGAACGACAAAATATCATAAGACAGTCCCCGAAAACGCCCGGCCTAAACCAATTCCTAGTGCTTTAGCTAGGAAAAATAAGTGGAACAACCAACTTCCCAGCAGCACAGACTTCTTCAGTTAGAAGAACTTGATTCTATACAATAGTAAGTAATTAGCATAACGAAACATAAAACATTAAATAATTATTATGTCAGTTACCATACGCCAATAAAAATAAGCAGATTGAGTACATAAAGAGATAGGCATACTTCAACCCCAAAACGCTCTTAAGTTTCATGATATCAGAATCATCTTTACGTTGGAAATAAAAACACACATTATCATCCGGCGTGTCTGTATGACTTGATGTATGAACGTAAACAAAGAAAAAGTAGTGTGTGGTGTTCTGTAGTTTCTGCCATATGGGAGGAAGGCGTGAGTTTATGTATGTACTCATCCTCAGCCTTTTTCCAACTATATTGGGGTCGGCTTCCAGTCTATCCGTATGCAGCTGAATACCAGTATTTTACAAGGACCAACTGCCTATTTCACCTCCGCAACCCAATGACTGGGTAATACGATACCCCTTGGTAAGACCGGTTGTAAGACTTGACGACCCGTAGCTACTGTCGAAGATCCACGAATGACAGCCGCGGCCAACGTTTTAACGTGCTTTCCGAGACACGGAAGATCTTGGTATGTAAAGATGGTCACCCATCCATGGACCAACCGCGGCAAGCGTAACTTAACCTGATCGATCCAACCGTGATGCTGTTATAATTTAGCCACAAGCCCCTCGTTTATGTATGTATTATCATTACTTAAAAAAAAAAAAAACGAAAGGAAAACCTTGCTGTTTCACATGCAGTTTGTTAAAAACACTCGCAGCTCCACATAATTTCCCAAAAGCATTACTCCAGATGGTTTGATATTCCATTCCATTCCGAGAAGTGCAAGCCGGGCTTTTGATAAGGCTTTTGTTACATCACAGCTAAATAACTTTGTTGAAGCACGTACTGGATTACCACGCTCTTCTCACGTGATATCTGAGCTGGCAACTCCTTTCCCTAAGGATGTATAAACTTTGAATGTAATATTATATGCATCAACTTCAGTCTTAGGCCTCAAATTATTAAATCATTTCTTGGTTGCTTAGTTTTCTCTATTGAGAGTAAAGCCGATCTTTTGTTGCGAAAAGTTTTGATCTGTCCATCATACAGATCAGAAAAATGCTGGGTACGTTAGAATGCATGTCAGTGGTTACAAAGCCATTATAAGCTTGCTTCGTATTCTATTGTAACTTCGTACAGATATTCTATTCACGAAGTCCGTTTGACTATGTTTGTGGTTGTGTATGCACATGCACATTGTTTTAGGGCGTGTACGCTGAGGAGCGCACATTCGTAACCGCGACGCGGTCCGGCTCACTAGTGTTTATTGTGTTCACCTCAGATTTTCACATCGAATACCGTCAACGTAGACACTAAGCGAAGACGTTCATTTTGAGGTAAGATGACATACGTCAACATCAGTTATTTAATCCTACAGTGTCAGTACAAAAATACTCAAGTACCTAATAAACGAATAGCCAGTAAAAATGTTGGAATGGGCAGTAAGATAAATAGTTCGGCAGTTCATAGGTTAGGTTGGAATTGTGATCAACACGTGAGACCAAAAGCGCACGAGCCGAGCGAGAACAGCGAGCGGTGTCGCGGGAGCGGCCGGCGAGCGCTACTCCCAAGTTAGATTCATCACTGACTCCGTGACTTATTCCGATCCTTTAACTGCCCGTTAAGCTATTTTACTGCAAAATATTTATTTATTTACGCATTAAAAAAAATGACTCATTTATTTAGATTACGATAAACAACTGCCGCTTTAAGTCAATCACCAATCAATCAATCGCCAATTCAAATGTCTGGACTAGGCATGTAGTTAAACGTTAGCAATCCAAGTCATTTACTATGACTGAATATCATTCAGGCCGCTAGTTCGACGGCGCCGTTTAGTTAAAAGGCTAGGCAGTTAACTGAAAGGCTAATTAAGCCAGTTGGCTGCGACATAATGCAACTAAACTATTTAACAGGAATTTGTGCTGCAAAACTAAGCATGTTGAATTAATTGGACGTGTTACTAATGATTAAAAAGTCACTATGTTGTTTCCATGCAAGCCACGGCTTTGAAGCTTCGAGTAGAATAATCAGTTATCGTTAAGTTTAAGCATCTTTGTTGTTTTAAGGAATACATTTTTAATTATTCTGGTAATTTTTTTTTTAGTATATTTATGTATGTATATTTATTTGTGCTTATATTTACAAGTAGTTAGGCATATATCATAATTATAGTTTTAATAGGTTTATGCGTATCTTTATATTTAACATATTTATTCCTCAATTTTCATGATTACACCTACTACTGTTTGTCTCTGCATCACCCAAAGGTTGGCTGGTAGAAAATGCCTATAGCATTAAGTCCGCTTCTGTACATTTATGTGCTTGAAGTATTAAATAAATAAATAATAAACAACAGGTAATTGTGGCAGATTCGGTTACTAAACCATAACATTTTGTGTCCTGTTTCGGCTAGCTTGATATTAATAAGCATAGTCAGGGAATAATATATTATATTTTAATAGTTTTTTTTATCATTGTTCGGTTCATCCAAAGCACCTGCCATCTAATCTCTTCACCACCCTTGGTTGACTGGTGGCTTGAATGCCTAAGGCATTAAGTCCGCCTTTGTACCTTTTTTGTGTGCGAAATGTTTAAATAAATAAATAAAAATCTGACCTCAATACAGTTGGATAAAGGCTAGGTGGATAGAGATTGAGTCATATTAGCAATATTGTCTTAATTCAAAATAGGAAAAAAAGTACCAAAGGAACAGCCAAATATACAATCGTAGGATTACAAACGCTTTTGTATATACTCGTATAGCAATTTACTCTCTCTCACCTTGGGATTTAAAAATTCACCCTCTCCACTGTTTTTGTTCCAAAAATCCATTGTCATGATGATAAAACTCTTGTACCGTTCAAAAGTTTCATTATTACAAGAAAGCTCTAATAATAATCACCCTGTTGAAAATTACTTCTGTTTATGACTTAGTAAGTAAATGCTGTATAAACGTCTATGTCTCTCTCAACAAAAAATCCTCTCTCATTTTAGAAAAGTGTTGCTAAAATATTGTAACACTTAATTATATTATTCATTTATTTGTCAGAATACAAATGGTGGTGGAGTGGTCCGTGGCTAAATAATAATAGTCGCACAGGTCGATCGATCAGGTTAATCTACGCTTGCCGCGGTTAGTCTGTGGATGGGTGACCTTCTTTACATCGCAAGACCCCTCCGTGCCTCATTACCCAGTAACTGTGTTGTGGAGGTCAGATAGGCAGTCGCTCCATAAAAAATACTGGTATTCAGCTGCATCTGGTCAGACTGGAAGCCGACCGAAAAAAGGCTTGGCAGATGAGGGTACAAATGGTCTTAAGATTAGTCAATCACATTCTGCCAAGTGTGGCGTGCAAATATTACTACAATTAGAAGCTTTTTTTTATGAACAATTAATAATATTAAAGATTTTTCTATCCAATAAAAAGGTAGTACTCGTAGACGCATTAAGCCTGACTCACACAGTGCGATTTAATTGCTTGGGGAATTTTATAATTAGCCGTGAAGAAACCGGCATGTCTTAGTACCCAAAATTCGGTGACATCTATTTACTCACACTGGGCCGGCGTGGTGGATTACGGCCCACTAACTCTTACCGACAGTAGGCCTGTGTCCCAGCAATGGGAACAATATAGGCTGATTATTCCATAATTAACAATAATAAAAATGACAATCATGATGAATAATGATGAGGGGCTTGTGGCTAAGTAATTACAGCCGCGCGGGTCGATCGATCAGGTTAAGCTACGCTTGCTGCGGTGTTCCGTGGACGGGTGACCATTTTTACATACCAAAATCTCTCCGTGCTTTAGAAAGCACGTTAAGCCGTTGGTTCCGGCTTTCATTCGTGGGTCTTTGACAGTCGTTACAGGTCGTCAAAAGCCCGAAAGTCTGACAACCAATCTTAACAAGGGGTTACGTATTACCCACTAGCTGGGTTGTGGAGGTCAGATAGGCAGTCACTCCATTTAAAATACTGGTACTCAGCTGTATCCGTTTAGACTGGAAACCGATCCCAACATTGTTGATAAAAGGCTAGGCAGATGATGAGCAACAAGAAACATTACACCGTCTAAACAGTGTTTCGATGATGCAAGTCATTTGTTCATTCAATTTTATTTTATCCCACAGGCAAGATAATTGCATCGTGTAAACGGGGCTACACATAAAGCTAGCACGAGTGAAAATACAATGACCTGATGGACACACGAGGCATGGTTCTACCATCCGCTTAGCGAAGCAACTGCATAAACCGGTGTAAACATGAATTGTTTTCGCTGACTTCACTCGACGGGGAATGACGGCAGGTAACCGCAAGCTGGCCACTGCGCTGTTGCCACTACTGACATTGGTAACGTGCCAGCACGGCGAACTAACTGACTTTTAGTAATGAGAGGTATTTAAGCGGATAGTCTGCTGTGACGGCCCGGAGATTAAGGGATTCTCGGGCTAACAGATTGTGGGTTCTAAACTGGTAAGTATCTAATCTGGAACAACACTGGACAGTGAAGAAAAACATAGTGGGAAACCTGGATTTATAATGATCTCTAGTTGTTTTTCCGTACTGAGCAAGCTGGTGAAGTGTCTAGCGCTCGAGTTGCATTTGTTCATTTATTTTTTGTATGCTTTGTAATCAAAAGTCAGATAAAAATTAGTGATATAGTGATTGATTGTACTGCCATAGTGTGCTTAGTCACAGAGTGATTTTTATTTATAATAATATTTATTTTATTAAATTTTAACTTGACGATATTATCATGGACGTCCACGTCCATAAAATGTATGGACATGACACGTCCACAAAAACGTCATAAAATGCGTAATAGGACGTTTTTGTGGATTTTTTACTTGCCTGTATTATGGTGATGCCGTAAACAAGGCTTATGATTACGTTACAAATAATAAAAGCGTCCATTAGTAATTAGCCTATATCATGTACCTAATAGAGGGTTAATTTAAATTGACGCAATGGATATGTAAACATAATGAAACAAAAAATAAATAAATTTGATTTTTTTGGGGTCATCGACCACAGTTATTGTAATCACATGAAATATCTGTTTAAAAATCTGTTTTTTTTTTTGTGTAAACTTCACAGACGTGAAAGGTATCGATGTTTTAACACGTAAAACATAAAAAAAAACAGTTTTTCTCAACTCATATTTCAAATAGTAACACTAACAGCGATCATTGACCTCCCAAAAAAACATTAAATCTTTTTATTTGATCCTGTTTAGATATCGATACTAATCGCGTCTGCGGAGTTTAGCTAGCCAATTTAAAATAACCCTGTATAGCTTGTGATAACTAAACCTAAGCAAGGACTCGGAAATGGTGCGAAACTTTTGGCCCAACAAGGGCTTAGGACGTTCAAGGCACCCCTTACATGTCCTAAGCCTGTGAAGACGAAGAACATGCGCCCATGTTCTTTAGTTGTCAAGAGGCATTTGACCTGCGATGCGACAATTACGTGCATAAACTGATCAATCTAGAAATAAAGAAAAGAAAGTCATTTGTTTGTGGTAAACATGACGCAGAGAAAGAACACAAACGCAAAAAAATAACAAGTAACAACACTTACCAACAACGTAAAATTATTATGTGTTTATTTTAATACGCACCCAATGCATTAGTGCGGTAATTTTACAAATCGAAATATCTAACACTGTAGCTGATATAACCATTCCTTGCAACAGAATTTCGCTATTATATCCAATGAGACGATTTAAAACACTTCCCTCCAGGTACGCCCTAAGAGCTTGGGTGCCAGTAATCCTCATGTTGGCACGTTGTCAACGCTACAGTTTGTGGTCAGCGGTCCCTGTTTGCGGTCGCCGGTGTCGGGTGTGTTCTGTCCCTTGGACAACGATATTTTAGCGTAAAGCACAATTATAATAGGTAGGTACAATTACTCCTGCGACAACTTTCGTAGTACCTAATTATTTCTTGAATTAAAAAAAAAGAGTGAATTAGTTTTGGCATTTCTTACCAGATGATGTTAGCAAAGGAACGCCAACGCCATTATGTTTTTAAAAATTGACTTTTAAAAGTGTCTAAATAATAGATGTGCCTTTTTTAACCTATACAGGGTCAAATGTAAACTAGTGAAACTCCGCATACGTGATGAGTATCGATATCTAAACATGATAAAAGGAAAAAAAAGATTCATTTTTTTTTTTTTTGAGTCAAGGACTATAGTTATACAGGGTGAAATTGAAAATTTTGACGAGTTATGCGAACATAAATGTAGGGAACTGCTGATTTTTTTTTCGCGATTGCAGGTTTTATCTCATAGTAAAAGATGTTCATAATGATGAGTACAATCTCTCATTTCGATTTATCGCATGTTTTCAATTTCAACCTTATACAGGTTGAAATTCCTACTTCCTTGAAATATCAGTTTCAAAATTAGTTTTTTTTTCTGTGTACCTGTATCATCACAGACGTGATGACAAATCTAAACACGATAAAAAAAAAACGATTTTCTCAACTACACTAGCAATTATATATTATTATATTTTTATTATGATATATTATTTATTATATTATTTATATAGTCAGTTACTTTTTTTTAAAATTAGTACTTAGTTTAAATTGTCTGTAATTTATATGGTGTACCTAAGCTGTTATTTTCTACCAGCAATGGTCATTGACCCCAGAAAAAAACATTTAATCTGCTGGACATCGGTACTAGGTACTACTGCTCACAGAAAAAAAATTGTATTATTTAACCTTAAGACAATCACAGTCCTCAGCCAGACAAAAGCCCTTGGCACGTTATGCCTCTATTACAATCTGTACATCACATAATTACTGGATAGACACTTAAGCTTCGTTTGTCGATTCACAAGAATCCCCCAAAGACTCGACGGTCCCAAAAGTCACAGGTCTTTTAGCAAAGAAAGTCACCTATCACGTCTGACTGACACTGCAACTTATTTTAATGCAACATCCAAACCAACAAAGCTTTTCGCTATTTCAACACAACTTGAACCAAGTATCTAAGTTGCTGCAACCAGGCGTGACCGATCGTGACGCGTCTAGTAGATACGTGAGAAGGAAACTCAACCGATATTGTATTATGTTTCTATATCACATATAAAGAATATCCACTAGTAAAGTTGATGGCAAAATTCAATTTCACAGCTCTTGGTGTGAAAGTGTTGGTTTCAATTTTACAGGAAAATGGTACTGTGTTCCTTGAGTAGAAATTTTAACGTTGGCGCTTTCAGGTGCAGTTTGATATAAGCGCGTGGGTATATCCATTCTAATCTATACAAATTATCTAATAATCTATACTAATATTAAAATTGAAGTGTCTGTTTGTAATGCCAAATAACAGCTTATAACTAAATGCATATTTTGAAATTATAAATGGTAATTTGACTAAAAATATTTTTTGTAATTTTTGTCTGTCTGTCTGTTTGTTCCGACTACTTTCCGAAACAGCTGGACCGATTTTGACGTGACATTTCTGGCAGATAGCGGATATTATAAGGAGTAATTTAGGCTTTTATTTTAGAAAAAGGAATTAGTAAAGAGACACATCATTGTTTTCCGACATCCACGCGTACTAAGTAGAGGGCACAGCTAGTAATTATTATAAAGAAACTGTCTGTCTATTACCATTTCACGCCTAAACCACTGAACCGATCATTTTAAGTAGCCTGGGACCTGGAGAAAGGGTTTTTGGGATCTACTCCCTAAGCATGAAATCCGTATGTTCGGCCGAAATTACGGGCGTTTCGCATTATTTATGGACATAAAATTAGTTCGGCTCGAACTAAAAATTAATTCAACACGATTCACCAGTTGTCCCTAATACTGATTTGGTTTTGCCCGTCCGAATTTTTTTTGACTCTTGTTTTAACGGATTAACTACATACGAACGGGGGTCTAGATATGTCAATTATAGGCAAAATATCCCAATAGGATCATTTGTACTACTACTTACTAATCACACTAATATTATAAAGGCGAAAGTTTGTGAGTATGTGTGTTTGTATGTTGTTACTTCTTCACGCTCAAACGGCTGAACGGATTTGAATCAAAGCTACACAGATAGTTTATAACCGGGATTAACACATAGGATATAATTATAGATTGGATACTAGGATCTTTATCCCAATATTTCCACGGGATTGGCACTTATGCGGGTGAAACCGCGGGGCGCAGCTAGTAATATTATAAATGCAAAAGTTTGTGAGGATGGATGGACGGACGGATGGATGTATGTTTGTTACTCTCACGCTAAAACTACTGAACGGATTTGGATGAAAATTGACACACTGATAGTTTATAACCAGAATGAACACATAAGATACTTTTCATACCGATATTCGCACGGGATTGAAACTAATGTGGATGAAATCGCAGGGCGGTGCTAGTTTCGCATAATTTTATTAACAACATGGAGCCAATGGCAGTAAAATATGTATGTAGCTGAGAGGTAAATATAGAAAAAAATTGCAACTCATTATATAAAATGTGTATTCAAGATGATCACTGAATTATTTGTTTGCTTTAGAAACATTCTTTCCGAAATAACTACAGCGACACGTAATTTTAAATATAAACAAGAAAGGCACTACAGGCTAAGAAAAAGCTTCTTGTGACTTGAAAATCTACTTCGTTACCTAATCCGCAAGGAGGATAAAGTCTGGAGCCGTAAAACGGCGTAGTAGCGTATCATAATTATGTATGTATATATTGTACATGTTACGCAACCAACTACGAGCACATTGTTAAAATTAAACATAAAAAGGATTAGTAATCTAAAATTCTCCGAAAGGGGCCGTACTCATATTCTTACACCTTTAAATTACACCATTCATTTTCCACCGCTGTTAAATATGTATGAGAATCCGTCAAAAGTTTTGTATGAGAGCCGAAGTAGAAACTTAAAGTATCACTTGGAAGTTGCGAGCTTAAGTATACGAGGTAGGACTAAAGAGCATTTGCTATTAAGATTCTGTGACACAGTAGGTATAGTCAAATACAATATTCAGGAAAAGCTATTGTGAATGAAAATGTCTCATTGTTCGTGGGTCCATTGTGGGGCGCGTTCGCTACTTGCTAATGGAGACTGCATTGTCTTAAACTGTAGTGAATCAGCGTCTGCCAACTTGATTTGATTCTCGTTTAATTGTATCGCAAACGATTGTTGCGATAAAAGCGATTAAGTTTTGCTTTATCAATATTATTTTGGGAGTATTGTACTGTTTCTGTTTTTGTTTTGAAGTGAACGGTTTTAGTATACACTTTTAAGCAACGCAATTAATATCTGAAGTCTGACAAATAGTCTTACCAAGAAGTATCGTATTACCCAATAAGTGGGTTGTGGAGGTCAGACTAATAAGCAGTCATCCCATGTAAAATACTGGTGCTGCAGCTTCATCCGGTTTAGGGACCTCAACATAATTAGGAAAAAGCTAGGTTATTCATTGATTGATTCACGCTCATTACGTTATAGAGAAGAATTTTTCAAACCTATGAAGCAACGGATTAGCAATATCCTTCAAAGGTACCTTCTGATTTAAATTGAAAGTGTGTTAGGCAATTGGGGTGCTGCCGTGCGATTCTGTAACCATCTCACCGTGAAAGCTTGGGTGAATTGAGCGTGAAGTGAGCTGTCATTAGGGATTAACACTATTGACACTGCTCACTTCAAGCTCACTTCACTTATGATTTCACGGTGAGATTTTTACAGAATCGACCGGCTGGTCTTTACTCATAGAGACTAGGGGAAAATTAACTTAACCATAACATAAATTAACATTAAATTAATCAACAGACAAAATATACATGGAGTTGTTGTCCATTGACATGGATGCCATAATTTGGTTGCCTTCGCACTTCTTACATTAGTTTATTATTCACTCAACACACTTCGTTTTACATAATTTTCTTGATGTTTATTAAATAATAATAAAACTTTATTTCGGACTACAGTATCCATAGTTTTGTTAGTATTTTAGTGTTAGTAACGATGATGATGCTTAGGTATTAGATTAGTATTGTTAGTATCTTAATAATAATAATAATAAATAAACATTAAAGACAGGCTTTTCAAAATATTTGGTTTTATTTTGAACCAGCTTCTGTGAAATTTCTATACGGTATACATTTTTAACCAGTGCGCAAACTGTAATCAAGAATTCAATATAGGATTCTGAACCCCTGCATTGAAATATTTTTTCGGTTATTAAAAAAAAAAAAAAAAGCTATGCCACACATTTCGACCGCGTAGACATTTCTATGAAACAGCTGTTTTTCTTTTTGGGTAACCGATGAAAAATTACTACCCTACGTCTGGGATCATGTGCTGAATTCATGGTTACAGTTTGCGCACTGGTTAAAAATGTATCCTGTATTTATATGTCTGTAATTTATATGGTGTACAGACGCCAGCACATCAAGCTACTACAATCTGTCAAATTTCATTAATAGATTTTCAACTTTATCGCGAAAGCATAAGGCTTAGGTACAGTTGATTAAGAAAATTTGACTGTTTCTGGTATTTTGATGTGATGGCGTCTGTGCATAACAGAGAGTATTTCTATTCTATTCTATTCTGTCCGTGGCTTCGCCCACGTGGACATCGGAAATTCGTGGTATTCATTTTTTTGCTCGGAACTCTAATTCTTTTTCTTAAATAAAAGTCTATATAACATTAGCTGTCTGCCAGTGAAAGTCCCATCAAATTTGGTCTAACCGTTTCGGAGATTAGCCAGAACAAACAGGCCGCTTGTTTGTCCTGGCTAATCTCCGAAACGGTTAGACCTACTTAAAATAAAAAAAATAAAAAAATCATAATTTTTGTTTCAAGTGTCATATGCATTTTGTAAAACGCTGTTATTTTGTCATTACAAATAAACACTTCACGATTATTTATTTCTATGAACGTATGTTAGAAGACTATTGCAGTATCCCTAAAAAGTGACAACTCTGCTAGGTATTTAACTTCCATTATCTTCACGCTAACGAGTACCTACTTAAAATTTACAGTCAGAAGTTTATCTTAGAAATATTTCAGTCCTTTTCACGGCCTTCCAGCCAAGAACCGGAGTTATTTAACTGTCTGTTCGGTCGATAAGCAAGGCTGCATTTTATGGCCCTTCGGAGAACATTCTGGAGATAATTTGTGTTGGTATTTTTTTCTGCATTTTATATGTTAAGTGATAGCTGTCTCCCGACCGGCATATTATCATACAAGTGCCGCTGAAGTTTATATGGATTGTAGCGTTCGAGTTTTTCTTTTGGAGGTGACGTCGCTCTCTGTATATTTTTGTTTTTGTTGCTTTTCGTATACAACGGAGTGTGGATATTATGTTAATTCTGTGTAAGGGAATTTGGGTATTACAATAGGACGCTTTTGTTTTGCTTCTGATTAAAATGTGAACATAAAAGGGAGGTAGTATTTTGATAGCACTGTTCTGGTGAAATCTGAGTTCTCTCAAAGCGATGCAGTCAGACAAGAATCGCTTTGCATAAAACATGAGACTAAACATGCTGGTACTGAGATTCCCGGTTTAAACTAAGATGTTTCAGGACTTCAGTAATATGGCTCCTAAAAGTTCTTCAAATCAAACATAAATACTATTTAAGTGTACCACGAGGGTTGATTGGAAGTGGCGCAGATAAGTGACAGATTGTATGTTGAACAAAATATGATTCGGGAGCGTAATGTGTATATTCACAAAATTAAATCATAAAATACAAACCTTTAAGTCCATATAATCCTATTTAATGACTATTTCATTAAATATCAATTTCGCACATCCTTCTTAATACCACAAATAAAACTCCACGAGCTCATATAACTTTATATAAAGTCATTAAACGAGAGATTTCAATGAAATCGTAGTATTACGTGGGATCAAAATGGCCGTTTACCGTGTTCGGCCATTCTTTTTCATACAAAGTTGTATGACCTCAACATCACTGAGATGCGGGCTTGGCATCCAAACTGCTTAATCAACTTTAGACACATATTCTTGAGGTACTCGATATTTTTAGGGTGATATTTTGTCGGATAGTTTTTGTTTGTGGCTAAATAATAACAGCCGCACAGGTCGATCGATCAGGTTAAGCTACGTTTGCTGCGGTTGGTCTGTGGATGGGTGACCATGACCCCTCCGTGCCTCGGAAAGCACGTTAAGCCGTTGGTCCCGGCTGTCATTCGTAGATCTTGACAGTCGTTACGGGTAGTCAGAAGCCCGAAAGTCTGACAACCAGTCTTACCTAGGCGTATCGTATTACCCAGTAACTGGGTTGTGGAGGTCAGATAGGCAGTCGCTCCATGTAAAATACTGGTATTCGTCAGTTTTTGTTTGTAAATGAATACATACATAAATGTAAATGACCTGTTTTTGTTGTGGCCTGTTTAATGACTTTTGTATATGCTCTAGCTATGTTATGCTGTAAATAATATCATACAAATTCTTTTAAATGATGTAGATACTAGCAGCGCTCACAGTTTCACCCGCACTAGTTTCGATCCCGTAGGAATATCGGGATGAACAGTATCCTATGTGTTAATCCTTGTTATAAACTACCTGTATGCCAAATTACAATTGCTACGAGTGTAAAAGTAAGTACTGTTAAATGTATATACACTCTCCTTATAATTTGTTTCTACAAAGTTGCGGTGTAAATCATTTTATTTAACTCTTTATTTATTTTACCATTTATGTACACGAAAAAACGGAACAGAAAAATAGGTACAAAGTTGATGCTTATTTCATAAAAATATCTCTTCCAGAATACCTGCGATAGGACAATAGATAGAGATATGTAGACAGCGTGTGAAAGAGTAAAAGAGAATGGGATCACTACAATATCACGTAATCTTAACAATAAATGCATACACAACTATGAAGAAGTGGAAATATATTGTTCTTTTACTGTTCTTTTAAAAACTGCAACAGTTCTTTTTGTTTTTGATTCAAAACCCTCACTTGCACTCTCTGCGTTCAGTGGCTATGGACGCCGAACCTGACTTTGATGTGCTTACAAAATGGGGAATGCTCTTGTCGATATGTCTGGAGTACCTATATTGTGGGAATATAAGTGTATGTCTCTAATGCAGTTCGCACGTTTTGAATTAGTATTTGGTATTCTGACCTCGTAAAAGTAACGTAATGTTTTTGTGCTGTGAGAAAGTAATTTAATATTATTAAATGGTAGCTGAAACCGAAGTAATAATTGGATTTACTTACCTACTAGCAAGTTCTTGGCAATTCTGCATAAGTTCACAATACAATGCTATTAATTTTTCACGTTATTTTATGAAATGGAGATTATAATTATAATATTATATTATATTAGATATTAGACTAAATAAAAAAATTGTATTAGAATTGACCTTCTGGGCGCAACTTCAAGCGAATGAAATTTTGATGGCGATGACGGAATGATGAGATAAACTGTTAGTTTAGGGCCCGTTTACACATACCATACGTGTGAACCACACCACATCGCAGCGACAACATGTGGGCGACAAGTAGTGGTTACTTGTGAATAGTGTTGCTGCCACTTCTTGCAGTTGCGTTGTCGCTAGTAGTTGCGATGTGGTTACGCTGTGGCTAGTGTTTCCAGACCAACAGATGGCTGTGGTTGCGTTGTTGCTGTGACTTGGCCTTGATGTGGTCGGTATTGACCACACGGTTGATATTGGTGGTCAAATGTGGTCCGTGTGAACAAATTATTCATTTTTTATACAAATTAGCGCCCGTCCACGTTTTATCGTTGTGGTGTGGTAGTGGCACTTGTGATCGAGCCCTTATGAGAATAGTCTCAAATATTGCTGTCACGCACATCCTTATGCGTTCCACGTTTGAAATTAAATAGCAAAAGAGATCGTGATGTAGCTTTACGTCATGTTTGAGTATCCAAGTATATCTTATCGACTGAAAAAGAAACCTTTAGACGCTGTCGACATTGAAACTTGACCCACAAACTCATTCCTTATGGGACTTGATTCGAACGTGACGCGAATTCTCATTCTGCGAAGTTTTGGGTCGGTTAATGTCGTTTTACTGCTCAATCTCCTGCGAGGATCGGACAGAATTTAATACGAGAACTCTTCTACTATGTATATTTTTTAAATAAAAGTGAAGGGGTGAGTGCGTAATAAATAAAGGGATTTAAATAGGAAGTGCATACTGCGGTATTGTGTGTGAAGATATTCGTGATTTTGGTTTGACTGTTTAACGTGTTACAATTTCGATGTATACCTTGTTATATGCAACTTCTTATGGAAAATATAGAGTGAGGTCTTGAAGCTTATTTAATCAACTACATATAATACCAAATTTCAACAAAAAAAAAACTGAATTTACTCATAAACACTGCAATTTATCCAGTCAATCTCTAATCACTTTTACAGCTACACTATCACCCCAAAAACACGAGAACATTCATCTTTAATTTGCAACACGATGCTAAAATTCAGCCAAACATGATCGGACAAATCCGCTTTCGGCCGCTTCTGGGCGGATTATACCAGTTTTAACCGGATTCAGGCGGGTGCCACCGACACCGGCATTGTAACAAATACATATTAATTCTTGTCCACAATCCGCGCATAATTGAAACGACAATATCGGTTAACATGGGGCTAATATAAACTGTTTTTGATTGTTAACCTATTTTAATGATGTCATTGATTTATGAATGTAGACAATTGTTTTGGTTTACCGCGAATGAGATTAGTGGGGGTTTACTGAATAGTCATGAGGCAAACTATTAATTGATGTTAATTATTCAGATGTAACTTCAGGCTACTTGCATTTTGTACTGGGGTTATTAAACCGTAAATGCTTCACGCCTTTTTCGTATGAGGGTAGGCAGAAACTACAGAACGCCACTGGTATTTATTTATTTATTTCGGGAAAACAAACAGTTACACAAACATCGTAATAAAAAGGTAGTGAGAAAAAAAAGACATTCCATAATGTGTAATGTCTTTTTACGTTGCCGTTTGGGGTTGAAGCACCAGGACCATTGGGTCTGAGTGCCCACATGGTTTTTCGAGACATCGACTCTTCACGTGACCAGAGGGCTGGCTTGTTTTTTGGCCATGAATTAGCATTGCGTACAATGTGGCAATGCTGCCAACCTTTTGGGCACTTTTCCAATTGACAACAATTCGAACGAATTTCTTGATGCCCTATGTTTATTTTCTCCCTTTTTACAGACATACTATATATTTTTTATTATAATTTTAAGTCTGTTAGCTTATAACTATGCAAATATTATATTCAGAAATTAATATAAGTTTAACAATATTAAAATACAAACTGCAAACAATTTCTCAAAATTAACTAAGACTGCAACGCATAAAAGGTAATTAAAGTAGCGAAATAACCTAGCAGTTAGTTAATAATACTTCCTTCATACAACCTGCTTGAGTATTCCAGAAATTAAGGCAGGTTCATACTTACATCTATAGCCCGATAGTTAACGTAGCCTGTAACACGAAAGGGGCGGTCTCAACGAGCAGTGTATACACTGTCGCAACCTTCCGGCCAGCGGTGTGTACCAGCTTTATTGTTGTGTATGCTAGTGTATACAGTGTCTTAGCAGAGCTGGTGTAATTGATGTGTTGTGTTTCATTCGTGGGGAATTATAGTTATGGTCCGGAGCAATTATTAAAATTTTAATTTGTTCAGTAATTAATGTAAGGTTGGGAAATTGTATTTGAATTGCACGCAGGCATGGATCTTTTTATTCGAGTACTTGATATTTTTATAAAAAATCATGTGAGATTTAGGTATGTAACGACAAGCTTCTAACTGCGACTCCAATCGCGTGTTTTAACACGAAATATTCTGTGGCACACTCGGCAAGAGTGTAGCTTTCTACCAGTGAAGGAATTTTTGTAATCAAGTCAGAACGCTAATTGCGTGAATCACAATCTGAACCATTTTGAAGGATATTTCTAATACACTACTTCATATGTTCGAACAATGTGTCTGCTTAGCAACGTAAATAGTGCGATGAATGTTGTTGAATGTCTAAATGAAAGCTATTCCTAATGTTAGATTATTACGCAATTACCCCGCAGTACGTCCGGAGCTTGCTTTATTTTAATTCCGAGTAAAGTCGAACAGTTTTACTTGTTTAAAATACTAGTTCACATTATATCATTTGTTAACATTTCTTAAATAACTCATATTATCTGTCGAAAGAGACTGGATCCTGCGACACAGGGTATCCTAGTGCGGGATCCAGTGTCATACCTAAATATTGTAACACTTGTTTATGAAATTATACTGTGTCATCTAAAATAAAGTAACTTACAATTCCAGGAGAACCAGAAATAAGGAAACAACAACAAGTTTTCATTCACAAATAATGTTATTAGTAAAAAGCAAAAATAACGGTTATACCTAAGTAAAAACCAATTACTACATAATTTATTATAATTTCAGTACTTACCAACATCAAATTCCAGGTACAGACGCCAGCACATCAAGCTACCCGAAACTGTCAAATTTTCCCAATCAACTTTGAACCTTATACTTTTTGTGATAAAGTTGAAAATATAAAAAGAAATTTGACAGATTGCTATAGCTTGATGTGCTGGCGTCTGTATTTGTACGTACAAAATTTGGCAGCAAATAATGGTAGTAACGTCGTGAATAAAATATGAAGTTACAGCCTACTGAAGTTGAGGCAAAAATGCGAGCAATTTCCCTTCATGATGTTACTTTATATCATCGAGTGAGGTTTATGTTGTCTACTTAACGAGGATAAACGCGATCGTTATGTTTATTTAAATTCTTGTAACAAGGTAATTTTCTTTTAGTATTTTTTGGCTCATGAGAAGAAGTAGGTAGGAAGAAAGGAAAGGCTTGTGTGTGAGCAAGAATTATTTAATAAGAAAACGGCAATTTATTTAGAACTAGCGAACGTGATGAGGCCATGAGGCCATTGCACGTTATTTTAAACCAAAACTTTCATAAATAGCCAAAAAATGCTATATCTATCCTAGGTCGTAAGTTCGATCCCAGTAACTCATGAACCGTGGCGCTTTACTTTGTGCCAATTATTTCATCACCACAGCTATCAAAACTGAAAATGCTATTAGAACTAAAAATCCGAAGACATCATCCAACCCGCACTGGGCCCGCATGGTGGAATACAGCCCACTCCATCTCGGTGAGAGGCGGCTTGAGTCCCAGCAATAGGAACATTGTAGTTTTTGCAAAACACAAAAACCAACTTGACACGTGCGTTCAAATGAACGCACATGTCTTTTGGGGGGGAGGGTTGACCAATTAATAGAGCTGTGTGTACTCACTTAGCTAATCCTTTGTTTTTATTTATTTATTTTACATTTATGTACACACATATATAAAGAACAGAAAAATTGATACAAAGGTGATGCTTATTTTAGCTTATAGATAAAACCTTACTTCGTATCCGTTTTATAGAACTAAAGCGAAACACCAAAATAGGTAAGTTTACTTGCTTGCAAAACAAAATCAACAGTCCCAAATGGCGTACAATTTCCAGCTGCATATAAAAATGATTTCGGCAAAACTTTTTCATAATAACGGGATATTATCAACAGTGTTTTATTCAATCTACGTCAGAGGGGTTTAAGCCGGGTCTCCATTTGTGGGTTTAAAGCCAAGCGCAAGCTATTTTGTCAGCGACAGTGTGCTTCTGACAGGCTACAAGCTATGCCGTGTGTTAGTGTGGCTTTATGTCAAACCGGAGTGTAATGCTCGCATGGCTGGAGGCAATATGAAGTGACTTGTGGGAAATAATTTTTGAAGTAATTTTGCGAATGATTTGGTTTGTTTTTTACTACCTGTTCATCTAATAATAAATTAATTTATTTTTTAACGTTTCGATATTTTTTTTAAATTGCCATGCCTTTCAAATTGCCATCAATGAACTTCGTTACTAAGACTTGCGTCATAGATTACACGGTAATGGTTGGATGTAGGTATAATTCTGACTAGACACCTTATAATTTCAAACTTTAGAAAATTATTAGCTAGTATTGTAATTAATTTATTATCTAACTAGCAGCGCCCTGCGGCTTAACCCCAAAAGTTTCGATCTCCTGGAAATATCGGGATGAAAAGTATTATATGTGTTAATCCCAGCTATAACCTATCTATTTACCAAATGTCATCTAAATCCGTTCAGCCGTTTGAGTGTGAAGAAGTAACAAAGATACAAAGACACACACACACACCCACTCACAAACTTTCGCCTTTATAATATTAGTCTGATTATTCTAAGCCAGCGACCCACCCCTACTTTGCATGGTTGTTACGACTTAAAAAAACATGAAGATTTATTTAATATATGTAAATGAAACGTTATGTTTTTTTTTTTAAATATTCCTTCTGGCTTTCATCGTATAAATGTTTTTGAAAACCGCATCAGAATCCGATGCACTGTTTAAAAGAACAACGGGGTCACACAGACAGGAACGAAAAGTGACTTCAATTTATAATATGTATGTATTAGAAAAGACACCATGGCCCCTTTTCACTTGCATGTCTGTAGTTAAAAAGGACTTGAAAGAAGCCCAAGTGAATGAGTCGACGACCCAGAACCAAAACAACTGGCGAAGAACGAAGAGGAGAGCCAGCCCCAAATGAAGTGGGATAAGGCTTGGCAAAGAGAGAGAAAGAAATGACACCAACACCATAAATAAAAAGAATTGCATAGCTTAGTTAGATTAGTTTTATTATCACATTTATTTAACTGGAAATAAATGAAAAACTCAACCAGATTACTTACTACGGTGTAAAAGACAACCAGTCCTTTTCTCATAGTGGTAGAACAAGTAAATTCTTTTCCCAACTCTGTGTAAGGACCCATTTATTTCATTTAAGTGAAAATGTTCAGTTTACTACGGCAGGCTAATAAGGTTATATACAACATTATTTTTAGTATATTGCAAACCTGAATATAGTTTGTTCAGAATGAGTTACTGAATCGATTCCATTAATTTTTACACCATGTTATATTTTGTCCCAAACATATATAAAAATAGTAACAAGTTGGACACCGAGCGACACTAAGTACATAACCGCAATCATATGTGCACAACACAGGTCACAGCCGGTCGGCCGGCGGCGCGAGTTAAGTGGTAACCAACTTTTTGTACGGACAATCATGTAACATAACAAGCTTATGACTTCGTGATTTTTCATGATACAATTTTGAAATGTTGTACATAGATTCTTTACATAAAAATACTAGACACGTCTTTCAGGTTTTCCATATACTAAAAATAATATTGTATATGCATTTTTCTATAAAGTTTTATACAAAACGGTAAATAATGCTTTGGACTCACGTGTGGTTTCTATTTTGGGAGAAAGATGTAAACAATCTGCCTAGCCTTTTCCCAACTATGTTGGAGACAGTTTACAGTCTAACCGGATGCAGCTGAATAAGCTGCATTTTACATGGAGCGATTGCCTATTTGACCTCAACAACCCAGTTACCTACTGGGTAAGACGATACACCTTGGTAAGACTAAAACATCTATAAACGACGGCCGCGACCAACGGCTTCATGTGCTTTCCGAGGAACGAAGGGGTCTCAGTGTGTAATGGATGGTCACCAATAGACGGATCGACCTCGCCAATAGTAGCTTAACTTTCAATCGACCCGTGCAGCTGTTATTACTTAGCGACGAGCTTAAATACCAAAGCAATAAATAAAGCTTTCTCACAAGTGTGGTTTCTATTATGCGAAGAAGATTATGTAAAAAAAAAAAATCCTTTTATCTAATACTAGCTGCGCCCCGCGGATTCACTTGCATAAGTCTCGAACCCGTGGCAATGTCGGTATAAAAAGTATCATAGTCTACCCATGTACCAGTCGTTTTAGCGTGAAAGCGTAATAAATAAACATACAAAAAAAAATATTTTCTCTTTATCCTCATTTATTTGATGGAACATATTTTTTTTGGGCAGATTTCCTAACATGGCGTTTGATATGATCAAGTCCTCAAAAGGATTGTCTCTTCATAGAACTTATTTTTGTGACAAGAGACAAAGTAAACGAGTCAATTGGATTAATTTTCTTTTGTGACTAGTTTCCCTTGTTCTGCCTTTTGTATAGCACGTTACTTTCCATTAAGTACATATTTTTGTACACCTACTTAATAATCATTTTGTATCGCTGATGATTTCGTGTTTCTTTTTAGTGTTTTGTGTATGATATTGGAGAGGCAATTGATGGGTTGGTTTTTCCGCTTTCTGCTGGTATTCATGCAGATCTACACTGCCGTGCTAAACGCAAAAGCGGTATCTCCGGAAAAGCTGGTTTTGAGAAAATTGAAGTTCTCCTCTTATTTTTTTTAGTGCTTTGAGGTAAAACTGTGATAGGGAAAACTTTTTAAGGTTTTTTTTTATATGTTTTAAATAAGATACCGCTATTTGGCTTAGCTCGTTGGATGCCATAAAAATCAAAGTCACGAATTTTTTTTGGTCATTCTGTCCATCTCTATTTAGGATTGATTCAGCAGTACTTCATTTGTTATAGCAATCTTTAATCATCATCAACATCATTTCGGCCAAAAGACGTCCACCGCTGGACTTACGCCTCCCCTAAGCACCTTCCCTTCGACCGGTTTTGTGCAACCCGCATCCAGCGGATTCTTGCGGCCTTCACAAAGTCATCGGTCCCGAAGCCTTCCAACGCTAAGTTGACTAGCGCTAGTTTGACTATTAAGTCAAACTAATTATTGTTAAATGCCAAGAATGTAAATGTGGGCAGAAATGAACTCCCTGCCATACACGCAACGATGCAGCTTCATATTAAATAAAATTGCAGAAGAATCCAGAGAAAACTTTTTAATAATAATTACAATTCTCAGTTTTGAAGATAATGCACTCGTAGGAAAAGTAGGTTAAGATAATTTTTACAAGGACAGTCATGTTTTAAACATTACAGTATTGCGAAGAAGTAGGTATCGTGATACCCGTGGTAACTGGGTTGTTGAGATCAGATAGGCAATTGCACCATGTACAATACAGATATTCAGCTGCATCCGGTTAGACTGGAAGCCGCCCCCAACATAGTAACGAAAAGGCGAGACGTATGATGATGATGATGATGATCTTGTTTGTAAAAAAGTTGAATTACAGTTAGGTTTGACAGCTGGCGCTGGCCGTATAGTGGCCGTACATACAGGATGTTTGGCGCATGGACCGACACATTTTTTTTTTCACCCAAAAACCACATGTCCCAAGTGTCACGGTTATTGAGATATGACTTTTTTTTTGTTTTTTCCCTAAATTACCCGCAATCTTGCATATAATTCGTCATTGCTTTTTGTTTATGGTTGTAATAAGACGAAATAACTTATAATGTATTCTGCAATGAATTTTTATTCTAAATAAATCATTATTTGATGCAATTTGTCTGTAATAAAATATTTATGTGCTTCCAAAGTCACTTTGTTTTTTAGATGTATGAAAAATTACAACTTCTAAATTCATTATAAAAAAAATCTGAAAGCCATTTTGAACTTTAGCTTATACCCTAAGGGTATGCTAAATGTCATAAAAAACAATTCATTATGCAGTCAAAATACTATTAAGAAGAGTCAGGGTTAAGAAAATACTTGATAAGGATCTTATGTTTTTACTAACTAAAGTTACAAACCTTGTTCAAAATGACCTTCATTTCGTATGCATGCACGGCATCTGTTTCTTATTTCAATGGTCGCTGTACGTAGTCGCATTTCTTCTCTCATTATTTGAAATGCGCCGGTTTTACGTGCTTCTCACCTCTGTCTGGTAAACCAATTCCGTTGCAAGTCCCCAAACGTAGAAATCCAGAGGTGTCAGGTCTAGGGACCATGCGGGCCAAGGAATAGGGCCAGCTCGTTTGGAAAGGCGCTATCTGAATGCTCTCGCACGGTCAGTTGCTAGTGTGCCGGACAGCCGTCATTTTGGATAACCATTGGCACATATTCTGCCAAAACTGGCATAACAAATAAACAGGCATAAGGTTTGCGTCCGTCCTAATATTCATGTTTGTGTTTTTAGTGCCCTCAAGTATTAATAAAATCCTTAAGTGTCAAAACTGCAGTCTTTGTATCCCACAAAGTAAACTATCGATCAGAATGCCACCCTATTTAAATAAAATTCAAATTCTATTGCACGACAATATGAAGGAAGCTACCCGCTGGCGAAAGTCCAAAAATTGCTTCATTCACCATCCTGTAAACCACGTTTCAGTTTCATTCATGTGTAAAGATACTATTTGAACTAGATCGGGGCAGCTTTATCTGGAAAATGTAGCACGTGAAAAGAGCTATTGAGCTGCACGGATTTTAGTTTAGCTGTGGTCATATTAAGCTATATTTTTAAAATCTCTACGATACTGGATAGTGGGAACTCATGAGTCCTGGTTTATTCCGATTTAGTTAGGAGTGTCTGATAGTAGTAACAATTTTATCAAAGGATACGGTTCAGAGTTATGTGGAAACTGGTCTGTCATCCAAAAGTGATGTGTTTTTTTAAGTCGGTACGCAATGTATGTAGATTATATTGCTTAAACTTTCATTTGCATGTTTAGGTAGTTCTAAAGCAGTCGTAGCCCAATAGAAACGACCGCGAGTTACGAGTTAGCGTAGGTCGTAGTACCCGACAGCCGGGGGATTGCGGAAGTATCGTTCGTTCCCGCGACCCCCGGCGTAGGTGAGAGAGGGAACACCGGGGTGGTTTTTAGTCAGTAAGAGTCTGACAGACCCCGCCGCCCGCCCCGGGGCGGCGGACATCCATGAGGATTTTCCACCCCGAAACAAAAAAAAAAAAAGGTCGTAGTACCCGTCGTCTTGCGCAAACCTAGGTGCTTCACTTGATGTAAATTATTTCAACACCACTGCTCTCACTGGCCCTGAATGGTTGATTACGGCCCGAACCCTCTCATAGAGAGGAGGCCAGTGTCCAAGCAGTGGGAACATTATTGGCTGATTATGCTACATTAAAACAGGCAGATATACTGTGATTCCATACCCTGATACATCACAATAGGGTAAAACCGGGATAGATGCCCCACTTTTCGAAACTGTTTCATTATTTGAATACCAAACATATTTGCTTAGATTGACCCTGTAATATAGTTAGTTTAATCATTCATAAAGCTTTAGAAACTGTATTTATTTACCTAACCATTACTGGTTTTGCAAAAATGTAATTCTTGCGAAACACATTTTTTGGGGATAGGTGCCTACCTATATGGATAGATGCCCCACTATGAAATCACTTAGGAGGATAGATGCCTGTGATGCGGGATAGATGCCTTTTTAAATAATCAACAAGAATACGTAATCACAATGTAATATTTATTTATTATCTTCATGTGTAGGTAATATAAAATGCTTAACCATAATTATATTTATGCATGTCTTTAACAAAAAATACAAAAAAACTGTTTAAGCGATAACATATTAAAACTATCATATAGAATCATCTCAAACGAAACATTCCCGTTTTAACGTAGAAATAATTATTTAACATTAAAAAAAAATCAACATTCATATGAATCTCTAACAAAATAAAAATTAATAATTTCGTTTAACCTTAGTAATTATTTAAACATTCAAAAAAATCAACATATTCGTAAGGAACTATCCTTCATTAAGTGGAACCGGACATTTTAAGTTTTCCACATCTTGAGCAATAGTTCTTAAAAAGTGTGCATGTTTCGTGCAGCCACTTCTGACACATAATACACTGGATCCAATCAGATTTAGACTTCGTGTTATTATAGGTATCGAAGCATTCTACGCAAACATTTTCATCTATAGCATTAGTCTCTTCTAATTTTTTTTTTTAGTTTTTTTCACGGGTAGTCCTATGGTTTTTTTACCTTTTTCGGCATTAGGTGAGAGGTGATCTTCATTTTCACTGTTTGAGCTATAAATAGCTAGTCTTTTACGTAATCCACGATCCTTGTTTACTTTTAAATAATAATCATTTTCTTTATGACTGCAATCAGTCACGTCACCATCTGTTTCTTCATTTGAGTCATAGTTTTTCTTTGGTTTTCCTTTCTTATTTTTATTTTTTTGTATTTGTTCTTTGGCTTTTTTATTTGCTTTTTTTATTGTTCGTCTTTTTTTGGTAGCTTCAGTCTTGTTTATCTTAGATTCTATTTGTTTCTTTTTCCTGTCAGCAATATCCCTTTTTTCTTTTATTTTTTCTCTAGAATTGAGAATATCTGCCGATTGTTTAGCTCTCCTTGCTAAAGTCAGAGGAATTTGTGGTATTGGTGATGCTTCGACTAAAAATTTAGAAGGTGTTTCTTTTTCTTCGTTATTTAGAATCCGTATTAGTGAATCATCACCTATATCAACAAAATCAATAATCGTATCTTCTAAAATCTGAGGGTCGATCAAAAGGCTAGGTGAGTTTCGGTTGAATGAAGTTGATGGCATATTGGGTAGTGTTATGTTCAGGTCTGCGACATACAAATATTCGTTTTCAAATGTAGTTGGACAATCAATTGAAGAAATCGGAGGTATAGTTGTTTGTGTTCTGTGTTCAACTTCAACATGCTCACAAGGTTCTGCATTTTCGTTTAAAGAAGATGTTTGAAGAAGCGCTGTTGTAGTTTGATGTAGCACACAGGGTTGATCAGGATCATTGTCACTGCGATGTGCAATATCAGATATAGTGAAAACAGAATCGGGCAAAGCATTAGGATTTAGTGGATAAATCCCACTTCTTCGAAAGCCAGCAAGAGCATTTGCAGGTGTAGTAGCGCGTATCCATGCGTTGCGTATAAGGGTTCCAGCATTATAACGGCTTATCTTTTTATTTGGATTTGCGCGCATAAACTGATTAGTCTCATGATTAAAGTATGTTTTAAATGGCCCAAACACCGCTACGTCTAATGGTTGTAAAGCTGAGGTAGTGTGGCTGGGTAAACATAACAAAATAATATCGTTATCAGAAGCAACTTGCAGCATGTCTGGTGCGGATGAATGAGATGAGTGCCCGTCTAAAATAAGCAGAACCTTACCTTGCGGTTTCAAAGCTATGAAGTGTTCCGTAAGCCACTTATAGAAAAGATCGGTATTTATGTATGCCGACTTTTTGTTCATGTACACTTTTGAGCCCAGTGGTAGACCGTTCTCGAATTCTGGTTTCTTATTTACACCTTTAATTATTACTACTGGTGGGAGAAAATTACCAATGGCATTGCAACAGGCTACGATAGTCATTGTTTCACCTTTCTCCGCAGATGTAACTGAATTTACTACTTTTGCACCTTTCTTTGCAACAACTTTGCCAGGCTTATTGTTAAGCTGAACTCCTGATTCGTCCATATTATAAATCCTTTCAGGCTTATCCAAGAGATCATTATCGGCCAGGACTTTTGTCAGAAGTTCATGAAAATTATTCACTTCTTCTCTGCTAAGACCTTTAGCCCTAGCGACAGATAAACCTTCTGCTTGCCTAATAGACAACTCTGGATTTCGCTCAATAATACTTTTGAACCATTCATTCCCAGCTATCTGGTTTTCATTATCAAAATTGTGTTGAATCTGTAGCTTTTCGGCAAATTGGTATGCTAACGTACGTATAGATCGTCTATCTGGGGGAAATCCCGCGTCGCTAAGCTACCAACCTTTTTTCGTGTTCAAAACCCAGGACAGGATGTTTTCCCAAAGTCAACTTAGTTTGGTTTTTAATAGCGTAACGCCTTCGCAATGTTCTGGATGGAATCCCAAATTGTCTGGATATTTCATTGATCCCCAATTCTTTTTTATCCAATTCATGAAAAGCTGACTGTAACTGCTCTGTTGTCCAAGAAACTACTCGAGCTCGTACGCCCTCCTTTCTTTTGTATTTCCTTGGCATGGCTCACCTACAATAAGCAAAGTAAGTATAAATAAAACACAGTATCTACACTCATTTCTTTACATTCGAATTATGAAATTAAAGTTGGATACATTTTTTTTTGGTGTTTTTTTAATATTCTACTATTAGGAAATACCAAAATATTCACGACTATGACTTTTAAATACTTTGATAAGGCTCTTGCAGTATAGAGGGATAGATGCCCCTAAAGTCAACTATCCCTTGTAAACTCGGGCCAACTATCCTTTTCACTAGGGATAGATGCCTCTCATTATTTTTTATATAAAATAAATGCAAACATCAGTGATTGACTCTTAAATGTATTCTTAAAGAACCAATGTATTAAAACCATTCAAATAAAATGTAATCATTTAACTGTTTATAAAGATATGGAATAGTGAATACTTACGTTTGAAATTTTGAAGCGTTCGTCGCGTCCGCTGCGAATGTAATTTGACACACAAGCGAGAAACGTCCGTCTAGCACAACAACTCGCGCGTCACTGAGGTGGGGGGTGCATGTGGCGCGTATGTAAACAACGAATTTGCTGTTTCGTTCTCTGGTAGTTGAGTTTTTAGAAACGAGGCATCTATCCCAGCGCGGCATCTATCCCGGTTTTACCCTATAGGCAATAATGTCAGAAACTAACTAGAAAACAGAGACAAAACTTTAAGAAATGAATTTCGCAAAGTCAGTAGACGTGCTCAACTTTTCATTTTACTGCAAAAGCAGAATAAGACAAACACTTAAAACTTTCGTCTTCCCATACCGCAATTCACATTATCCAGGTCACATGCAGGAGAAGCTACGCCGAAATTCGCTGCACAGCAGACCTCAAAAACGGGCAGGCCTCAAAATCGAGCCTAAGGTATGAATAGTTCAATTCCCGGGGGTTATTACCAAAATAACCATGTTCTTTCATCAAAATTGCTACACCCAACGGAGAATCTGTCGGCGCCTCAAAGGACTAAGCGAAATGACAGGCTGAAGTGTTAATGACTGATGCGTATCTACATTTTCGTGAGGCAGACATTACTAAAAGCGTCCAACGCCCTTTTGTTGGCTTCCAAAGCCTTTAGTTTTGATGATATGAACGCTTCGAGGTGATTAAACGAGAAATATTTTTGATTTTGTGTTTTGAAATTGGCTTTATCTGTGTTAAAAAGATGGTAGCTCACGATTCGATTATTCGTCGTTGATTAAATAGCTGTGAAAGAGGCGTGAAATCTGATTACGTTCGTCGCTGATGTGAATTTCAAAACGAATTTTTCCTAAACTCAAAACATTAAAGTATAAAATGTAATCCCAATATCCTTTAGCAGTTTACTTTAGCCTATAAAACTTTGGGCCACCGATGATGAGTTTCAAACTTGTTCGTTGAGATAGTTTTTGAGAATCTGCACATTGTAACACAGGCGTGGCGACGGGTACTCAGGAAGAAGATTGATCAATTTATCCTTCAAAGTAAAAGTTACAATATACTCGTACTTTAGGTACTCTATTAATATTACTCGTAAAAGTTGAACGGGAATAAACCTGTACATGGGGTATTTCTTAATAGTAGTAGGTACTTGCAATGATGTTTCTTGAAAATAAATTCTAAATATTCCTAAGCATAATCAGCAGATAACGTTCCCACTACTGGTTCCCACAGGCCTCCTCTCTGTTAAATGAAGTGGGCTGTAATCCACGCAGACCTAGTCCAGGTTGGAAGATGTCACATGTCTTCGAATTTTTGGTTCTAGGATATTTCGGTTTCCTCAATATGCTTTCCTTCACCGTTTAAGAACAGTGGTGATGAAATAATTTACACAAAATAAAGCGCCTGCACGGGTCCGAACTCACAACCTACAACTTGTAAGGCGGGGCCGCTACCTCTAGGCCACCACCGCTCGCCTATTATTCCTAACAAAAACATTTTATTATCAACTGATTATGAACAAGTCAAATTATTTGCTTGAGTCAGGAGCATAGCCCATTCCTTCATATTGCATATACATTATTTATTATTATTTATTTATTATTAATAATCAAGTACATGATACATGGAAATTTTAACGGTGATCCCCAAACTAGACGTTAGTCTGTATCTTGAGGATCAGAGTTGTACATTATTATTAAATCCAAAAGTAGTACAAAGTGATTATTAACAAAATAAATAAGCTAAAAACAAGGTTAATGAATTAAAGTAAAATGGAGTGAATCGGAGGCAATACTCATACAAACCCGATTAAACTGAAATGAGTGTGTGTGTGTGTGTGAATATACAAGTTTTTACAATAATTCCAACATTTTGACGAACGCCACTTATAAGCGAGGCTTATAAGCAAAATAAGTTAATTTCCAATGGTTAGATTTCAAAATATACAGTCATCGTATTGGCTAGTAAGCTAACATTAGCTTCATATTTCGGCACCAATTAGGTAACGCGATCGAGCTATTTGCTACTTAGTTTCACAATGTTACCTGCAATATTTTGGGCTTTATTCAATTAGTGCAGTAAAAGGCAAATCTAATGAAGCGTTTTAAACAGCTGTACATGGCATCCGGGGCATCAAAGCACACCCTGTTACCATGTTTTCAGTACATGATTCTCAAAATTTTATCTTCGGTTATTAAGAAATAAATAAGCTGTTGAATACATTTTGACCGCGTAGGTATTGCACTTTCTATGTTACAGCAGATTTTTTTTTTCTTGAAAACCGAAGAAATTTTATTGTATCTAGTATCCTTCAAAATTTTTGAGCTAAATGGTGCTGATCCATACGCCATGTTCGTGAACGAGCGCCGTCGGTAGAGACTGGTCATCTCTTAACAGCCACGGCTTATTTTATTTTAATTTAAGTATTTTCATTTCTGAATTGTTTTTTTATTTTTATCTTTTTTAGTACGGACGTTTTTAACGTGCACGTCACTCTACATCGTTCTCACATGTATGATGTATGAATTTCAACATGAATGATGTAACCAATATTTTGTAATAAGTTTATGATTTAAAAGAGTGTCCGTGGAGTTTCTTGCCCATTCTTCTCCATAGGTACCTACTACGCTTTGAAATGGGCAAATAGCTTCATCTTTCTGACACCCCTTGACAAGCTTTGAGTTTGAGTTTGAGTTTGAATCATGTGCTGAATTCATGGTTACAGTATGCGCGTCGATATCCCCCTGCCAGCCTGTAAGTTACTCTTATTACTAACAAAAACTCATAATCAAAGAAATACAAAACTTTAGCACTGCCGTCGTCTAAAAATATTAAGAACAAATCTTAACATTGAGCAAAAATCACTATCAACTCAAAAGTGCCGTGCAATTCTGTAACCATCTCACCGTGAAAACTTGGGTGAAGTGAGCGTGGAGTGAGCTGTCATTAGGGATTAACACTATTGATACTGCTCACTTCAAGCTCATTTCACTTATGATTTCACGGTGAGATTTTTACAAAATCAACCGGCTGAACTGATTTTTTTTTGTTTTTTTCAATTTAAACAAAAATTACGTACCAAAATTACCAACATCATTTTACCATCAAACACTAATGCTGTCTACTAATAACTCAGGGCAGTTCACGTAATCCTCCTTCTTATATAAAGCCTACCCCTCATGAATACATAGGAAGTGACTAGTTGTGATGAAGCCCTTAAAAGCTTTCCGCAAATGGAGCCCAAACGTGAGATCGTTTTGGCCGAACACTTATCACATAGATTGATTGCAAGAGGAGGTGATAGGGTTTCTATACGAGTATGTGCCGTCAGATGGTAGGCAATTTTCTGGCAATTTGTGGGCTATTTAGGAGTGTCTGAAGTTTTATTGACACGTAAAAAATGGGTGCGCCAAGGTTCATCTAAATTTTCAACTCCGATAATTGGAAATCCGAAAATGTTCTTCCTAACATTTTTCATCCCAAAAATCACAATTCCTAACTACTCTGTCTCTAATGTTCATAATTCCGAAGTATTCAACTTCATAATGTTAGTAGCAATAAACATCTATTATAATTTTATTTGTTTTCCTATATTTTCTCAACATAACCATCTTTTACACTATTATTCAAAGTCATTAGGTCTAACGTTTAATATATATAAAATACGTCATTATGGTTAACACCCCGACTCAGAGTACCCCGACTCGGATAGGTTAGGTTAGAAGGCTTAGCCTTCGTGGTTATTTTTTGTTAAACCACCGAGAAATAGGAGCCCCGCGAGGCAGGGCTCCGTCGAACTATCTTAGCGCAGGGGGTGCGCCAAAGTTCACCTAAATTTTCAACTCCAATTATGTTTAGGGATAAAAGCATTATGATAAAAAAACAGTAGTAGTTTAAATACATTATATTTACATTCATGATATTATTAATTACAATTTTCGGAAACATGAGTATTATGAACATCGCCGGTAGCACTACAAATAGTATGAATGAAAACTTTAGGATGAAAAATTTTAGGAAGAGTGATCATTCGGATTACAAATCATTAGGAAGAACAATTTCGTGTAAAGAACTTTAGGTGAGCCAATATGGACCCGTAAAAAATATGTGGTTCTCTTTCGAGCTACACTTGAACGAGTTGCCAAGTTAAAGTTTACAGAAACCCTTTCTGTATAGTGCACCTCTACACATTTTATGCGTGATTTAGGCAGAAGAGTTGAACGGTAGCGTGCGCAGTAAGAGCAGTGAAGTCCCGGTGATATTGGCCCCAACTTACGAGTAGTAAGCTGTGAGTTCGAAGCTAGACAGGCACAGACAGGCACGGGCAGGGACTTTGTGTATTTAATTTCATTACCACTGCTCTCAAAACGGTGAAGGATAACATCTTTAGGTAACCGGCAAGTCTTAGAGCCAACAATTCAAAGACATGTGACATCCACAGACCCGCACTGGTCTCCCTCTTGAGGACAGGAGGCGCGTTTCACAGGCTGATTATGTTGCTGGTAGCGGAAGGTTTGACAGTAAGAAAATTGTACAGACGCCAGCACATCAAGCTACCCGAAACTGTCAGATTTTCCCAATCAACTTTGAACCTTATGCTTTAGCGCTAAAGTAGAAAATCTATTAAAGAAATCTGCCAGAGTGTGGTAGCTTGATGTGCTGGCGTCTGTACTACATGATATGACGGATAGTACAATTACTGTCAATTTGTCCACCATTGTCACTGTAACCGCGTTTGTCTTGATTGATTTATATGTGTATTAGTTTCTGTCCGCAACTTTGCTGTTTTCACATGGCGTTCTTTTTACTTTTATTATTTCTGCTCTGATCCTAAGGGTCCTAGCGTGATCTTAAATAGCATAAAGCCTTCATCAAGAATTGCGCTATCAAATGTAAGAAGATTTTTTAAAATCCGACTGGTAGTTCCAGAGATTAGCGCGTTCAAACAACCAAACAACCCCTTCAGCATTATTATTAGTATACAGATATTTTATGGCGTACATAATAAAGTGAATCCTATCTATCTTACTTTGGAATCTACTGCATACGAGAAGCACAGAATCGGTCAATGTAGCTACGCTTCGGGGAGGCCCGTGTCCAGCAATGGACGTCTTCTGGCTAAAATGATGAAGATGTTGATATTCATGCACTGCTGTAATTTTCGGCAGATAGAAGATGCTGCTGCTGGTCTTTTCTCTAGGTATCCAGTGGGTACCAAGGTGCAGATTGGAAGGTAAGTCATAACTTTTTTTAAAACCACTTGTTGTTATTTCTATTTAACATAAATTATAAAGGTAATTTATTCGTCAAAACATGATTGTAAAGTACAAATTGGAGTTTCTAATGTATGATGTTGAGTCTTAAATAATTGGCGTACATGTTTTGCCATGGTAATGGCGTACAAAGTACAGACACCAGAACATCAAGCTACCCGAAACTGTAAAATTTTCCCAATCAACTTTGAACCTTATACTTTAGCGATAAAGTTGAAAATCTATTAAAGAAATTTGACAGATTGTAGTATCTTGATGGGTGGCGTCTGTCCCAAAAAGTTCTACATATATACGAGTATGTAACATTTTAGTTTATTTTTAGACTAATAACCTGCTCCTCCTGGTTTTGCGACTTGATAAAACATCGAGATTTCTTTATTTTAAGTACAGACGCCATCACATCAAGCTACCCGAAACTTTCAAATTTTTCCAATCAACCGTGAACCTAATGCCTTGGCGATAAATTTGTAAATCTATTAAAGAAATTTGACAGATTGTAGTAGCTTGATGTGCTGGCGTCTGTACGTTTAATATTAAATGTATTGTATGCATAAACCTTGCTTATAAACTGGCCGGTGATCGCCACGTACGGGGCAAAGTACTTCGGTAACCCAGGTACCCACCGTGAGACGGTCAAGACAGTCGACACCAAGGCGTTGCTGGCCTTCCTTGTGGAGCTGGGATGGATCAAATAATCTAATTTTCCCACCCGTACGCAAAATAAAAGAAGGAAGTTGCGGACACCCGTATTACCTATTTACATGGGTATACATACAACTTCCAGAATCAGAGCTCTAAATGGTGAAAACTGCATCAACATCTGTTGCATGGTTCAGAAGAACAACGTGGTCACACAGACGGACACAAAAAGTGACTATTAATTTATAATTTGTAAGTACATATAGTTTGGTGCTTTTTCTTTTCGGTCTTTTCATTTGTAAGTAGAAGGACATTTTCAACGTAATTTATTTCGTAAGAAATTTTATTCATACCATCGCGGCGGTCACATACTTTTCAGTCCGTATTTCATGAAATTCCAGTTTGCGGTTTCTGGTTTATTTCACACAGCGAAATAAGAGTCTTGCATAGTGGGTTTGTGGACTGGCTATGTTATTGCACAATTTAGCACTTCAACAGAGAGACTTATGTGTAGATTAACTTAGTAAAGCTCGGAGAGTCATAATTTTAAAGAAAATTTTGCACTTTACTAAATCGTGGTAATGTGCGGTTTTATTCTAGTGCTACTGTTTTAGAATATAAAACAAGTTGATCGCATGCTTCGAGTACCCAAAAGCGAATAAAAAACTATGCTATAATGTTCCCACTGCTGGGACACACGCCTCCTTTCTGTGATAGGGAGTGGGCATAATCGACTACGCGGGCCCAGCACGGGTTGGTATCTGTCACACGTCTTCGATTTTTTTGGTGCTAGGTCTTACCGGTTTCCGCACGATGTTTTCCTTCTCCGTTTTGAGAGCAATGATGATGAAATTAAATACATAAAGTGAAACGCTTGCCTGGGTTTGAACTCAGGACCTAAAACTTGTAAGTCAGGGCCATCACCACTGCACTACCACTGCTCTCTGCTACAAACATAGATTTTCAATAGTAATTTCAATTAGATACCATCTGCTTATCGCTTTCTTCTGGTTGCCTATTACGACCCTAAAGCAGAAGGGTCTGCCTTTTATTTGCTACGTATTCCTTTGAGGCCTCATAGCAAATAATAAAATGGTAAAGTATACCCCGAGTTTACTCTACATTCTAGTAAAACATAGAGAGTGGCGATTAGGTAATCGTATTAAATAATAGTTATTACAAGTATTTATAGTCTGTTAAAATAATTTAAAAAAAAAAAACTCTTAATCATATGTGAGTGATAGGACACAATGCACAGGAATTTATGGAATTTGTCCTATAAGCCAATTAGAAACTACGTATATCTCTCATGCAAGAAATGTTAAATTACCTCAAGGCAGCTTATTGGGGCCCCTGCTCTTTTTAATATATATTAATGATCTCCCAAAAAAATTGGAAAACAAAATGGTATTTTTCTAAGATAGCAGAACAGCTATAATAAAATGCACTGATCCAGACTATTATCGAAACAAAATCAATAACTCTATAAATAATAATATAACTTGGCATAACAATAATAACCTTGTAATTAATTTGACAAAAACAAAAATTATGCAATTGCATAAGCGGCGTGAGTATCCACCATTAATGATAACCTATAATGAATGTAAAATAGAAGAAGTCAAGAATTCGAAATTCTTAGGTATAGACCACAAATTAACCTGGAAAGCTCACCTAGAAGAAATTTCCAAGCTTCTGAGTAAATCTGCGTATCTACTATTCCAACTGTCCAAGAGAGTAAATACTGAGACTACTAACAGCTTATCATGGACTTGAATTTCTATTCTACGGTATGGTGTTGTTTTTGGGGACAGTCAACAAACAGGGAACTTAAACTCAGGATGCAAAAAAGATGTGTACGATCCATGTGTAATTTAAAACCAACAGACAGCTGTGATCCCTACTTCAAGAAATTTAACATTTTAAAATTACCAGCTATATATACCGGAAACTGCATTATTTGTGAAATCAAATCCGCATTTCTTTACTAAATTGTCAGCAGTTAAAAAGACTCCAATCCGTACTCACTATATAATATATAATGATGTACGATAAAATGCAATACATCATTAATGAAAAGAGTTTCTGTGGTGTTGCTCCCATTTATAATAAAATACCCGATGTCATAAAAAATTCAAATATGTTTTCATACTCGTAAATTATTAGTTGAGAAATGTTACTATGCTCTAGAGACGATTACTTAATAAAATTGATAAAACGTGTGGTTGAAATCAATGCTCTGAGCGGAATACCTCAACTATTAATAATCCAATGTTTTGCATGTATGTATTTTCTTTTGTTTTGATATTTTTTGTTTGTTTTTCTGTAGTGAATTGGGTTTGTCTTTATTTTATAGAGTTTTCACTGATATTTATGTCATCAATGACAAAACAAAGCGCAAACTATGATTATTATATATAAAACCTTTAACATGTGTTTTACACATCAATAATTCTGATTCTTATTCAGAAACAATTTTACAAAAAAATTAAAAACGTAATTTTTCAAACAAAATAAATAACGTGAAAATTGGCAAGAAATAAACCATTCTTGATAATAAGGCACTAGATACGCGCGTGATGATATCAACAATTCAACACAAACTTTATACTTGAATTTGTGTAAGTTTAAAAACGGTAAAGGAAAACATCGTGAGGAAACCGGCATGTTCTAGAACCAAAAAATCTAAGACTTGTGACATCTGCTAACCCGCACTTGGGCCCGCGTGGTGGATTATGGCCCACTCCCTCACAGAGATTGAATTAAGTTACAATACTAAAACGATAAACGGTCTCACAGCTAGAATGTTAATTGTTGTTAATTATTTTAATTGTGTATGTTTAAATAAGTAGTTTCAATTAATGTGAACCTAATCGCCATACTTTAATCTTAGGTAAGTTCACTTTTTTATTTGGTCATTATTGAACTTCAGAAACATAAGGTTGCGCCCCGTTTAGCTTACGTAAATCCTTGGTTCCATTCTCAAGAATATAGTTAAGTGACATTATTTTACCTCGTAGAATGCTGTAATAAAATTATTTCCTTCCGTCTCCACTACTAGGATAAATAATGCCGCTAATAAATTAAGGGCTTTTGTTAGTTTCTATTTTGTTTCAGTAATTTGCAAGGTAAGATAAAGATGGCGGATATACATAGTTTAAACCTGCTTTAATGTGTATTATTATGAGGGCTTTAACTATAAATTGTAGTCGTATATTCTGTACACAAAGAAGAATATTTTGGGGCACAGTTTTGTTTGAAATACGAGGGCGGGTCAATAAGTCCGTGACTTTTTGAATTTCTGACCTCTTTACTGAAAAAGCAACACTACTCCTGTCAACAGGCATCTGTCAGTTGACTCCTATCAAAATTTGAACTTACTGCGTCAGTTAGTTTGTGTTTGACAGCTATCTTTATCAGACTACCCAGTAATTTGAGGAAAAAATGGAAAAAAGTGAATTTCGTGTGCTTATTAAGCATTATTTTTTGCGAAAAAAAACCATTACCGAGACCAAGGCTAAGCTTGATAAATATTATGGGGACTCTGCACCATCGATTTCAATGGTAAAAAAGTGGTTTACTGAATTTCGTTGTGGCCGTACAAGCACTGAAGATGCCGAACGTCCTAGACGCCCAGTTGAGGTCTCTATACCCGAAACAATCGAAAAAATTCACGATATGGTGTTGGCCGACCGAAGATTGAAAGTGCAAGAGATTGTGGAAGCCGTAGGGATCTCGCATGGCTCAGTCGTTTCAATTTTGAATGATCACTTGGGCATGAGAAAGCTTTCCGCAAGATGGGTGCCGCGTTTGCTCACAGTCGACCACAAACGCAATCGTGTAACAACTTCACAGGAAGGTTTGGCGTTGTTTAATCGCAATATGGAGGAGTTTTTGCGCCGTTTTGTAACCGTGGACGAAACATGGATCCATCACAACACACCAGAGACCAAACAACAGTCAAAACAGTGGGTTTCTAAGGGTGAATCGGCGCCAAAGAAGGCCAAGGTGGGTTTGTCAGCCAATAAAGTTATGGCGACTGTTTTTTGGGATGCACGTGGGATAATCCACATTGACTACCTTCAAAAGGGAAGAACAATCAATGGGGAATATTATGCCAACTTATTGGACCGCTTCAATGACGATTTGAAAAAAAACCGACCTCATTTGGCCAAGAAAAAAGTTCTTTTCCACCAAGACAATGCAAGGGTGCACACATGTGCAGTTGCCATGGCAAAAATCCATGAATTGGGCTATGAATTGCTCCCTCATCCACCCTATTCTCCAGATTTGGCTCCGAGTGACTACTTCTTGTTCCCAAACCTGAAGAAATGGCTTGGTGGAAAAAGATTTGACTCCAATGATGAAGTCATCTCGCAAACAAAGGCCTATTTTGAGGACCTCGACAAATCATATTTTTTGGAAGGGATAAAAAAATTGGAGAAGCGTTGGACAAAGTGTATAGAGCTCAAGGGAGACTACGTTGAAAAATAAAATTATTTATTTATCAAAAAATCTGTGTTTTATTCCAAAAGTCACGGACTTATTGACCCGCCCTCGTAATTACACGTGATTGCTGGAAACGAGTTACTAATTTAAAAGTTGCCTTTTGGAATATTAAATATGTGAACGCGTTTCTAAACTATACATATCTTTATTACAATATATATATTTTTTTTTATCCTATATTGGGATTTACCAGCGCTGCGGTATTAATTTTTTTGAATTTCGCAGCAAAGTACTTTTTTGTCTTTTTTTTTTTCTAATGTAAGTTGTTAGTTTTAAATGCTCCTTTTTTAGGGTTCCATAGTCAACAAGGAACCCTTATAGTTTCACCATGTCCGTCTGGCCGTCCATCCGTCCGTTCGCAGCTTAGCTCAGAGACTCTTAGTACTAGAAAGCTATAATTTGGTATGGATATGTCGTAGGGATATGATAAAAACTGGGATTTGCCCAAATCCCTAAGGGGATGTTAAAATAACAACACGTTTTTATCATTTCCCTAAGCAAATCTAGTGATTTGACAAATCCCACTAAAGAAATCTAGTGATTTGAACAAATCCCTAAATTGATTCAGTGAAATGATAATAAAACGTGTCCAGTTCTTGTTTACGTCGCGCTCGCACTTGCTTGTCAGTGAATAGTATCTTACAAACATTAATTTGAGTTACTTAAAATACAAAATGAGCATAATAATAAGGCGTAGTCGACGGAGCCCCGCTTCGCGGGGCCCCTATTTCTGTCTGCAGGGTTTAAAGGAATCTAACACGAAGAGGATGACGGACCTAACCTGTCCGTGTCGGGGTGCCCCAAGTCACGAGCTCGCTTCGCTCGCTCTTGCCACAAAAGTTATTTTTGTCATTTCACTGAACCAATTTAGGGATTTGTTCAAATCACTAGATTTCTTTAGTGAGATTTGTCAAATCACCAGATTTGCTTAGGCAAATGATAAAAACTTGTTGTTATTTTAACATCCTCCGTGATTTGATCAAATCCCTTAGGGATTTGGGCAAATCCCTGTTTTTATCATATCCCTGCGACAGATATACATATTAATCACGCCAAAAAATTCGTAAAAAAAAATCATGAATAAAAATTGTTTTATGCTACTCGTAAAGTGGGGATGTTTTTTTTTCTCGTCTACCCCATGGTGTGGGGTATCGTTGGATAGGTCTTTCAAAAATATTGCGGGTTTGTGAAAACAATTTTTCAATTCAGGGATCCGTTTGTGAAATATTAACTACAGAACCCTTCATTGTACGTGGTTCGACACACACTTGGCCGGTTTTTACTATTTGTATTTCCTATGTGTCCTAAATAAAATATTTTTCCTTCTTTTCTTTCTTTGATGCTCCTCCAACGATCAGAAAAGTAGTCTTCTCGACTGATGAAGATTAAGAAGTATTGGCTGAGTGACTGGCGAATGATTGGCCTAATTGAGAATGAACAATATATACTACACTTTTTTTTATAGGCTCCAAATTCTAAAAGAGAAAAAAAAATCAGCTGTTTCACACATTTTGGTCAAGTAAGTATTGAACTTTTGTACTAAACAGCTGATTTTGTTTTCGTAATTTCAGAGTTGGTCCCATAGTGAAAGTTGTTCATATTCATGAGTAGAACACCCTGTAGAAATTTGGAGCCTGTAAAAATAAGCATCCAGTATATAATAGCTGTCTAACTGCTAAGTAAAGTCCTCGTTGAGAACAAGCCTTACTTTGCGGTGTCTTCGTAGAGTGAGAGAATTAGTCACTAGAAGTTATTAACTGTGCTGCTCTTAACATGATTTTGTTATAACTACCATGTAGCCAATCAGCAATTAGCACCACAAGAGTCCTTAATCAAATGTTTCTGAGAATCACCGAGAGTACAATACAGTAGAACCTACCTGTATGGAGATGGGATTACCAGTAAATCGACTTTACTAATCTATCTACAGGTAACTAATAATAGAGTTGAAGAGTTTGTTTAAACGTGCTTAGCTGTGAAACTATCAGTAGGATTTGAAAAAATCTTTTTGCATTTGATAGTCTAATTTTTAAGGAAAGTTTTAGGATAATTAACATCACGCTAAGACGAATCATCATCATCATCTGCCTAGCCTTTTCCCAACTATGTTGGAGTCGGCTTCCAGTCTAACCGGATGCAGCTGAATACCAGTATTTTGGAGCGACTGCCTATCTGACCTCCACAACCCAGTTAATGGATAATACGATACCCGTTGGTAAGACTGGTTGTCAGACTTTCGGGCTTCTGACTACGCGTAACAACTGACAAAGATCCACTAATGACAGCCGGGACCAACGCCTTAACGTGTTTTCCGAGGCACGGAGGGGTCTCGGTATGTAAAGATGGTCACCCACCCACAGACCAACTGCGGCAAGCGTAGTTTAACCTAATCGATCGAACTGTGCGGCTGGTATTATTTAGCCATGGGCCCCTCTTCAATAGGAGCTGAGTAAACAGAAAAAAAGTCAGAAAGAATGCTGAGTGAAAACGATGTAATACCGACGAGGAGTTTTATAAAAATGTGGCTGTTATTTTAGTTTCAACATTGTGTTTCTTACGACTTCCATGTGAACGAAGTCGCGACAGTCACCCACCACTGCTCAACGCGTGTCTATTAAAAAGTATTGAGTTTTAATTTCGAACGATTTTAAAATCGAAGATACTTGTTTCGCATGTACAAAATATTAACTTAGTTTTGAAACTTTATTCATACTCGTACCTATGGGTGATAGTAATTGTAGTTATCGCAAGAAAAGTAATCAAAATACAATAGAAGAGTTGTATGTCAAAAAACGCTTACACGTTACGTTTTTTCAAAACTCAACTCCTAAAGTCCTAAAGGGAATTCAATAGTCACCGACAAAACATAGCGTAAAAAGAAACTGTCAACATACAAACATCACTTATCAACTACCGAGCCAGCTTTATCGACAATATCTTTCTCAATACTAATGGAAACCAGGAAAACAAATACAATGTAACTTGGTAAAACAAAGGTCCAAAGTAAAGAACAAACGACACGGCTCCACAAAACGGGCGGAAATAACCAGAGGACATTGTTAGGAGTTCCAGCCAATGCGGTGATTATGAAAGAAAATGAAAATAGTTTAGGAATGTAGGTTGAAGTTAGCCTAGAGGAATTCGATTACGATTTCTTTCTTGTTTTTTTTCTATTTTTGTCTTGGATTGCAGTTGGGAGACATTTTAATGGAGTTAGTGCTTCTTTAGCTGGTTACGTTGTTATTATAAAATACGGTCAGGGGTTTACTTGTTAAGCAAATTGACGTTCTGTGTCAATTGGCCGTGTTCTAGCCATTTTATGACAACTGTCAAAGAATGATAGTTGTGATCTGGAAATACGAACAATTTAAGTTTGTAGTCTATTTGTTCAGTAATGGATTTCCCGGACTTTACATTGCGCAAAATAGCTAGACCGGAGTGGAGCGGAGTAACCGACATAGCTTGCAGAGTAAGCAAACTGAAGTGGCAGTGGACTGGCCATGTCTGTCGAAGGGCCGATGGCCGGTGGAGCAGACGAGTCCTGGAGTGGAGACCGCGTATCGGCAAGCGTAGTGTGGGACGCCCCCCAGCTAGATGGACGGACGACCTAAAGAAGGTGGCTGGGGTAGACTGGATGCGGAAGGCGGAGGACAGGGTGTTGTGGCGCAGTCTGGGGAGGTCTATGTCCAGCAGTGGACTGCGATAGGCTGAGTTGATTGATTGACTGAGATCAGCTAGACTAGCAGTGCAGCTCCTCTTGCGTTTATGTAGCCAAAGAATATTATAGTATTTAAGAAGTAAAACAGCATCACGACAGTGGCATAACATTTCTACATCTTGATTAGGTAATAACAATAAAAAGATAGAAAAACATTGTATGTATAATAAACCAGCTGCGCCCCGCCCAAGCCCACCCCTAACGGCCCGTTCACGACCTTGCCGCTGTGAGCGTCAGCTAAGCGCGGGGCGGCGAGCGGTAAAATCAAAAGTATAAAAATGTTTGAAGCACGCCACGAGACGTCACTCATAGCGAAAACGCGCGCGGTTTTATCCGAGCGAATCGCTACAGCGGCGAGCGGTGCGGGGAGCGGCAGGAACAAAAGTACAAGCGAATGAGTGCGACACGCCACGAAACAGCGGCGCGGACAGCGGTGTGGGAGTGACGTACTCAGCGGCGTAGTTATAAACAAAAAATTTTAGACGATTTTGTGGCGGTAATGGATACCGAGGCATTTATCACTGAAATTTTAAATCGACCGCCTGTATGGATGTTAAAGCATCCCCAACATAAATACAAAAACATCATAAAAAGGATGTGGGAAGAAATTAAACGTAATAAAAAATTAAAAAAAAAACAGAATATCAAAAGTTTTCACACTCATTCTTGTGTACTCATAAAACTTATCTGGATATTTTCTTTAATCTTCGTATAGGTCACGAAATTCGCCATTTAAATACCGATCTTTATTCAGTTCGTGCACTCCTTCTCTCATATTAAGAATATATTGTTTTAAAAATGTACTGCTTTCGTAACAGAAAAGGGATAATTTTGATAACGCCATGATTTTTAGCACGCTTTGACTACCTAAATACGTACACCGCGGCCGGTGCAACTAGCCGCTACTGAGGCTACTTGGCGTGCAAAACGCACGCGACGCCGCCCCGCTCGCTGCGCTGCACGCCGCTAAGACCGAAGTCGTGACCAGGCCGTAAGACGACCCACTGACCGTTAAGCTCGTGCAGCACGCAGTTCTGATACGTGTACAGCGCGTTGCTTGATGTGATTGTCCTGTCCCCAGCTTGGACGTAGAAGTCTGGAAGACGCGATAGGGTGCGCATGTTACTATGGTGCGAAAACAGCAAGCCGCGTGCGATGTTTCCAGCCTCATTCCCTCTTGCCAACCAAGGACGGTGTAAGGAGTAAGGATAGATGGAATCTCAACTCATCGCAGCGGCTTACAGGCAGAGAGTTTGCAAAGACAGCGTGGCACAATGACAGATGCAATATGAGGTTATGTTTATGACACGCGAGCATAAAAACACAAGATAAACAATGATCTAAGCAGATGGCTCGCTATTGAGCTTATAATACACAGTGAGGCCTTGCATGGCCCCAATGCATCAGCAATACATACATGTTTCCGTCTCCGATGCACTAAATAACCTACTGCCGCGAGGTCTGACATTGACAACCGTGCAATCGGATTACTACATAGGTACAGTCCGCGCGCGAGCTCCGAGGAATGATAAGGAATGTTGACGTAATGAGCTAGAGTTGTGATTTAGTCGATATTGCACTGTCAATACTAATACATCTTGAGCCTCCGCGCGAGTGTACTTCATGAAATCATTTTATGAGGGTATTATGTACTTGAAATAAAAAAAAATTATGAAAATAAACTCTCCTCACGCACTTCAATAATAAATGAGTCGACAACATTCTTCATTAAGCCATCCCTTTGACAGTAATGTTCCTCTAATGCTAAAACATGTTTATCATATCCAGACCAATCTTCTTTTTTGACATGCGTGATAGCTTTTTCGGTGATCTCCTTCAGTCTCGTCAGAGAAAAATCTGAAGTAATGTTGTGTTCCCTCACGAGCCTTTTAACTTTTGCCCATGCGAGCTCTATTGGGTTCAAGTCGCACATATAAGGCGGTAATCGCATTGCATCGTGACACAAAACAACATAATTATAAGTGTAGTACTACTTATAGTAGAAAATAACACTACCTACTATCGCAATATTAAAAATGACTCGATAAGCGTGTTCTCGCGTCAAGGTCGACACTAGTACTGGGAGAGTGCGAGGGATGGAGCGACGGTCGGGCGCGGCGCACACCCGCCCGCTTCCTCAGCCACCGATTCCTCGGAGCTCGCGCGCGGACAGTAGATAGATGATAACAACGGTTATCCAGTGCAGAGGGTCCGGATTTTCTAATCCTAGATTTTGGGTACACATTATATTGAGGGTCAGGGAATCATTCCTGCTAGCTAAGCAAGCAGATGTTAAAATGCCCGAGTGTTCTTAGGATATTAGTGTTGTGCCATGATTCTAGTGATGTGACTTGCAACTTACTAATTGTGAAATATTTAGCATCAGTCGACTGTTTCTCGTTGAGACCATCACAACGCTATACTTTCTCCTAATCCAGGTCTTGTGACCCGTTTCTCTTGTAATACGTTTAGCCGTTTCAGCGTAAAAGCGTAATGAACAAACAAACATACAAAAAATGTAAGTAATCTCTTCTCTTTATTATATTAGTTTGGACAAGGCAAGAAACCAAGTGAGAAAACCATTTTCGTACGTAACAGAATTGAAAAGCGTCATTTTTCCCAGAAAGACAGGACATATTTCATTCACTTCCGACCCAACATCACAACCGAAATACATCGAGAATTCATAACAAAAGAGCAAGACAGTACAAACGTTTCCAATCAGTAAATGGAACCACAGTAAGTTCCAAGTTCTGTTAGGGCCGGCGCTCACTGCCGGCATGGCACGGCATGGCACGGCAAAGGATTTTATTACTAATCAAGTTATTTTTAATCTTATTTCAATGAATTTAGAATTCATGTTACTTTATTTCTATACCACGATGCCGCGACGCGCCGCGGCATGCCGTGGCATCTCGCGACATGACGGGACGCGCCGCGGCATACTGCGGCATGCCGCGGCGCGCCATTGCATCCCGCAAGACGTAATGGGTCACTTTGTGTCGAGGAATTATGATTGCTAAGTTAGTTGAAATATGGTTGAAACTTGCGCAGCGGTCATTTCGGTTAATGTGGTCCGGTCGGTGCGCGGGGGCAAGGAGGGAAAAGACGTGCGCGCGCGTTTTTTTGTCTCTCATGCTGACCGAGCGCGGCAAGAGATTAGCACGTGCGTACACGATATTGTAATGCCGCGCGATGCCAGGGCATGCCACGAGATGCCACGGCAAGCCGCGCGATGGCTCGGCATGCCGCGGGATGCCTTAGCGCAACCTGCCGTGCCATGCCGTGCCATGCCGGCAGTGAGCGCCGGCCCTTAAGGTGCATATGTCACCTTTAGCGCAAAGTTTCGGCGTTCCAATGGGTGCACCTTCCTGATTCTCCCATCCGCACGTATAAGGTAGCGGGCTTAGTTATAGCGCAATTGAAATGTGGAAGTGTGTTTTGATATCGTGATTTCTTTAATTTTATCAATTTTAATAAATTTTGGTTTTATATATTAAAACTAACAAAAAATAACAGTATTTGTATTGGTGAACAAAGTTGACAACAAATAAATATTTACGAAATGTTCGAATTAAAATGTTAGCGTAATAAGATTTTGTCTTTTTTGACAATTTAAAAGGCCTTGACAATTCGAAAGTGCCTCTAGTTGGTTTATTTGAAATAAATACTTCGAGTTCGAGTTTTGTTATAAAAAAGCCTCTAATCTGATGACTCATTTTTTTAAAAGAAACAGTAACAGAAATACTACGAAATTTCTTCTATCCATACGAAAATACCTTTCGGGTGAACTCATTTATAATCGATTCTGTTTTTTTGTAATATTTGACGCGCTAAAGTGCCATTTAAAGGCCATACTTGAAATAAATAACATGACTTTTATTTTGAAAAAAAAAAATACCCCTGAAATTATTGAAAACCTTTTGTTTACTACTTTACATTTATAAGTTCTCAAACACGTTTTTTATAGCACCAATGAAATACATTACCATTTAGTCTAAATTAATTCAACAATACTTAACACGTAGTAGGTACATACACGTACAATATGCTTGAGGTTAAACTAATACTATTCCATCTTCCAAGTGTTGATAATTCATAACCTCTCCCACTTGCTCCTAAATCGGATAATAAAGCTTAAGTATGGGAAACCGTACACCTTATGGAGCATTGTAAACCTGAACTCCTATAAGGTGTTCCATATTATAGGTTGTATAAGAAATGATCAAACTGAACAACTTTCTCCATTGGACCAACATCGTAATTGCGAAAAATAAATAATCAGCCGTCTCATACATTTAGGTTGAGTAGGTATTAAAGTTTTGTATGGGACAGGTCGATAATTTTTGTTGACATTTAAATGACCGCACCTTTCTGATACATACTGTATATAGGCATATCCCGGAAGGGCAGAGAAATGGTGAGAGATTATGGTTTGTACTTTGAATGAAACTCGAAAACTGCGTTCCAATTCCAGGAACTCGGTAGGGTCCTGGAAAATGGTGGTTTATTGCATATGTAAATAGGAAGTTTCCGATATCATTGAATATTACTTCAAATCACGGTGTAGATTTTAAAATACCTAGAAAGGATCCATTCTACTCAACTACAAGAATGAGCGTGTTGGGTTACAAAATTGAGATTTCCAGTGCCTTAGGCATCTTCTGGGCACGCTCGTTCCATCATAGATCTCATCCCTCGCTTTCCATCAGGCGTGATCGAAGTCAAGAGCGGGTCCATATATATCACACAATTAAATATATCATCTACACTGCTCCATACTTCAGTTTTTTATTACATTATCAAATAAACGCGAATAGGAGAACTGGTCCCGCTCCTGGGTGTAATAAAAAACAAGACACAGTAACTAGGACTTCCTTTTATATCAAAAGTTATGCAACCATGTTCCCTCGCGAACGATTAATATGGTACAATAGTCGTAGTTACGAAGTCATACTTTAGAAACTGGATCAAATAATAGTAACTAAAAAAAAAAACGTCGATTCTGGAAAAATCTCACCGTGATAACTAAGTTGAAGTGAGCTTAGAGTGAGCTGTGGGTCATGCTGATGCTAGGGATTGACACTATTGGCGACTCACTCCACGCTCACTTCACCCAAGTTTTCATGGTGAGATGGTTACAGAATCGCACGGCAGATGTATGAACGTAAACGAAGTAAAAGGAGTATATAAAGATCGTAGAAGGTGGCGTTCTGTAGATTCTGCCTACCCCCCTCGGAAGACAGCGTGAGTTTATGCATGAAACTAGTGAAAAATGAACTTATTAAATAGAAAAAGTATTGGACTATCTTCTTATCCTTAATTAAAATTCGTATTAAATAAATTCTTGAAGTAGAAGAAGATATTTTAAACAAAAAAAATATTAACAAATAATAATAACGTTAGCACATACAAGGTGTAAGTTTACGTTAAGTCGACGCCGCGTATACGCTGCTCTAGCGACGTAGACCTCAACATGATTGTATCAGAACTTACTTCACATTAAAGTTGCGTTAGCGTCGCGTTAACGCAACACACTTTCCATTCCTATTAAGGTTTAAATTGCTATAATTTTTTTGACACTTAAATTGGTTTTACGAGTATAATTTTATGTTTGCATGATCTGTTTTGTTATTTATTTTGTCTAATAGTAATAATATTTTCTTAATCGTTTATCTAATGCTTATACAGGGTGTAACGGAAAGGGGGTATCAACCCTGAAGGAGGTGAATGTGCTCATGAAACTCAACAACTTTCCCCAAAGAACATAGGTCGAAATATGAAAAAAAAATTTGGCCCTCCCATAGTAAATCAATCAGCTGGTAGTCAGTTTTGTAAGGGAGGGCCAAATTTTTTTTTCATATTTCGACCTATGTTCTTTGGGGAAAGTTGTTGAGTTTCATGAGCACATTCACCTCCTTCAGGGTTGATACCCCCTTTCCGTTACACGCTGTATATGTTTCATGCTAGATTACATTCGAATGCAATGTGAATTCTTACTGAATATGTGAATAAATTAAATTAAATTGAATTGAATATTGTACAGCAGAGATGGTCTTCTAAAATTCATCGAAACCTTTCACAGAGCACCGAAAGTCCGAAATCAAAACAAGGGAAGAAATCAAAAGAACAAAACTTCGACATTAAAAATAGTCGCCACTAAAACCTCACCTGAATCTAGCGGCTGTTTTCTTCCCCGGCTTTATTGGACCGTATTGAGCCTCTGTGAAATGTGTAAAATTGCCAACAGTAGGATTCTAGGGGAACTTTTCAAACGAGTTTGGTAAGAACGGAAGCTAAAGAAAACTAAACATCGGAATGGAAGCGTTCTTCTCGTAATGTTTGACGGTGAAACTTTTTGTGGTTAGATCTGAGAGTTTAACTGGGATTGTCTTAGACATTGACATGCATTTAGTACTTAACAGTGTGCTGGTTTTCTTTGAAAAGATGGATTGAAAATATAGTATTTTTGTGGTTTTCGTAAATGTTATTTCGGAAAAGCTAAAATAATTATTTATAGGTATCCGTTTTAATAAATGGGTATTTCAGAACGTAAAGACGATAAAAATAATTATTTATAGGTATCCGTTTTAATAAATGGGTATTTCAGAACGTAAAGACGATAACAGACTTCAATAAAAAAAGCATAATATATCATATTCGTATTAAAAAACAGTCATTTAAAAAATTGCGATCTTCTCCCAGTCATGATTACTGATGATTACCTGCCAATCTTTAGATCAGACAGAAAGGGGTTCGGTCAAGTTTCCGCACACGATGAAAGTAGTATATATGGGCAGGGGACTCTTATACAAACAAAGAATGTCAAATATTAGGGTTATAAAGTGTTCCGTTCCCGTGAGAAATATTTGGTGGGTAAAAATCGCCATAATTATGAGAAAAATTACAATAATTTTAAATGGAAGGATTACGTGGGTAGGGGCTTGTGGCTAAGTAATAATAGCCTCAAGGGTAGATCGATCAGGTTAAGCTACGCTTGCCGCGATCGATCCGGGGATGGGTGACCATCTTTACATACCGAGACCCATCCGTGCCACGGAGAGCACGTTAAACCTTTAGTCCCGGCTGTCATACGTGGATCTTTGTCAGTCGTTACGGGTCGTCAGTAGCCCGAAAGTCTGATAACCACTCTTACCAAGGGTTATCGTATTACCCAGTTGTGGAGGTCAGATAGGCAGTCACTCCACGTAAAGTACTGGTATTCCGCTGCATCCGGTTAGACTGGAAGCCGACCCCAACATATTTAGGAAAAGGCGAGGCAGATTGATTTTAATTACGTGAGTAACAATATATTTCGAGGTAAAGTTAGCCATAGGAGAACTAACCTTCTCATACTTCTGACTTTATTCATTCTTCCTTTCATATCCAGTCCACTCTTCTTTGAAATGCGCTTTCTCTTGATACTAGGACGGCCACTAGTCGGTATGCATTTAAGCGGAAATTGCGGAATTATTTTCAAAATAAATAGCGTAGAGTCATCTCAACACCTGTCTTCTTTGAATTTGTATATATTATTTATATATTATAAATATAATATATGAAGTAGTTCGATTTTGATCTAATATGTTCTCCGTTCAGGTAGGCGTAGATTATCGAGTAGGAAGGCAGTATTTCAATAAAATAACCGTTGTTGCAATCACTTCACTTATAACTCTCGATAGTTCAATCAACACTCCACAAAATTATTATAGATCACTTGGATTAAGAGGGATGCACTCAAAATATAACGTCCACCGAGTACGTGGTTGCATGCGCACACCGCGATCCGAACTCAACTGCTTCTTTTACAAGATGCTGCCTCACCAGTGCTCGGTGTTCGTCTTTGACGTTGACATTTGCATAAGACGTCAATTGACAGTCTAGAAAAAAGGAGGCGCCGACATATATATACAAATAAATGTTAATATTTAATAAATATATGTCGTCGCAAGCGATATCAAGACGACAAAATATTCTACGTTGGGACTTCTTACAAAGCAGACGTGTCGTTAAAATTATCACTGATATACATAACTTAAGGTAGTCCAAAGTGCACCTAAACCATACTAATAACAAAAACCAAAATAAACTGTATCGCGTATAAGTGCTTACGACGCTATTATTCTAAGAACACTACCATCGTCGACGGTTCACCGGCGCGAGAGCAGCTCTTCGCCCCCGCAAGAAAGAGACGGGCTCATTATTTTTTTTTACCTCCTCGCACAAGCATTCGCAAGACGTCACAGCGCAACAGCCACACCACGCACTGAGTGAGTAATATTTACAAAGATAACATGAGTACAATACGCTCGCCAACTGGAAGTGGCCTCGGCTTCGAACGCAGTGACTCGCAACCAAATTTGTTATCAAGCGTCCATCAACCTGAATTTTCGGATAGTTCGAAAGTCACCCAGCGCAATTATAAACGTAAGCAGTGGGATGAAAATGAATATATTCGAACTGAATTAAGTGAAATGCGTAAAGAAATGTCTGAAATGATGTCATTGCTAAAAACCATAACGACTACACAAAGCGAGTTCACAAAAAAAAATCACTGAAGATATTACAATGATTAAAGAACGAATTGACGGTATTAAATCTACAACTGATAATCTTGCCGCTGAACAAAGCAATATCAAGTCGGATATAGTATCGCTACGGAATGACAACAGTAAAACCGAGAAAAAAGTTGAGGAGATTAACCAGGCTGTTCAACTGCTAAATTCAGATAGACAATCTCCTCAAGTTTCTCTCCCCATTGAAACACAAGAAAGCATCATTGCAGAAGTTAACGAACGAGAATTCCGAAGCAAGAATATTATTATTAGTGGTATACCAGAACCATCAGCATCGAACAAGGAAGAACGCATAAACAATGACAAAAAAGAGGTCGTTATTCTACTAAAGTCGATTGATAAGGACTATCCTGAACCAAAAAGGATCATGCGATTGGGAAAGTATGATGCAAACAAAACTCGTCCAATGAAAGTATGCTTGAAATCTCAGGAAATTGCTAAATCAATATTGCGTAACCAAAGTAATTTAAAACAGGACAGTATCAAAATATATTCTGATCAAACACCCAAACAGCGTAAATACCTGCAAAATCTCAAAGATGAACTAAATCGCCGACAGGTTAATGAAGACAAAACTCTCACAATAAGATACATTAACGGCATACCAAAAATTGTGGTTTTACCATCAAAAAACGAATAACCCCCACACCTGCTAAAAATAAACACACTGATCCCAATAACGAGAAAATATCTTATCAAGTTGTTGATAACTACAGCAGCATTGTAACCTCAAAGAAGTCTTTTAAATTTCTGTACGCAAACATACGAAGTATTGTAAAACCTGGTAAATTTGACGAATTAAAATGTGTGATAAAATCTTTTCCATCTTGCTTACACGCAGTGGTTCTAACAGAAACTTGGATAAAATCAGACGAAGAAGGAAAAAGATATCAAATTCCAGGATACACACATTATTACAACTTTAGAACTGATACGAGAGGCGGTGGAGTCTCAATATTTGTGAAGAATAACTTGAAACATAGTCAAACTGAGGAAACTTGTCAAAACTACAATCACTACCTTTGGATTCATATCGAAAACTATACTCTGGATATAGGTGTAGTATACAGAAAACCAGAACAATCAAACATCAAAGCCTTTTTAGATACCTATTCCCAACAGCTAAATAAAAACAAGCGGGCTGTGGTCTTTGGTGACTTTAATTTCAACCTATTAAATACAGAACGTGCAACCAAAATGTATAACGAAGTGATCAAAGAAAACGGCTATGAATTTTTAAACAAAATAGATGAAGACCACTGCACAAGAGAATCAACAACATCAAAAAGTATAATTGACCACATCTGCTCAAATCTTAAACTGAATAACTTCCACCTAGCCATTATCGATACACCCATGTCAGACCATAAACAATTATACTTAGAATTAAAACGTTATAAACCAGAACCTCTGAAGAAGATTAGCTACCACAGTATTGACTATGAAGTGCTGTATAAGACCATTTTAGAATCCCGCGACGAAAACAGTGACTATATATTCGAAACCCTGGAAGAAAAACTATTAAAAAGTATAGAAATAAGCAAAAAGACTAAATACAAAACGCTAAACCCACCACGACAAGACTGGATAAATAGATCAATCATTAGTGAAATAAACAAAAGAAACACTTTATGGAATCAACACAAAGAAAATCCAAATGACAAGCAAAAGGAAAACACATTCAAAAAGAAAAGAAACGAACTAACAGAATCTATACAACGAACGAAATCAAGTTACTACATGAAAGCCTTTGAAAACTGCAAGAAACAGCCATTGAAAATGTGGGGACTGATAAACAGCCTATCTTGCAATAAATTCACAGAAAAATCCGCTCCACGAAAACTTCAGTCTCAAAATGGTACTGTTACTGATCTAAAGGACATCTGTGAATGCTTCAATGATTTTTTTGCAAATGTTGGTTCGATACTGGCTAATCAAATACCCATAACTTATCACCCATCAGGTAGTACTTTAACAAATTTATCTGGATCCGGCTCGTCTTCCCTTAGTGATCTGGAACCTGCCACAACAGATGAAATCTTAAATATAATTAATAATTTAAATAACAACACCAGCGCAGGTTTAGAAGGTATCACTACAAAATCACTAAAATGTGTTGCAAATCTAATTCTTGATGAACTTACTAGTTGCATAAACAAATGTATGAAATCAGGAACATTTCCAAATAGTCTTAAGGTTGCAAAAGTTACGCCAATTTACAAATCCGGAGTTAAATCAGAGCCGGGCAACTATCGTCCTATTTCAGTGCTCCCCGTATTATCAAAAAATTTTGAGAGAGTCTTATACAATCGCCTCGAAAAGTACCTAATATGTCTAAACTACATATATGAAAAACAATATAATTTTAGACCGAAATCAAATACACTCTCAGCTACTATAGACCTGGTGACAACTATAAAGCTAAATATTGATAAAAAGAAAGTGGCTGTGGGTGTTTTTATTGATTTAAAAAAGGCATTCGATACTGTCAGTCATGAATTGTTGCTAAGGAAACTAATGGAAATCGGGATACAAGGACCTGCCCTTGAAATTTTTAGATCTTACCTGTCAAACCGATATCAAATAGTTAAAATTGGTGACACTCACAGTGATCCCAAAATTATTACATACGGTGTGCCCCAAGGCTCAATTTTAGCTCCCCTGTTATTCCTACTGTACATAAATAGTGTCCACAAAATTGGTCTGAAAGCTGACCTAACATTATATGCAGATGACACATGTTTGTTTTACTTCGGCCACTCAGTCGATACTATTGTTAAGCAAGCACAGAACGATTTGGACTTACTCAACCTGTGGTTTCAACAAAATCTTCTCACTATTAATACAGCTAAAACAAATTACATGATATTCACAGCAAAAAAAAAAAAATCGGCAATTATACTCCATTAAAAATAAATAACCAAACCCTAAACAAAGTAGATCAAGAAAAATATTTAGGACTAATTTTGGATAGCAAATTGACATGGCTTCCACATATTCAAAAAATAAAATCAAAAATACAATCACTCATGGGTAGCCTACGAGGTATTGTTCGTTGTTTGCCACGCCAGGTTCGCTATTTAATCTACTTCTCCCTTGTTAAGCCGCATATTGACTACCTAGTGGAAATATGGGGTACCGCTGCCAAAACAAATACGAACCTACTACAAACTGCTCAAAATAAACTGCTAAAAACGTTATTTAACTATGACTATCTAACTCCAACAGAAACTCTTTACAAAAAAATTAAAGTAATGAATATAGCACAAACATACATATATAACACATGCATACTAATTCGAAAAATACTAAACAAAAATATACACACAAATTTAACCTTCACAAAAAATATAAAAAAACAAAATGAAAATGAGACGTGAACAAGACTTTTTACAACTACACCCAACCCGCACAAACTACGGAAGAAAAACTATCGTTTACGAAGGATCTAAAATATTTAATAAATTACCGAGAGACCTTAAAGAATTGAAATCCAAAACCACTTTTAAAAACCTACTTAAACAATTTGTATTAAAAAATTCACAGTCCCTACAATAGTGTCGAGCCACATCCAGTTACCGTTTATCTATGTTACACGGATACTTGTTTACATGTATCGAACGAACATTTTGTCCATAACAATTTGTAATCTACCCTCAAAACATTTACAAAATAACGTCTAATTTTTGTAATACCCCCAACTTTTTGTTCTTTTTAAGTATTTAGTTTTAATATTCTCATGTAAGTGAATAGTGTAATTCTTATGAGAATAAATGATCTTAAACCTCAAAATAATCAAAATACTACTTCCGGTAGATTTCATAATATTGGTCAAACCGGAACTTAATTCTCATTGGTTGATCGGTTAGTACAGTGAACGCCGTGAGGTGGCGCTTTAACTTCGCGCCATTTTCTACACGTGGACAGAGCCGATTGGAGAGCGGCCGGCATTCGACTTGCGGAGCGCACGCCGGACGGTTGAGAGCATACCATCGGAACTGTCATGTTCACCGTACAAACCTTTGTTTCTTACTGCTCATAAAGTGATTGTAAATTACCGAATAAACGTGACTGTGATTTGTGCTTCAAACTACGTTTTACTGGTTGCCCGAGTACCCACCTTCCTCATGGAACCCGTACCAAGAAATTATGATGATGGCCCTGTTATCGCAACGCCCACGCTCGCGCCGACATATATATAACACTGGTCAACAAGGTTTTTGCCCAATGATAATGAGTTGTAATATCAAGAAGTACGCAGCAACTACCCATCAACCATATACGTTTCGCAGTTGGCTTAGCTCGTACTTGTTCGTTGCGGAAGTATCGTTCGTTCCCGCGACCCCCGGCGTAGGTGAGAGAGGGAACACCGGGGTGGTTTTTAGTGAGTAAGAGTCTGACAGACCCCGCCGCCTGCCCTAGGGCGGCGGACATCCATGAGGATTTTCCACCCCGAAACAAAAAAAAAAAAAAAAAGCTCGTACTTGTTCAAAATGATGTACCCACGAGCTACTGAGAGCTTGAGTCATAGCCATTGTGCAATATTACATTATTTATTAATGCGGAATATATATTTTTTAAACTCAGTATTCGGGATTCACGAAACGAGTGAGAGAGAGAGAACTTTTGCACACACCCAATAAAAAACTAACAGAGTACTTTGATTGAACGGGTATATTGTTACATCTGTAGCTAACAAATGGTGTGAATAGTAAGTATATTAAGTGAATTTTACCAGTTTTAATCAATCAACACACTATTATTGTGCCACCTTGTATAATGGAAAACTTTGCAAAATCTCTTAACCGCGAAAGTGATGCTTTTCAATATCAGAGAAGTTCCCAAAAATTTTAGATGCAAAATTAAAGGAAGGGATTTTTATAGGGCCTCAAATACGGGAGTTGATTAAGGACAACACATTTAATAGTAAATTAAATAAAAATGAGAGTAAGGCTTGGAAATCTATGGTACAAGTTTTTACTAATTGAAATTGAATAAAATTGAATAAAAGACTTGTAAAAGATATGATTGAAGCCTTGTACGCTATTAGCTGTAAAATGTCTTACAAAATACATATTTTGGACTCACATTCAGATTTTTACCTCAAAATATGGGAGACGTTAGCGATGAGCATGGTGAGCGTTTTCACCACGAAATAGCGGGCATGAAACGTCGATATCAAGGAAAGTGGAGTCCTGCTATGCTAGTAGATTATGTTGGACGTTAAAAAGAGAAGCTGCAGATGTCAATTATAAAAGAAAAAGTAGTTCAACTGTACACGTTTAAAATTATTAAAATTTATTAATGTAAATAAATTTTTAACTGGGTGGTAAGTCTTTTTATTGATATCCACAAAAAACCCGAGCTAACCAAGACGTAAAATTAGTATCACTGTGAATGTTTTTTAAAAACAGTTCAACTTATTTCGTGGGCTTACAAAAGTTGTTTTTTTGTTGACCAGTGTAATAGTAAATCGTATGTATGTGTTTATAACCTATTTATGTATTTATCTAGTCTTTTTTATCATTGTCTTGTCAATCAAAGCACCTGCCATCTAATCTCTTCACCACCCTTGGTTGACTGGTAGAGAATGCCTAAGGCATAAAGGCCTCCTTTGTACCTTTTGTGCGAAAAGTTTAAATAAATAAACTATAAACATCATAAAAATGCAGTAGTTAAGTCGTTATACGCGTTCCGTTTTTTTTTAAATAGTAGTTCCTAGGTTGATTTTAATATTTGTTAGTAGACAGTCATTTTTTTGAAAACACTGATTTAATTTGTTAATACGAGCTGTGATGGGATTTAGTAACTTAATACTCGTATTATCAATAGTTTTTTGCAAATGTTTAGTTTATTGTATATTTAGCAAATATTTGGCAGGCCTTTTGGTCTAGTGGTCAGTGGCCCTGACTACTATACGCAAGGTCATGGGTTCGATTCCCACCCAGGACAATTGTTTGTGTGATGAGCACGATCATTTGTTCTTTGTCTGGGTATAATTTATCATTAAATGTATTTAGAAATATATATGTAGGTATGTTTATCAGTTGTCTAGTACTCATAGCACAAGGTCAAGCAGAGCTTGTTCTATGAGTAGTTTGGAACTGGATGGTGTTGTGTGAAAGTTGTGTTATTATTATTATTATTATTTGAGTAGACCAACCTGGGAACTGTTATTTGTTTGTATATAATGGAATCCATATACACACGTAATAACTGCATTTTTATGATTTTCATGTTTTCATAATACATGGCGATCTTTATCTCTAAATATATCGGGAACGTGACACTTTAGGGTACCATAATATTACTAGACATTTATAAAACAAAAAATGCCAAGTAGTGACTTGATATCTTTTGTTATACAGGATAATTTTTTAACCAGTGCGCAATCTGTAACCATGAATTAAGTTCACTACCCTGCGATGACATTTTTCGTCGTTTATTTAAAAAAAAATAGCTGTCATACATTTTGACCGCGAAGGTCAAAAGAAGAAGGTCACTTTTCTATGAAACACCAGTTTTTTTTTATGTTTTGAAAACTAACATACTAGTTTTGAAATTATATTAAATGATCAATAGAATTAGCACAAAAAATATTATTAAAGTCTCGATTATGGTTGTATATGTTTCCTTAGTCAATCCCTAGCATCAGTGGGATGACACTGACAGCTCACTCGCAAGTTTTCACGGTGAGATTTTTACAGAATCGACATGCTGTATATTACTTACACCGTACGCGGAAGCTGTGAACAAAAAAAATAGCGGCGGGTCGATATGTCACAAAAGTTCGTGGTCCTTTATGTACTTTCTTACTATTTTGCTACTTACCTATATTTTCCTTTTATCTTGAAATTAATAAATGTGTCAAATTAAACAGTAATAGCCCAACGTCTGAGGTCAGCTGGTGAGCAATAGGTCAGGAGTTCAAACCTCTATGCGCTATCGATTTGAACCCCTTTCTATTTCAAAGCTTTATCTAAGTTGAAGCGTTACTTACCCCTCCAACTAATCTTGGGAAGTTAGAGGAATACTAATAATGTGCGAACTACACTTTATAAAATAGAAAACTGAAGAAAGAAAAGGAAAAAAAAAAACAGAACCCTTATACAGTGTGTCCGGACATGGACTAGCGATATTCTAAATACTTAAATATAAGCTATTTTAAAGTACAATTACACTATAGGCTTAGGTCCAATATACTTCCCCGCTATGTGGCAGCCATTTTGTTTTTTTTGTTGAAGTATGCTCTATGCGAGTACAAAAAAAATCATATATCTCAAAGTTTTAGTCATACTGAGATAAAAATAGGCTTATTCGAAAGGCAATAATATTGTCTACCGTCTGCACTACAAAGCAATATGTTCACAATTCCATAACTTTTGAAAAAAAATGTGAAAGTCGAAAAAAAAAACAAAAAATTATGCAATTCAACCAATAATTGTTAATTACTACAAAAACAACCCCGAGAGCTTTTTTATTTTTTATACTAGATCGACAGTTTTTGAGCTAAGCTACAATACAACATAAAATTCACAACTGTATGTCTAATACTTTAAGAGTTATTGTTGTATGAACATAGCGTATGCGCAAGCACAAAAGGCCTTTGTCGGAACCCTAAACAGGAAATCATTAAAAAAACATAACATTCATATTGAATTTTATTTAATGTTTTTTCCAATATTAAATGAAGATTAAAATATCTAAAGCAGTTGCTCAAAGTGGCCACCTCCAGCTTGTAGACACACTACGGCTCTCTGTGCCACCTGGGTTGATGAGCGCCTAATTAAATCCAAATCGGATCTAATTTCTTCGGCGGCTGCCATAATTTTTGCGACGAGTTCTTCCCTGGTATTTGGAACTGTAGCGTATACTTTTTGTTTCATATGACCCCACAAAAAATAATCCAAGGGTGTCAAATCGGGTGAGCGAGGCGGCCACGCTACTACACCACCACGACCGATCCACGGCTGTAGATTATTATTTAAATATTCTCTCACTGCTCGAGAAAAATGCGCGGGTGCACCATCGAGCTGGAACCACATACGCCGACGGTATGATAGAGGTAGGTCCATGAGGCTGTCCGCAAACTGTGTCTGTAAGAATTCTAAAAATCTAGCGCCGTTTAATGTAGGTGGCAATTCCAATGGCCCTATCAGCCTATCGTTGATTATGCCGGCCCACACATTTACTGAGAATTCATGTTGAAATGAGCTTGGGCGCACCGCCCTTGGATTTGCGGAGCACCAGAGATGGTCGTTTCTGTGGTTTGTAATCCCAGCTCTTGTAAATTTGGCTTCATCAGTCCACAGTATTCTTTGTAAAAAATTACGGTTCTGTCTCAAATTTCTATTTATCCACGAACAAAACACAGATCTCGCAGCAAAATCTGGTTCGATCACGTCTTGAACCCGTCGAAAATGATAAGGGTGTAACCCTTCTCTTTTCAAAATTCTCCATACATGCCACTTAGACATTCGAAGTTGCACTGAAATCCGTCTAACGCTTAGTCTAGGATCATTGGTTATTAGTCTAAGCACTTCTTCTTCATCTTCGGGCGATACCAAGCGATTGCGTTCATTAACAGCTCTTTGAATACCTCTTTCCGCTAATCTTGAATGCACGTCGATAAAAGTTTGGCGACTCGGTGTAGGCCTGTTAGGGTACCTTCGTCGATATTCTTGTACAGCCAAATTTGCACTTCCATTGCAAAAGCCATACACAAAGTGTATGTCAGCAATATGTTGCGATGAATATTGACGCTGTGCCATACTTTATCACACTTTTAAATACAAAACACTAACGCAGCACGTAAACAGCACGGACGGTAAGTGAAAGTAGCGATAGCGATCACAACGCAGGGCGAGGGACAACTAAACTAACCCAACTAATAATTTGTCCTTAAAACTGATTTTGTTTCAGGTAGTGGACTAATACGTTCTATCTCGCTTACTCACGGTAGTAACGAACAGTATTTCTCGCCTGCTCTCAGATGGAATACAGTGAATGCCATAAATGACACTCTGGCGGTTAACAAAGACGTTTTGTGCTTGCGCATACGCTATGTTCAAACAACAATAACTCTTAAAGTATTAAACATACAGTTGTGAATTTTATGTTGCATTGTAGCGTAGCTCAAAAACTGTCGATCTAGTATAAAAAATAAAAAAGTTCTCGGGGTTGTTTTTGTAGTAATTAACACATAAAACATTGGTTGAATTGCATAATTTTTTGATTTTTTTTTCGACTTTCACATTTTTTTTCAAAAGTTATGGAATTGTGAACACATTGCTTTGTAATGCAGACGGTAGACAATATTATTGCCTTCCGAATAAGCCTATTTTTATCTCAGTATGACTAAAACTTTGAGATATATGATTTTTTTTGTACTCGCATAGAGCATATTTCAACAAAAAAAACAAAATGGCTGCCACATAGCGGGGAAGTGTATTGGACCCAAGCCTATAGTGTAATAGTACTTTAAAATAGCTTATATTTAAGTATTTAGAATATCGCTAGTCCATGTCCGGACACACTGTATAATATTTTTATTGTATGTTTTGGAATGAAATTTGTATGTATTTTGATTTTATTTGAATGATATGTGTGTGTATTCTAATTTTATTTGATTTGAATGTTTGAGTATTATTTTATTGTGTATGTGTGATTATTATATAAATTTTATTATTTATGTACACGCAGTAAAATACATAGGAATATGAAATTATTATAATTTGAATACAAAAGTACTGCTTATTTGTTAAGAAATTTCTTCCAGCAGACCTGAGACAATAGTATGTGAGAACAAGAAGAGAAAAATGTGAATGCGTGAAGTTTAAAACTAAAATATTAAATATGTCTACTAATATAATGCAAAAAATTAACATAAGTATAAGTACTTAAATAAATACATAATGCTATAATATATAAACATATACGTAGGTATATAAATACTCGCAGTATAGAGGAAAGGTAATGTACTTTTTAGTAGAGTACCGTAAGATTTATACCTCGGAATCCAGGGCCAGTCAATGAATCTTCATAAAAAAATTTGAATTGTAATAATATATAATATAGAAAAATGTAAAAAAAAATATTTTGCCCGATCTCAATTTTTTAATTATTAAAATAAATAATTATTATTTTTTCAGAGTTCTCTTTTATTTTTATTACTTTAAAGTTATATTTTGATAAGGAGAACTATTACAAGCTTGTCCTTGGGCCTAAAGGGACTGCAGGTATAAAGGTGAGGGGTGGGGGGGAATTATAGAAAGGAGAACAGCAGCTGCTGTGCATTGTTGACGCGGTCCCTAACAGATTAGTACACGTTGCACCTACCAAGGCTAAATACGTAGCTGTTTTTTTGTGGTTTTTATTTATTTGCAATTTTGTATATATTTATTATTGTGAGGGGCCCGTAGCTAAATAATAACAGCCGCACAGGTCGATTGATCAGGTTAAGCCATGCTTGCCGCGGTTGGTCTGTGGATCCATCTTTACGTATCTAGCTCTCCGTGCCTCGGAAAGCACGGTAAATCGTCCCGGCTGCCATTCGTGGATCTTTGACAGTCGTCACAGGTAGTCAGAAGCCCGAAAGTCTGACAACCAGTCTTACCAAGGGGTATCGTATTACCCAGTAACTGGGTTGTGGAGGTCAGATAGGCAGTCGCTACCATAAATTTTTGAAGTTTAAAACTTTAAACAACTCTTATAGATAAACCCCTTAAACTATAGGCTGACTTCAAAATACAATTCCAATTCGAACAAGGATTAAACTCACGACCTTTGACTCAAGAAGTTAAATTGCTTTGTTTCTGATCCGAGATTAATTAACGTTTAGTCGACAACTGCGCAGGTTGGGTGTATTTCAAAAAAATAATTTTGCAGACGTATCCGGCGTCCCGGTCTGCAAAATCATATTTGTAAAACATTAATCATGCAATGCTTGCTATATTTTGTTGTCACAAATAGCAAGATTTGATGAGCTAGATTAAGATATTACTTTTTTCTTTTCTGGTTAGGAAACTGCTATTTAAGACTTAATTTTTAAATTCCCAAACCTATCGCGGGATACCGCGCCATATGTCTACCGTTATCATTCATCGTACATACCGTTGTCATCATCATTTCAGCCGAACGACGTCCACTGTTGGACATAGGACATGTGCCACTCGCCAATAAAGAATTAGCATTTATACAATCCAGAATTTCATCAATCCAAAGCACTTTAGAAACTCCAACAATCCACATTACTGTTACCAGTCTGGGCACTAGAATTTTTATTAGCCATAACTGAAGGGGTCAGTCCAAAATTTTACTGAAGCTTTCCATAACGGTCGAAACTATGTGCGTTTATTAACACTAGTATGAAGATTAAAGCTGAACGGAGTGAGGGTCAGGCCTTTAATTAAGGAACCTTGAATTCGAGCTGTACCTTGGTCCGGATTTATAGTGGCTGACGAAATTTACAGATTATTTAGGGTGGGGTAGTTTCACATTTTATTACTGTTGGATTTTGAAGTTTGGTTTTTTTAGAATGATGGACCGTTTTGGGGAATAATTTCAAGAAATGCCTGGAAAACCCATCGGTCACTAATAAAGAACTATTAGCGATCGACGAGTAAACTTGTAGGTGACATCAGTTTTAGATACCATATTTTGACACTTACGTTTTTTTTTCGAAAATGATTGGCGTAGATACCTATTGGTTTTATACAAGTGGCTCACGTAAGGACTTGATTCGCTATTTCTAGAATTGCAGTTCTATTATATCTCCTTAAAACAATTGAGATAAATGTTACTCTTTCACATCCAACAAACAACCTTCAACGTAAAAAAGTCTAATCAACCCCAAATGCATAAGAATTTTATACAAACAATTTTTCATAACAACCCGAAGCAATGTTCCGGGCTGTCAGTTACAAAGTACTGACGAGGTGCGAGCCCTGGTCTCGGTTTAATCAAAGCTCTAACTTGTTCCGACAACGTCGTGACATGAAATAGATAGGTTCAGAAGGTCAGCTCCATACAACGAGTAAAAATAGACGCACACATAGACATGCTTCACGTACATCAGTGCATACGTACTCGCGACTGGCATTTAATAGAGATCGTCGTATTTACTGAAGTGGTAGTGGGCTGGCCACGTTTGTCTACGGACCGATGGCCAAGGCAATCTTCGCGCCCTCACGCCCTTAGTCGCCGCAGGAGACGCCCTGGGCATCGGGAGTCAAGAGCCTACTCCCTGCCATCGTAGGCGCGGGCTTGCGGACGGTGAGCAATGGGCAGTTCGGCGTCTGGTAAGGACCAGGCCCGGGTCGACGGCGCGTTTGCAAGGGTTGCGGGTTGTTCGAAATAGTTGCCGTGGCCCATGGCACAGCTAACTGAAGGAACATGGGTGAGTTTTATTTAGTAAAAGTCTGACACACCCTCCCGCTCCGCCCAGAGCGGGAGAAGTTATTTGATAATTTCCCGACCCAAAAAAAAAAAAAGAAGGACCGATGGCCAGACGACTTTAAGACAGTGACTGGGACGGACTTGAAGCGGAAAGTAGAGGACAGGGTGTTGTGCAGCTTAGAAGAGGCTGATGTCCAGCAGTGGACTGCGATAAGCTGAGTTGTTTGATTGATTGAACGTACCTGTTTTTGGGTCGCGTCTTAATAGAAAGCAATCGTCGCGCTAATACGCAATCATCTCGGTCATATTATGTCAGTTTTTGTTCGGTAAAACGCTTGGTCGCGCCGACAGAGGACACCTTCCGGTTTTCCGAACAAAAAGTTAACGATAATTTTGGTTAGGACCCAAGGTATATCGTTGTATGAAGTCAACCTTCTGTACCTTATTATTTTGTGGTCTCAGGGTAATTGTTTCAACGAAACTAGCTTTAACAGTCGCCAGAGAATTAGCTGTTAAGGATTTGCTGGCGACTTGACGGATTAGCGGACGTTTTAATTTAGCGTTCGTCAATTTTTTGGTTTATTTTAGAATCGGATCTTGACTTTTTAATGGAAGTGATCTTTGAAAGAATAAAGATTTGGTTGATTCATTTTGAAAGTATGCCAGTACATTTTTTATTTTTAGTGTCGGTTATAAATGATTTCGATAGCAATTATTACCGGCAGTGGCCCTCTTGTACATATTATAACTATAATATGAAAACGTTGTAAAAGTCAGTACTTTTTTAAATACCAAGTAACAGTGGAATTTCTTGCCTCTCTTCTTCATACAAAACGACCAATTGGAAATTGAACCTTGCTTCTGAATCAAAATCAAAATCAAAAGTCATTTATTCAAACTAGGCTGAGAATCAGCACTTTTCGAACGTCAAAATTACAAAAGACAGTCCCCCAAAACGCCCGCCCTTCACCACTTCCTAGTGCTTTCGCTGGAAAGAAGAAGTGGCGCAACAAAATCCCCAGCAGCACAGCTGTCTGTTCAGTTAGAAAATACTTGACTGAATACAATACAAGGTATGCAAAGTAATTAACATTACAAGACACAGGACACTAAAAAATTTTTTGCCATATGTCAGCTAGCAACGCCAATATACCAAGAAATACAATAAAAAACTATACGTACTCAAGCAAAAATTAATAAATAAAAATTAAATAAAAGCCTCCAGGTATAAAGGGCGTGACCGCTAACATATTTATGTAATGCTGGGTTCTGTTTACATAGCTGTCGCTTGAAGTCACAAATGATAAACTAGGGCCATCGAAGGAAACTAAATAAACAAGTTATTACTAATTATAACAATAATAAAACCATGGTCAGCAAGAAGGTCTGACTTTGTTAGTGCCCATGTAGGTTTATGTGTAATAAAATATTTTAAATTTGGCTCGTCCTTTATAAAGCATTCATTGAAACAAATAGAAATGAAGTGTATACTTTACAATTATATGTATACTTGTATATAATATATAGGCCTATGTCCAGCAGTGGACTGCTATAAGCTGATGATGAAATAATATATTCCACAACTTTCCACAACTTTCACACAACGCCATCTAGTCCCAAACTAAGTAGAGCTTGTGCTATGAGTACTAGACAACTGATAAACATAAATATATATTTCTAAATACATACATATTATAGATAAATTACACCTAGACAAAGAACAAAATATGATCGTGCTCATCACACAAACATTTGCCCTAGGTGGGAATCGAACCCACGACCTTGCGCATAGCAGTCAGGGCCACTGACCTCTAGACCAACAGGCCTGTCAAATATATATATGTAAGTAATATATATGTAAGTAGTATAATATATAATATGTAAGTATATATGTTAGTGCTAGCTTGTAAATTTTAATTAAGGCTTTTTGCTAGTAGTGTTCTCTTTGTAAATAAATAAGTGAACAAAATAAGCATAACTTTATGTAAGTACGCATGCTTTGAATAACCAAACTGCTACTTAAATATAAGATTATTCAGTTGTTAACACTTTAATAGGTTTCATTTATTTATTTATTTATTTATTAATTTTACCATTTATGTACACACATATATAAACAGACATGAAAAACCAGAACAGAAAAATAGGTACATACAAAGGTGATGCTTATTTCTTAAGAAATCTCTTCCAGCATACCTGCGATAGGACATTAGGTAGAGAGATGTAGACAGCGTGTGAAAGAGTAAAGGAGACAAAAAAAATACATATATGTGTCTTATGTGTACCAATGACTCTTTGTCCGTCAAAGTTAATTAAATGCTCGTAGCAGGCGATTGTGGTCTGAGTTATAAAATAATGAGAAATGGTTCGAAAACTATTAACTGGGTTGAAGTGTACTTTGAACTTTATAACTGAATATGAATATGTTAATAAAAAAAGTTAAATTGGAATACTCTGACTAAAATAATTTATCGAAAATTATTGATCGAGTACCAATAAATTAGATGAAAGTTAGTTGCATCAACCATTCAAATTCGTTCATCGCTATTTCTTGCAAAATAATAGAATTTATGGCAAGGTACAGTGATGACAGGTGGAGTAAAGCTGTGACAGAGTGGCGTCCAAGGACTGGAAGACGAGATGTTGGTCGTTCAGCGGCGAGATGGGCGGACGACATTATTGCTATATACACCTAGCAGTGGGTGAAGTTGGGCTGTAAATGATGATAATGTTGATGAATATCGAATGTCAAAATACAGTTTATATTTTGACATTAGTAAAATGATTTGCGGCAAAATAACAATGAGTTTGTAAGTAAATTTTGTGAAATAAAAGCCTGATACTACAAAACTAAAAGCTGCAGTGCTATTTTATTACATTTTAATTTCATATTAACTTCTGGGTCCGATGGCCCACCTATTATTTCGGGACATCGCCAAGCGGATGGTCGACTCTTCACGTGACCAGAGAGCTGGCCTATTTTTTGGCCAAAGAATCAGCATTGCCATACAACGTGGCAATGCTGCCAGCCTTTTGGGTTTCCTATTGACAGCGATACGGACGAATTTTTTGATGCCCTTTGGTTATTTGCCCTCTTTTTTATGTACTTGTATATATTATTATTTTAAGACTGTTAGCTTTTAAACTATGTAAATACTTAATAAATTTACATACTAAATATTAATTCCTACAGTACGTTATTTACGTCAAGATTTAAATCTCAAGAATTCCAGTTCATAGAATTAAGAAACTACACTCCTTCAAACCATGTATGAACAACAACAGCCACTGTGTGAACGGCCCAATTCCTCATAATTCCTGACTTACGCAGAGACGCACAGTAATTGTTTTAGTTCTCCCTTCGCAGTTTGACATGTAATTACAACTGGATAGCCCTGTTTGTTGTTCTATGCAAATACTGTGTTCCCCTCTGTGTAAACAAAGAGTTAGAGATTTGTTAATGTGACCTTGTTGTGTTCTGGGCTTATTTGGTTTATTAATGTTTAGTTGGTTAGGTCTTTCTTAGGGTTTGCCTTGTTACTGAAGTTTGGTGGCATGCCTAGGGCGGCTACCACAATTTCAATGCCTTTAATAATCAGCCTCTGATGTTTCCGCCGTTAGGAGGCCTCGGCTTTGTGAGGGAGTGGGCCGTTTGTAATTCACCACGCGGGTTTAGTGGGGGTCAGTGGGAGTATGATAAAGAGTCTTCGGTTTTGGTCCAAAGATATGTTGCTGCTTGCTTTTTGGCCAATGGTTGGTGGCGGAGCCTACAACCAGCATAAACCGCCAGCATAAACCGCCAGCATAAACCAAATTTACATAATAATGTGAAGGCAACTACATTGCAACATGCGAACTACGCATCACATTGACGTCACGCAAAATTCTGTATAACATACACAAGCAGAGTTTACCGCGCAACTGGCATATTCACACCGCCCCGATATCAATTGTCGAACAGTTCCCCAACAGACACAATACCTGTCTGGTCAGAGGATCCTCCCTTTTTTATGGAAATTGAGAGAACTTTACACCCTTTTCCTCATAGATCTAAAGTCACTTATGGGATGGAAGAAGTAGTACGAATATCCACTCACTAGCAGCTTTTCAAAAACCAATAATTGAAAGATCCAGCCATCTAGCTTGTTTCGTATCCTCCACTCCTGTCTATCCAAGTTAAGGTACGTATAGACCGTACAATAATTGGATGGGTCAACAACTTTATTCAATAACGTTCTAGTCGCCTCGTTCTCGAAGAGCATAAGTGGATTGAACTCTGTTTGGACGTTTTCTCCAAGTCCACGACAAGTTTCTCCATTGTATTTGGTATTATGGTTTGCAATATGTAAGACGCTGCCTTTGACCGCATCATTGCTCCACGACATGAGAGATCGTAGTGAAACCCAAGTCAGTAAAATAAAAATCTATATAACATAAAAAAAATATATACCAACGATAGTAAAAACTCTGAATTGAGTATCTTAGCTGGCTTTTTCTTCTTTATCATACATAGATCTCCTTAAAGAGAGATAGAGATCTATAGAAATAATTAATAATATAAAACGTTCATTCTCTCTACACAAGTTATGAAATTCAATTCTAAACTTTGACAGTAGTGCACGCAAAATTAATGGCTAATTATAAAGAAATCATATATTACTAGAACAATTAGCAATTCCAGTGAAATAAATATTAGTACCTAATAATATATCAATAGTACTTCATATTAAAAAAAAACTCAAATCACCTTTTTCTCATCAATTTTTTTTTAATACACTCAGTTTCACAACATTCTTACTAAAGCACGAACAAAGTAATAATCAAACTATTTAAACGCTGGACCGGCTTACGAAAACTATTTTTTATTAAAACCGTGAAATGTTGTGAAGTTCTTTGTCCCAGCCGATGTGATTTGAATTCAATAAACGGCACGGACTCAGATCGTTTTCCATGGAAATGAAGGGAGTGACTTTTATTTTGTGCGAGAAAGAATAATTCTATTGGCAGGTAATCGTTCCAGAGATTGGAGGTAGATATTAAAAATCCACCGTCAAGCTATTCAGGCATCCAATAGCTTTGCCGTTGTCATTGTTGGAAAATTTATGCTGATTTTTTTTGTATTTCTTTTTCAAATTTATATTTTTGCTGCTCTTTTCGTTTTGCTGGGACTGTTAGTGAGAATTTGAAAGGACCAATTCTGGACGTTATTCAATTTGAAATGCATATATGACGGAAATGCATATCATTCAGTTCTCCTACACTTCGAGTTTTGAGGCGCTTCACTGCGAAATACATAAAAGTAACTCTTATGCTGTATAGGGCACCTTTTTACATAGTTATAATTTTAAATTATGGTATATGCTTTTTGACCAAAGACTATTATAACCACTTGACTGCGTATACAGTGCCCCGACGCACGAAAACTATTAGTATTTTGTCGCCTATGTATAGGCTACGGTACTAGTAGCAATTTTAGTTGTGTCCAAGTGTTAGACCTGCGTGCACGCTAAATTAATATAATTTTTTTATAACGTTTATGCAATTATACTTCGTTGCTTCGTCCTTCGAGATTAAGATAACAATGTAGTAATACGTCTAGGGTATCGCCTTTCATCCACTAAGTTTGAATATTTTTTTTTTTTTTTTTTTTTTTGTCGGTACTTTGTCTTCCTGATAGTTATGCCTGTACCGCCACTCATTCGCGTTTTAGTGCGTCGCCGATCACCACGTTATTTTCTTCGTTTCATTTGAATTGTGCAAAAAGATGCCAAAACGTAGTCACAAAAACGACGACAGTGATTATTTAAGAAAGAAGATTCGAAAACTCGAAAGGAAACTTAATAAACGCGACAGAAGGTCGCGTGTTCGAAGTTGTTCCGAGAGTAGTAGCTCGTCGACGAATATTATTATGTCGCCGGTACTATCGGACCATGAAGGTAAGCTGAAGTGTTATTTTTACAAACGGAAGATATTGTGAATAGTTTTTCGGACTATATCCGTATCATAATCTGACATGATGTCATATTATCTTAAATAGTGTTGTGTACATCTTATGGGGATGTTACCTTCACATAATTTTGGATTCCCAATTCATTGGGTATATACTACTAGTGATTGTGTACATTTGAAAGGAATGTTGCCTTCACTTTAGTTAATGACCTACTTAATAATAATTGCATTTTATATCCGTACGGACTAAAACATAGTGTTGTGGGTAGTTTTAAGGACTATCGCCGCTCTAAAACCACTAGTTGTATACTAGGAACATTGGTAGTTGTGATCATATCCACGTACCTACATAACAAAATGTTATCACTCGATTTCGTAATTCTGAATATCGGTATGGATTATAAACTTGGTGTTGTGGATAGTTTTGAGGACTATCACCGCGCTATTTTCTATCCGATACCTACATTTGGTACATTTTCTATTCCAGCTGAAATGGAAGTTCAAGGTGATGTCGCGTCATCTCCGATTATTGACTCAGATGAGCCACAACCGGGTACGTCCACCTCGACGATACATGATGTTCCTGCTACAGAAGCAGTACAGGCAGGGGAATCGGAACTACCTGTTGAAGTAACGCTTCCTGAGCTGGACGAAGAGATTCTGAATCTCTTGGGCGAAACTCCATCAAAGGATAAAAAATATGGACCAGACATTAGATGCGAGTTATCTGCTCGCTGGGAACACATCGCAACAACAGGCTTGACCAAGGATGCCAGAAAGGAGCTGCTTGATAAGCATCTGGTTCCAAAAAACTGCACAAAGATTGATGCACCCAAGTTAAACCCAGAGATAAAGGCCGCCTTATCGGAGATGCTAATAAAAAAAGACAAAGCTTTAGAGAATAAGCAGGTGCAGGTCGCAGCAAGTATATCTTGTATAAGTGAAGCCCTAAGCATACTCTTTTCTGCAGGTTATAAAGATCAGTCGGTAATAAAATTACTGATCGAAGCCGGTCGACTGATGTGTGACTCACAACACAGCGAGTCCATGACACGGCGCAGTTTTATATGTTCTACAATCAAGAAAGATATAAAAGATCAACTGTTCAATACAGAAATCGATAAGTTTCTATTTGGCGAACATCTGACCGATACTCTAAAAGCTGCAAAAGCTATATCAAAATCAGGCGCTGAGATTAAAATAAACACACAGGTTCGAAGACCTGCACCAGCGCAGAGACCGAGACAGGCCCCTGTCCAGACTTTAAACCAGACGCCTCCGTTCCCGACAGCGCGGCAAGCGGGAACAGCGAGGAGAACAGCGCCGGCGCCGCGCCCGCGACCGGTGCAGCAGCAGCCGCGACAGCAGCCGCGCTTGCAGCAGCGCCAAGCCCCGCGGCGCTAGACCTGGTACGTTTTGCAGGTCGGTTATCCTACTTTTATGATCAATGGCAATTGATAACTAATGACCTCGTTGTATTATCGTGGATAAGAGGTTACAAGATACCGTTTACTAAACCTGTCTATCAGTTACACGAACCAAGTTTACCTGCATTAACTTCATGTGAGTCCTTTAAATACAAGGTGGCCATCACTGACCTTCTAAACAGTGGTGCTATTTCACATTGTGAACCATGTGAAGGACAGTTTCTTTCTAGTTATTTCCTGATTAAAAAACCCAATGGCAAAAACAGATTTATTTTAAACTTAAAGTCTCTAAACAAGTACATCGTAACAGAACATTTCAAAATTGAAGATCTAAGAACAACATTAAAATTAGTATCAAGAAACAGTTTCATGGCCACCTTTGATTTAAAGGATGCGTATTTTCTAGTACCTATACACCCGACGTATAGAAAGTACCTACGATTTAGGTACGAGGGTCAAATTTACCAATTCAATGTTTTGCCGTTTGGTTTAAACACAGCTCCATTTGTGTTCACAAAGCTATTAAAACCGGTAATTTGTTTACTGAGATCATTAGGTTATCTGTCATCTATCTACTTAGATGACATTTGTATCATTTCTAATAATTATCAAGATTGCTTAGATAATATTTTACAGACAAAACATATTTTAGAGTCCTTAGGATTCATAATTAACATTAAAAAAAAAAAAGTTGTATGATTCCGAGTAATATTTGCAAATACCTTGGTTTTGTGATAGATACAAAAGAATTTCATGTTAGCCTTCCTAAGGAAAAACGAAATCTAATTAAACAAGAGTTACAATCGTTTCAATTGAAATCTCGTTGTAAAATAAGACAGTTTGCTCGCTTAGTAGGCCTCCTCACTTCGTCCTGCCCCGCGATTCAGTACGGTTGGCTTTACACCAAGCAGATGGAAAGATGCAAATACCTTGCATTGTGTAAAACGAGTAATTATGATAGCCACATGTCTTTACCACAGTATTTGCAGGACGATTTTTCCTGGTGGTTAAAATCTATTGATACCGCAGTGAATCCTATTAGACGGGACAGCTACTGTCTAGATATATTTTCAGACGCTAGCAAAAAAGGGTGGGGGGCAGCATGCGGTGCGGAGACCGCCAGTGGCCAGTGGAGTAACACAGAGTCTAACAAACATATTAACTGTCTAGAACTCCTGGCTGCTTTCTTGGGCTTACAAACATTCGCAAAAGGATTAAAAAATTGTCAGGTGTTACTACGCGTTGACAACACAACTGCTATTTCGTGTATCAACCGTATGGGTGGAGTAAGATTTCCACATTTAACTGAAATCACAAAATCTTTGTGGCAGTGGTGTGAAGCTCGTGGTATATTTGTATTCGCTTCATACATAAGCTCGGAAGATAACGAAATAGCAGATGCTGAGTCTAGAAAATCTCACCCCGATACCGAATGGGAGATTAAAGATCATGCTTTTGAAAAGATTGTGAGAGCCTTTGGGCAACCAAAAATTGATCTTTTCGCATCAAGGTTGAATAACAAATGTGTTAAGTACGTCTCATGGAATAGAGACCCAGGAGCATGCGCTGTGAATGCTTTTACTTTAAATTGGTCAAATCTTTGTTTCTACGCATTTCCTCCTTTTGCGGTTATATTAAAAGTATTAAGAAAACTTATATACGACCAGGCGGAGGGTATTGTTGTGGTTCCATTTTGGCCCACGCAACCCTGGTTTCCACTTTATCAAAAACTTCTCTGTTCAGAATTAGTTCAGTTTAGACCCTCTGATAAAGTGTTATTGTCTATTTCCAACAGTGTCCCCAAGCTCACGTTGATTGCAGGGAAGTTATCAGGACGGCGTTACGAAACAGAGGAGTACCACCATCATCTTTAGATATTATGATAGCTTCTTTATCTGAAAGGTCAATAAAACAATATGACGTTGCCATTCGACGTTGGGTAAACTTTTGTAAGACTCACAATATCAAAATACATGAGGCGTCAATTCCGATGATTATGTATTTTCTCACTGAGTTATTTCATTCCGGCTTACAATACGGATCTTTAAACAGTCATCGCTCCGCTCTGTCTTTGATCTTAGGATCGAGAGTAGGGTCTGATGATCGCGTTGCTAGGCTATTCAAAGGTTTTTACAGACTTCGTCCTCCAGCCCCAAAATATAATATCACTTGGGACCCGTCAATAGTTTTAGAATTCTTATCAAAATGGTACCCAAATAATAATTTAAGTTTCGAACATTTAACCAAAAAGGCCGTAACTTTGCTCATACTTGTAACTGCACACAGGGTGCAAACCATTAGCAAAATCAAATTAGAAAATATGAACGTCACTGATAATCTTATATTGATCAAGATAAACGATTTGTTAAAAACATCTCGACCTGGTTTATCTCAACCTTGTTTAAATATTCCATTTTACAAAGATCGACCGGAAATATGTCCCGCTGAGGCTCTTATAGAATATATTGATAGGACAAAACATTTGAGAAACAATGCCAATAGCCTTTTTATAAGTATTAAAAAACCACATAAATCAGTAACCACAAATACCATCAGTCGGTGGATAAAAGATATATTATCAATTAGCGGAATTGACACTTCAGTATTGTCTGCCCACTCCACCAGACATGCAGCCACCTCAGCTGCTCATAGAGCTGGTGTCAATATTGACACGATACGAAAAGCAGCTGGGTGGAGTGGTAGCTCCAATGTTTTCGCTAGATATTATCATAGAGACATTCAATGTGAACAAACTGATCAATTTGCCTTATCAATCCTAACCTCTGATCGATGTTAGATTTAATTACTTAAAATTAATAACTTAAATTTATCTACCCCTAATTAAAGAAAAACTACAATTTAATTACTTTATTACTTGTAAGGTTTGATTAATATACATGTACCTAAGCATAAAAATTCAGTGTTTTAATATTTCACCATCTTTCAAAATCTACATTGTTATCTTAATCTCGAAGGACGAAGCAACGAAGTATAATTGGAGATTAAACGAACTTACCTGAAGTGAAGTTCTATCCAAATTATACGAGTTGCTTCGTCCGAAGAGATTAGTTCCCTCCCAACCCTATGAACCCCATACCTAAAGTGAAATATTAAAAAAGGTTCCAGGCTTTCAACTAAATGAGTGGCGGTACAGGCATAACTATCAGGAAGACAAAGTACCGACAAAAAAAAAAAAAAAAAAAAAAAATATTCAAACTTAGTGGATGAAAGGCGATACCCTAGACGTATTACTACATTGTTATCTTAATCTCTTCGGACGAAGCAACTCGTATAATTTGGATAGAACTTCACTTCAGGTAAGTTCGTTTAATCTCCAATTATAACGCATCAAAATGCCTTCATGCGCGGTGAAGTGGTGTGGGAAACATTCTTAGACATCTAGTTACAAAAAGGATGACATAACTTTTCATCGGTACATAAACATTACGAAAAATTATTTTTGATTTAATCAGATTATAAGCCACTGCAGGGGTCTATTTAAAATGGTGGCTGGGTAAACGAGCACACTTTTTGAGTCGCGCGTTGATGTCTTTTGGAAAAGTCTCGTTCTTGTATTAGACAATTCTAATGCTTTTATCCCTTTCTTTCCTTTTGTATGTTTATCGTAAAAAATAGTGCTGTTATCTTTAATAGCTGAAAGTTGATATCGAGAAAAATAAAATGAATACATTTTTTATTCAATTCACATACTTTAATAAAATAACTATCTACTATTAACCGACTTCAAAAAAGAAATACCGACGAACTGAGAACCTCCTCGGTTTTCAGTTCGTCGGTTTTTTTTTTTTTTTGTATTTTCCGGGATTTTTTAGTTCTTTCTGTCCACGACCGGGGCCGATCAGTCCTTTTCCGGGATTTTTTTTTTGTAATTGATTGATTTTGATTAAATATTATTTCTATGATTTTGATTTAGTATTTATTATAATGTTAAAATCCATTTTATCGATATCGACTATTTTCTCTTAATGAAGTAAAGCAGCCCTAACGATGCAACTTGACCTTGAACTGACCAATTGCAGCCGCGCGTTCTTCCTCATCCCCCGGCCCGCAGTAGTGAGTCGTGTGCTTCGAAGAAATCGGCCCATACGCTCTCTAGTGGTTATATTCTCTATGTTTTTGACTAATGGCCTAAAGAAATACACGATAGAATGAAAATTTTCTCGAAACAAAAACAATGGCAAAGTTCAAATTTTTTGAGTATCAAGGCGTAACGCCCAAGCGTTATTCAATGAAGTTTGCTTTTAAACATAATTATAAAATAATCGTATGAAATATTAAGCAAAGCAGTTTTAGATTTAATCATACTCATTGGTTTAAAAAAGACGTAAATTCGTTAGGCACAAACGTTGTTTTATTCCGAGCGCACACACATTATCGTCATCTCTTCTTTTGCCAAACTAAAATTGTCAAATTAAAATTCTGCCAAATTAAAATTCTAGTGGTCCAAATGTTTGAACTGCTATTACATTTTTATTGACTAATTTAACCTATGACTTATCATAAAAAATAATCAAGTAATCGCTTAGGAGTACTTGATTATTCGTTTACTTTAAATCATAATGTGGTATTACTGCTGAAGAGGGGCCCGTGGCTAAATAATAACAGCCGCACAGGTCGATCGATCAGGTTAAGCTACGCTTGCCGCGGTTGGTCTGTGGATGGGTGACCATCTTTACATACCGAGACCCCTCCGTGCCTCGGAAAGCACGTTAAGCCGTTGGTCCCGGCTGTCATACGTAGATCTTTGACAGTCGTTACGGGTAGTCCTAGTAGAAGCCCGAAAGTTGTGGAGGTCAGATAGGCAGTCGCTCCATGTAAAATACTGGTATTCAGCTGCATCCGGTTAGACTGGAAGCCGATCCCAACATAGTTGGGGAAAAGGCTAGACAGATGATGGTATCACTGCTGAAGTGGAATAATGTCAACTAATTTTAAACCTCCTAAAGTTTTTTAACTATCGTTTTTTAACGGAACTATTTGATTCAGTTTAGTCATGCTCGTGAACGGGTGCCGTCAGTAGGAACTGCCGTGCGATTCTGTAACCATCTCACCGTGAAAGCTTGGGTGAAGTGAGCGTGGAGTGGGCTGTCATTCGCTAGGGATTAACACTATTAAGTGCTCACTTCACTTATGATTTCACCGTGAGATTTTTACAATTGATCGGCTGGTCATCTCTTTGCTGCCATGGCTTATTTTAATTTAATTTAATTTAATATTAAATATATTTCATTTAGAATCTAGTCTAAATAATTGTATGCCAATGTTGAATATATAATCTGCCGGTGTTCATTGTTCATAAAATCAATTACATTATTGTACTAACTATTTAATATTTGAATTGTGTTTTTTTATTGTTTCATGACGGACGCTTTTAACGTTCTGCATCGTTCTCACATGCATAATTTTTAAAATGAATGATGTAACCAATATTTTGTAACCATTATTATGTATTTTGATTTAAAAGAGTGTCCGTGGAGTTTCTTGCCCGTCCTTCTCCATAGGTACCTACTACACTTTGGAATGGGCAACCAGCTTCATCTTTCTGACTGACTGACCCCTTGACAATTCAAAAGCGCCTGTAATTGGTTTATTTGAAATAAATGCTTTGAGTTTAGTTAAGGTTGCCTATACTTACAGTAAACATGCATAACCCCCACTAGAACAAAACAAGCTGACTTCGTATTTTATTGAAACTCAGTACTATGTTATGCCAGTTCAAGATAAGAGTTACCTCTTACAATATGTAGTTTAGTATACTGGGTGGATTCCCCATAACAAGCGATGCCACACAACTTAATAATAGCGGTGTTGGAGATTTGTCTATATATTTATTCCGTAATGTCCGTATATTGTTTATTTACAGAATCTTTTTATTATTTGACATTATAAGAAAATTCTAATTTCAACTCTTTATTAGTGGTTGTGATGGCACTTGGTTTATATTTTATTTATCCTTTTGACAGATTCTTTTATACTTTTTAAATGACCAGGCCTTGTAGACTTTGGATCTATTATGATTATATATTATTATATTAATTTATTTTATTAAGTACCTGGTACTTGTCGACAGGCCTACGCTGTCCCATAGCTACTGTAATTTGAAAACATTGTAAAAGCCAATTATTTTGAAAAGAGTAACCGTGGAGTTTCTCGGCGGCCCTTCATAGGAAACAACCAATTGGAACCGAGCACCTAGCTTCTGACGATTCATAAGTGCCCATGTACAGACGCCAGCACATCAAGCTACCCGAAACTGTAAAATTTTCGTAATCAACTTTGAACCTTATGGTTTGGTGATAAAGTTGAAAATCGATTAAAGAAATTTGACAGATTGTAGTAGCTTGATGTGCTGGCGTCTGTACATAGGTTTATGTGTAATAAAATATTTTTATTTTGAATTTGAATGTCCCACGGCTGGGCAACGGCCTTCTTTTCCCTTTTCCACACACGTCACGTCTGTTTGTTGCCATTACAGGCCAGTCCTTTCAGTAGGAGTCAAGTTCGTCCTTCCACCTTCATTGGTCTGTCGCGATACCGTACAGCATTTATTTATTTAATTTTAAAGAAAGCTTACAGACTAATAACAATTTTGAATTTCATGTATAAGTAGTGACAATCAGTGGTTATTTTAGACCACAGCTTATCTGACATGCAGTAGACACTGGAGGTAGCATTTAAAAATCTGGAAATGTTCAGATTAAACATTTCATCAATTCCAACGTTCTTGCATGATCACGCGTGAATAATAAATAATATCTCGATCAAACAGAGAAATTGAATGCCCAAACAAAGGCCGCTGATTTAAACACGCCGAACTTACTGTATCAGATGCAAATCAACATAATTCAGGCTTTCATGAAAATCCAATTGAATTTGTCCATTTTAATAAGTTTAATTAATAGATAGAGGTGAATTGTGGCGCCTTTTACCTTATCAATTGACGTGTTTGCATGTTCAACACTATAGATGTATGCTTTTTGATTTAATTATCCTGATATTACCATATTTGGGGCACCATCAATTCTATAATTTATAGATATACGGTGACATATTTCCATTATAATAGCGTTTATCAGCATTTCGCGAATATCATTAATATTATTATTTGCAGTTTCATTGAATATAGATAACAACTTTTTAATATACAACGTGTAACGTTAAATGCGCAAAACCTCAGACACTCCAACTGATTTTTAATTCAATTGACCTATTTCAGAGAGAAAATAAGTCATTAAAAAAATTGTAAAGGTTTTATGAGCTGTTTTAGTTTTACTGGCCATTCTGATCGTTTCTTGCGTCTGCGACGACGCTTTATCGAGGGAGGAGTCGTCACCGAGCCGCTGCGCCGCGCTGACATTGGCTTGCTTGACCTATTAATAAATAGACATGGCAAAGTTTTTAATGAAGATTTTTTGAAAAATGTGACCTATATCAAAAAGTGGTTCAATTAATTCTGCTCGTTATTCTGATCAAACTATTTTCAGGTTTTGCGCATTTAACGTTACACGTTGTATAGGCAAGTACAGTACAGTGTGACAACCATGGTTGTGATCTCTAGAGTCTCCCGGTGAAACCAAATGTTGTAAGGAAGTATAGCTTTCCAAAAAAGTATGCGCTTCGGGAATCATCATCTATCTTCGGGAATACAAACGTGCGATGATGGGATCTAATATAGAGCTATTACAACCATGGAGGTACTTGTCAATTTTGTATTACCTCAAAACTATAGGTTATCAACTCTTTGCAATTCCAAAAAACCTTTCCTAAACTTTTGAGTGCCAAATGACGATCTATGACCGGAGTAGGTGACCTGACAGAGATAACTAGATAACACTAGATAGAGGACTTGATTATGATAGGTGTATTATAATTACAAAGCGTGGTAGTACAAAATTTGCTTCTGTAGGGGGTTACACAGTGGCGCGAGGACTTTGCTGATTCTGAAACACGAAGATTACAGAAGCGCATACTTACTTTAGAACGCTGTACCCCGTGTCTAACCAGTGGTCTCGAACGTCGTAGAGTGAGATCGGTAGATCGGTAGGTATTTGACCAAAAAATACAATATTCAATCAAATTCGTTTATTTATTAAAAAAAAAAAACTTACAGACTAAATTATAACAATCATACTTAAGTATGATTGTTATAAATTATGTGAGCCCATATCGGTAGAAATACCGAAAAATCTGTAGGTTCGAGACCACTGCGTCTAACCAAAAGCAAAGGTCGCGCGAGACCATGAGTTTCGATTTGCCAACCGAAAATTGACATAATGAACGCGAAGATCGCGGACTCGTATTATGTGGGTGTACTCTACCTGCACTTTCGAGGAAAATAGTCCTTAAGTACAAAGGCAATATTTCCCTTTAATTCCATCTTCACAGCGATGTTAGTCCTCCTTTATCTAACAGTATGATGTAACAACAAATCAGAGTACTGTGGGCCTTGTATTGACAATGTTATTTTGTTTATGTTTCTCCGACTCCTTGTTATCTAAACATCAATATAGAGTTGCTAATTCTAGTTTGCGGTAATAGTTTCCAGTGTTTACTTACAATCATTGTGGAGTATTGACATGCTAGCGGAATCCGTTGAATAAAGTTAGTATAAATAAATAACCCAGCGCCTGGCTTTTCGGAAGGGTTTGGCAGAGTAATTTAATATCCTTGACAACGTGTCCCAGAATTAACGAACAATCTCTTAAGGGGTCATTGTAATTATCATTGTGAACAAGTTTTACCAAGGGACCAAACCTGAAATCGCGATTTTTTTTTTCTTTTTTTACGTTTTTCATCAAAAGTCGAACCCTATGCGGTCTAGAAAAAGAAAATGTTTGAGAAAATGTGCAAACCAAAGGATTATAGTTTAAATAAACCATTTGATTTGCATTAAAAAAATAAGCGCTCTTTCATATGATACGCCACATGCCCTAGTAGTCCCACCTCGAATTTCTAAGAATCTGTTTCAGTCCCTGTTGCAAAAAGAAAAAAAATACATAAATATTTTATTTTCTTTCTTATTTGACAAATATTTTGGCAAAAATCATTAAAAACTATTCCAAATTTCAAGTTCATAGCATTAGTAGTTCTTGAGATATCCAGCTGTGACAGACGGACAGACAGACAGACTACTGAGACGCACCATACGGGTTTTTTTACCATTTTGGTACGGAACCCTAAAAAAAGTACCTACTAACGTATAGGGATGCTTAGGTTAATTGGTGTGAAACTTTAAAATGGATTTTAACGTTGAAATAATATAGTTTGTCGCCAACAAAGGTACTAAATCATTCATTTTAATACAGTAAACACATTAGAGTCCTTTTTGGCTACAAATTATATTATTTCTATGTTGAAATCCCTTTCAATGTTTCATCCCGATTCCCCCCTGCATCCCTATTCACCCCGTTTGACGGTAGTTTGTAGACACCGTTAGTTTTGTGACATAGGTACGAGTTAAAGTTAAATCTCTCACATGCCTGTTATCACTCGCAACAGAAACGTACCGGAAATGTTTTACGAATGGGAGAATTAGGAATACTGGTAGTAATTACTCGGACGAGTCCTGTCACAAAGAGCTCTTTACTGCTGCTAATTTAAAGCTAACATAGACAAATTTTAGTAGAATAATTACTTAGACGTTCTCTGTACTAAACGCAAACAATACCTTTATGGGGGTTTTAATAATGTTTTTTTTTATTATTTTTATTTATAATCTCAATTTTGATTTACAGACGCCAGCATTCATTGAGTAAACCTCACTCATTAAACTTCCTAATAAATAAAACGCAACTAACGAATGCAAGTATTCGTACCTAACATAATAAATTATAAAAAAGTTGTGAATCTTCATTTCAGTATGTATGGACTATTGCTCTAACACTTTGTAATAAACTGAAATAAAGAGGAAAACCTTATAAATAAAATCGCAGAATACACTCATTTTATTTACTCAAACAATTTATGCCAAGTAACAAAAAAATAAATGCAAAGTCGGATAAGTGAAATATTCGCGCTCACTGCAGTAAACTGACAAAATGAACATCACAAATAAAAAGTCGCAACATGTTCACACGGAATTGTCTCTCGCATAAAAAGAGAAATTCTCTAAATGTAGCGAAGCTATTGTTTCACAGAATAATGCGCAGTTAGGTGAAATTATTTATGTGTCCATAACGTACGACAGATCATGCCGATAGTTCTAGCAATAACTGTGCTAACATTAATTTAAATTGAATTATTAAGTTTGTAAACGAACCTACCAATTTTAATAGAGCCACTTTTGACAAAACATGTGTGATTCTATATAAGACAACGATCGCAAAGGCGGGAGATGACGGAGCTCAGTTAAAACTGGTTGTAATCCATTAGATGGGTTCTTGGTCTAGAGATTACGTCCTTAGCTGGGTCCTGATAGCAAAATTGGAACCTCTTGGGCCCAATTCGGTGATTAACAGCTACAAGATAGGTGTGCCAAAAGACAGTGTTTTGGAAGGTGTTAAGTTCTAACGTAATGGAACTTAAGTTAATTTATATTGTCCCTTGACACTACCGGAACTGAACGAGACAAAAACATTGCAGTTTTAACAATGTTTTTAGGATTCCGTACCCAAAGGGTAAAACCCTATTACTAAGACTCCGCTGTCCGTCCGTCCATCTGTCATCAGGCTGTAACTCATGAACCGTGCTAGTTAGACAGTTGAAATTTTCACAGACGATGTATTTCTATTGCCGCTTTAACGAAATACTAAAACAGAATAAAATAAATATTTAAGTGGGGCTCCTATACAACAGACATGATTTTTTTGCCGTTCTTATAGATAATGGTACGGAACCCTTCGTGCGTGAATCCGACGCGCACTTGGCCGGTATTTTTAAATTATTTTCTGTATGATAAATGGTCTTAGGCTGCATTGAGGAAATAACAGATATATTGACTGGTGATAAATGAAATTAAGTGGTGATGTTTATTGACACAAATAAATTCATAAATAGATATTTTGAGACAATTTTACACGTATTTTTTTGGGCACGGGATCTTCGTATGTACAGTAATGTGTACCAAATGAATACGGGTAGAAAACAAAAAACAAACGGTCATTTAAATATAATTAGAACAATACTCAATTCCATACAGCTTAAGTGTTGAAAGATAGAAACTACTTGTGAAATAGTTGCAAATAGAAATTGTTTGGAGGACCCATTTCTGTCGCTGTAAGCTCTCTCTCGATAGTTGCGGTATTTGATGGCAATGACAATAATTTTATTATTAGAATCTTTGACAATTTGAGAAAGCATTTTGAATTCTATCTTGGTTATTCACTGAAATAGATGTGCATAATTTGATTTAAGTCAATTGTCTTCGCGTCCGAGCGGTAGACGAGCCAACATCTCCTGAGGATGCACCGTAGAGAGGTAAAACACGTGTCGAGGCGAGGTCTGGGTTGAATTTTGCATCAAAATAGTCACTCCATAACATGACTATTTATGTTTACGCGCGAGAAAGTCTGAACTGCATTCTGCCGGTCGATTCCGTAATAAAAATCTCACCGTGAAAACTTGCGTGGAGTGAGCTGTCAGTATCCCTCTGATTTTAGGGATTGACCAAGCATTTACATTATAATCGAGATTTTAATAATATTTTCTATTGATAATTTTATATAATTTCAAAGCTAGCATTTTAGTTGTCAAAACATTATTATTTTGTGTGGTTTTAAAATAAAATAGCAAAAAAGAAAATTAGTCAGAATCTCAATGTTGTTTTTTTCTTTTTTTTTCCCCTAGACTAGTCCATATATAGCTTAAGGCGCGAGCGCATCACGCACAAACAATAAATAAAATACAATGAAGCGACAGCTACTAGAATGATGAAATTGCGCATCGACATTGCTTGTTATAATGAACGATTGTAAATCGAGTCTTGCAAAGACTGTGACGATGTTTAGCATTGTTATTAACCCAAATCTATTAGAAGAAATAACGAGTGTGTCAATTCATCGAGTGCTAACGGTGTGCCTTGTTCACGGACCATAGAATTTAATCCCACGTAGTTTGTGTGGCGTGATCACTTCACCTGATTCACGAAATATCGTGAATCGGGTGAATCTAGGAAAAAAAAACAACATTGAGATTTTGACTAAGACTGGTAGTCAGACTTCGTCCTTCTGACGACCCGTAACGACTGACTGCCAAAAATCCATGAATGACAGCCGGGACCATTCGTTTAACGTGCTTTCCGAGGCACGGAGGGGTCTTGGTACGTTAACGTGGTCACCCATCCACGGACCCACCGCGGCAAGCGCAGCTTAACCTGAATCGACCCGTGCGCCTTTTATTACTAAGCCACAACTCACGTGACGTAGGTAAAAAGTATTATAAATACTAATACCTAACTTTTCTGACGGTTCTCCGCCAGGAGACGTTGCATTTATAGAATTTGTAATATTGAGTCTAATCTACTCTTATCTAACTAGCCTGTTTTGTCCCACTATAGGGCAAATGCCTCCATTTCCCTTTTCCACAGAATATTGAGTTACAAAATAAAATCTAATAATACCGAAACCTGCCTCCCAAAAATGCAAGCCACAGTTTAAGCAAACAAATTCCAAGAATATCGCAATTCACCCCAAAAGCTATTTGTACGGAGTGAGGTTTAAATATTCAAACTTCGTAAGTGGTTCACTGGGAAGTGACATTGGCCGTTGGAGAACCAGTAAATCATCAAAGTACTTTTAAATTAAACCAAAAACGCCTTGAAGACATTTTGAACCAAGCCTTGGTAAATTGCTCCTTTGCAGAATTTCTCTGACAAACTAACTTTAGTCAAATTAATTTAGTGGGTCCCGTCATTGTACTGAATACAAAGTTAATTTTCTTGGTGGGAACCGTAAGTATTGCATGAACAACTTTGAACAGTAACACGCTAATATTCTAACTATTTCATTAATGCTGAGGCAGTAACATACCATTGGGTAATTTAAGATCTATTATAATCTGGTATTTCAAACTGTTCTTGCTGCCTGAATGGAGACCAAGTTTGTTGGTTGTTTAGCTTCTAAATAAAGATGGTCCAGACTGCAAATAACGATGTATACTTTCTTAGAATGTTATGTTATGCGGTAAATAATAAAGTATATTATACCTACTTCTTTCATGTGCCTTCTTGTGTCGTGTCGACGACGGTATGTTAATTTAAAGAAAGGAAAAAAAAAATGTTTATTCTGCACAAACAAAACGCACGTTACAAATAAAAAAAGACATAAAATATACAACGTAGTCAATAGCCTCGTAACCAATCTGTTTTTATATTTCTTGACAATTTAACTAAGTATATTATTTGAGTCAAACCATAGGCATGCTGCAAGAAAAATCTAAGGGTTGGACCTCATCTGGCAGCACGGAATCGCATTTGTTCCGCCTGTGCTACCACGTGCTGCAGTATGCTGCCGCATGCGAACGCGCGCTGTCGCATTCCGCAGACAAAAAAGGACAGCATGCGATAGCAAGTGATCGGCGTGAAAGGATGCGTTAGCATGCTATCGCGCGCTTCAGCGTTCCGGAGTCTCCCTGCCGACCATTGCATTTTGTCCGTGATGCCGATCGCCTCGAGGATTCCGCCGCGTGCTATCGCATTATGCTTTCTGTCTCGGTCTAGCAAATGGCAGGTCTAAGCGACAGAAAGAGAAAGGGCGACGGAAAAAGGCGATTCCGTGCTGCCAGATGAGGTCCAACCCTAAGAGTTATCATTTACGTTTCTTGCTATCGTCCGTTTTGCGTGCTTTGTTCCATCAATATTCCAGTGAATGCCAGTAAACCAAAACATTATGTTGAATACAAGTTAAATATGATTTATTTTTTTGCCACACTTTCGGTCTTATCATTGCTAATTTACTCATTTTAGCGGTGTCTATTTAGAACGCCACATTTGATCAGCTTTTTCAAACGAATTAAAATATTTATGATCAAAGTTCTGGCGGGGCTGTGCTAACTGAATGCGCCTACAAATGAGCTGTCACTACATGCATTAGTTAACGCTCATACCCCGTAGTGTTGTGGTTTAACCTCAAGACGTGTGGCCAGGCAGTTAAAGTGCTTCAGGAATTCTGGATAGATGGATGTAATTTTGTTCTATACAAATATAACGCTTTTGTACAGACATTTTTATGGTAACTTAGGTGATCGACGAAGTCCTTCTCTTTTATCATTCAAAACCTCTCTTTATGAATGACTCGTTGTGCCCCGCGGTTTTACCGACGAAGTCTCGATCCGTCAATATCGGCATAAAATGTATCTTAGGTAGGATGGTCTACCCATGTGCAAAATTTTATATGAATATACTTACGGACAATTCAAGTTAGTAGTCAATTTGTCAAGCAATCATTTTGGCTGACTTTACATAATTTTCGATTCTAAACAGTAGCCTAAACCACAGAAGATTAAAACATAATATTAATTCCCAATTCAAACTCGCCATATAATTTGCATCATCGAAAAACACAAAATTTTCGTCACGTCGCCAGCGCCATTTAAGTCACACAGCAGACGAAATAAATTGTCCTTTAATTGCCACGTTAAACATTTTACCTACGTTTCAAGAGGGACTGCTAATGCATACAACTTGAGAAATAAGGAAACTGTCTTATGTTCTGTTTTTCGCTGTTTTTTTCCTCAAAAAGTAATTTAGCATCGTGATGGGAATGAAAAGTGAACTTTAATGCCTTTATTTGGGTATTTGTTGCAGTATTTTCAGCGTTGTGTGACAGGACAGGACTTTGTGTCAAGCCACAATTTTGTATTTAAACCGATTAACTGTGTTGTCGCACTACACATGACATTACCCTTGCATATATATATATATTTTTTTAATAATTTTTGAATGTCAATATTACTTCTGCAATTATTGTTTAGTGTATTTGTACTCTTATTGGTTAAAAGTACACAAAACTATCAGCTTCATATCAATGCAATAAATAAACTGTTTTTAAGTTGCACCATAACACCCGGTTCTCCCATAACTCCGGATGATTATGCTGCCCGGTTCTCAGCCTTTCCACTTTTATCTGCATCCACCAAATTCTTTAGATCGTTGGTCCTTCTAGACGAATAAGGTCTCTATGTAAAGACTCTTCCTCTCCAACGGCCAGCAGATAAATCCAGAAAAGGTAAAAATACTACCACCTTTAGAAAACAACATACAAAAGCAAAACACTAGATAATTTAAAAATTTAAACACATTAAAACGGGGTGAATAGGAAATGCAGGTGTGAATAGGGATGCAACTTTTAAATGAATTTTAGCGTCGTTTGTTGCCAACAAGGACACTTAATCGTTTATATAATATAGTAAACACATTGGAGATCTTTTTGAAAAAAAAAACGGTATTATTTCAATGTTAAAATCCATTTTAAAGTTTCGTCCCGATTCACCCCTGCATTTTCTATTCACCCCGTTTTACCGTTACTATACAATTTTAACGTCAAAATGGCGCCTGTTCCCAAGTTCACACTACGAGCAGTGTGACACGGGCAGGTGGCTAGCCAAGTACCCGGTCACTTTACTACAGTACCGGCAATTTATAGCCTCCGGCGTGGACAAAAGAACGCCTAGATTTCGTGGCAATGTACGAGGAATGGCGCTTTAATTGCACGTACAAATAAAACGTTGGCCCTTATTCACTGCAACAAAAATTGGGACAGCTGAACGTAGTATATTAATTATCTGTGTTATTTCGCTTGACATGATTAGCAGCTGTCAGCTTATATCAAAGAGGTGAAATTATTCCTAGGCACATCATAGTCATCTGCTTTCAAAACGGTGAAGGAAGACATCGTGAGGAAACCGGCATGTCCTAGAACCAAAATTTCGAAGTCATGTGACATCTGCAAACCCGCACTGGGCCCGCGTGGTGGATTACGGTCCACTCACTCTCACAGAGACGAGACCTGCCGTGAAAACTTGGGTGAGTGAGAAGAAGAAGAAGAAGAGAGAAGTGAGCGTGGAGTGAGCTGTCATTAGGGATTAACACTATTGACACTGCTCACTTCAAGCTCACCTCACTTATATGTTTTCACGGTGAGATTTTTACAGAATCGACCGGCTGTGTTCCAACAAAGGGAACATTAAAAGCTGGTCATGCTACATCATCATCTGCCTCGCCTCGTCCCAACTATTTTGGGATCAGCTTCCAATATAACAATACTCAGCTGGATACTAGTTACATTATATTGAGTGATTGTTTATCTGACATCCACAATCCACTCCTCATTAAATTGGGCAACTTTGTAACAATTTTGTTGACGATGTCCATAATATTGGTTCACCGTTGGCTGACTGGTAAAGAATACCTAAGGCATTAAGTTCGCTTTTGTACCTTATTGTGTGGTAAGTTATAATAAATAAATATTTTTGAAGGAAAACTAGCTCTAATATTGAAACCAATAGGTATAAAATGACCAAAATCTCAAAGATTTTTATTCTAGATTTGTCACGGCCACCAAAAACAAAAGCTGTTTGTACTGATCATTCGATATCACCATTATTGGAAGCCTAAAAGGCTGTCTGGTATGTCAGATATAACTTGACATCTACGTAACATAATTCCGGCTATAATGGACGCTAATAACATCAACCATCGACGTCCAATAATCTTGCTAAGTGTATTGGCTACTGCACGTTGTATCGACATTCAGGCCGAGCGCTCATCGATGGAGCTTTGCGGCACGGCACAGAATGTTTTAATCATACTTTAATACCCATAGCAATCTTGCTTCGTTTATATCGACACGGAAGACTTGAGCATTTCGCGGGAGGCTTCAGAACAGGCAGCAGCAACATGGTGCATCGCTCATGTCATTATCCAAGTATTCCGCTGATTCTTTCGGCATGCCAAAAGAAGATTTGGTAACCCGAAGCATCCCTCGGCATTAAATTGAAAACTTTGCAGGGTCATCATTAGTGAGCGCCAGCCTTAATGTGTCCATAGAAAAGGTCAAAGCTCTTAACAGACATTACTGAATAGATGCTGATGACGCATTCACACTAACTCATATTTTACATTTACGCGAGACATAAGTGGGTAGGTCACTTTACACTACAATAGCGTAGGATTTAATGCTCGAGTCACATGTCGCCTAGATTTTGTTTTGTTGAATCATTTTTATGAGATAATGCGTGGGACGGTGGACGTGTTGAGGTACTTTAAGTGTTAATGATAAATTTTGTTCATTTTATTATGTTTTATTTATTCTATTACGGAAATTTACAGCTAATTTATAAAATGTTCTTAATGAATATGTAATTAAAGGCGATTTACAAGTTACCACTGATAAAAAAAAGGTAACATTTTTTTGTCTAAGACAAGAAAAAGACCGTTGTTCACAAATTTTGCTTAACGCGGATTGGCAATTTCAGATAACTGAAGGAAAACATCGTAAGGAAAATTTGAAGACATGTGACATCTACCACCCCGCACTGGGTCCGCGTGGTACTCCCTCCCACTGGGAGGAGGCCTGTTTCCTAGCAGTGGAAACATTATAGGCTGATTATTCATACACGTCAAAGTTGAAAACGCAGTGTCAGTAGATTAAGTCAAAGTAAAATATGTAGGCAACTTTTACATAGAAAGCTTAACGATAAACTTCATTTGGCTTACTACCAGAGAACAGACCGCTGACTGGGCCGACACGACTTCCACTTAGCCTTTAAACTACTGCTCATAAATTTAATGTACCTACACACCTACCTAAATGTTTCTTTTCTAATGTAAGTTTACATTCTCCCGTTAAAAGCGAGGTGTAAAGATACAACGGTACACAAGCAGTGTCGGACTTAAGTGCTGGGTCACCACTCCACGCGGCGTTGGTTTAAATTTATTGCCTGGAGCTCTAGAGTAAAAGCGCGCTAGGATTATATTTGTTAAATAATTTCCACGGTAGGTTTATTTAAAACTGAGATGTGTGAGAGTTGACAAGTAATATTAATACAACGTGTAACGTTAAATGCGCAAAACCTCACAAACCCCAACTGATTTTTAATTCAATTGACCTATTTCAGAGAGAAAATAAGTCATTAAAAATTTGTAAAGGTTTTATGTGCTGTTTTAGTTTTACTGGCCATTCTGATTGTTTCTTGTGTCTGCGACGACGCTTTTTCAAGGGAGGAGTCGTCACCGGGCCGCTGCGCTGCGCTCACATTGTCTTGCTTGACCTATTAATAAATAGACACGGCAACGTTTTTAATGAAGATTTTTAGAAGTGGTTCAATTGATTCTGCTCGTTATTCTGATTAAACTATTTTCAGGTTTTGCGCATTTAACGTTACACGTTGTAGAATATTGTTTCGTCGTATAACGGTTTTTTGTGTGGGTAGGGCCGTCGTGACTCGGAGGGTAAGCATCTCTCAAGCACGAGGTTACATGTTCGATTCTGATGTAAAATGATGACTTCTTGACATGTTTTAAACATAGGTACAATGTGCTTTTTCAAATAAATCTAAGATGGCACGGAAAATAACGCGGGGAAACCTCGCCGTTGAATCCACCTGGATGTGACAATCTGCCTGCCTTTTCCCACATATGCTAGAATCGGCTTCCAGTCTAACCGGATGCAGCTAAATACCAGTATTTCTTTCTGGGTAACACGATAACCCTTGGTAAAACTGACTACCCGTAGCGACTGTTGGGTAGTTTGTTGCGCCACTTCTTCTTTCCAGCAAAAGCACTAGGAAGTGGTGAAGGGCGGGCGTTTTGGGGGACTGTCTTTTGTCATTTTGACTTTCGAAAAGTGCTGGATTTCATCTTATTTGATTTGATTTGACTGTCAAAGATCTACGTTTGGCAGCCGGGATCAACGACTTAACATACTTTCCGAGGCATGGACGGGTTTCGATATGTAATGAATGTCACCCATCCAGAAACCGACGGCGGGAACATTTGCTCGACTCGTACGGTTATCATTTGGCACGAGCAAACCGAATGAAGCAAAAGAAAAGATGCACGTTTCTTCTCTGTATGAGAAAAGCCTTCACTCTGCAGCACTCTGCAGTGAGATATTACGCTAGTAGGTACTTTAGCATGGACTAGAAGTCAAACGTCCATAAGAATTAATTAAAAGTTATCAATGGTTTTATTTGTAACTAAATAATTGAAGCACGAACATTTTCACAACCATTTTTATATCGACATCAACCAACAAAAATAAAGGAAACTCGGAAAATGTAAAATGCCATTTTAAAATTGTATTTAATTTCGTACAATGGAATCAATTGTAAAAAACGTATTTACCTGTAATAAAGCGCGCTTATGTCCGACACATCGTCAGTTTTAACGCTTAATAAAATTAAAAGTCTTTTATTTCAATGCTACAGTTGAAAACCAGCGTCAGGCACCAGTTGTCTGGCATTTTTGCTGAACTGGGCCTTTTTGGCGCAGCCGTGAGGCACACTTTCCAGTTTAATTTCTTACATCGGACTTTACACTTTGTTATTTGATTTTTATTTGTTTTTATCTGATGTATGTCTCAGGTGTACTGTGTGTCTTACAGTCTGTGCTAAATAAATGTAATTTCTTTCTTTTCTTTCTTTCTTACAGTAATTCTACTACTTTTTATGACGCAATTATGTGTTCTGGTTGGTTTTGTGTTGAAAAAAGACACGTAAAAGTCAGTTAAATAGTGTGCGAAAAATTCAAGGTAAAACGTTTTTATCTTATTAAATTATGTATAATTTGGGGCTCGTGGCTAAATTTTAACAGCCACACGGGTGGATCGAACATTAAGCTATGCTTACCGAGGTCGGTCCGTGGATGGGTGGCCATCCATTACATATCGAGACCCTTCCGTGCCTCAGAAAGTACGTTAAGCTTTTTGTACCGACTGTCATTAGGAGATCTTTGATAGTCTTTACAGGTGGTAGTCATAAGCCCGAAAGTCATGACAACCAATCTTACCAAGGGGTATCGTATTACCCAGTAACTGGGTTGTGGAGGTCAGCTAGGCTATTCAGCTGCATCCAGTTAGACTGGAAGCCGACTCAACATAGTTAGAAAAAGGCTAGGCACATTGAATTTTGTTTCTTTTATGAGTCAAATATTTTTTTTTTTTCATCCCAGCACAGTCCCATATAAGATTACAAAAACAAACAAATAAATAAAATCCGCCATATTTTTAAGAAACCTTAGTTTATTGGACACAACGTTCGGTCGCCGGCCACCCAACATGGCATTCAACGCATGATATATGATGGCAACCTAACTGCGCGGAAGTTCCATATTTGTATGGGAAGTCGTAATTTTATGTGTCCCAGTGCCTACAGGAATAAATATTATAATAGTGTTTCGTTGTAAAAAATTCAATAAAACTGTCTGTACGCATTTCCTGACATTTTGTTTGGTCCTTTCGTCCTGATTGTTGCTTTAATGTATTTTCTTTAAGCGTGCTTGTCTGTTCAATCACAGTCGTCCCTGTATTACATAACTAGCAACAATGAGCTAAAATAATAAGCATCAACAAACTACTGCAAAATAAAACTATTACAAAAACTATTGCAAAATAGTTAAATGTTAACAGGCTTGCTCCACGTACACGATAAAAGTGAAACTTCTTAAAAATAAAGAGTAATGAAGAACTTAGAGTGAGAGACAGAGAATTATATCTTTCTTCTCCCTCATAACGTATAACGAAATATGCCTAAACGTTACGCATTTTTGAAATTTCACTCTCAATTCTCGTCCAATTATCGAATCGCTGTCTAAAAAGTTTTACTTCGAAAACATTACCTATTTGTATTTAGTACCTACTTCATTAGTATCGCTTACAATAATAACTTTAACGACCTCGATGTATTTGCCCTATCCACAAATAAATTTAAAAAACAAATTGTTAAGCGCCTTGCTCAAAATTAATATATACATATATATATATATATTTACTAGTTATTTATTATTTAAGTGTGTATTCATTAATAGATTAAAAAAAAAAGTAAAATTGTACTGTTAGATTTTATTAGAGTTTACCAAAACTGTATCTAATATAAGATAGTAACATGTGGAAACGTACGTGTACATTTACGTATAGCATACTGTGTATGCTATAAGTAAATGATATAATAAAACATATGATTATGATTGTTTTTTTCCCAAATATAATTAAAAAAAAATCTCTTATTACTTATTAATTTTGAGCAACCCCACACGTACATAGCTGTTCCTCACTTCCTTGAAAAACAACTCTCGCTGCACTCACTCTACAAAAGTCACCTTCACTCACACATTGCTCATCTGAATTACTCACATACATCTCCTACCAGTCTACCACTTCACACAAACACTCACTCACACATCGTCTCACAACATGACTCATACATATTCTGCAGAACTATAGGTAGGTATTTTTTATTGTTATTACGAGTACTACTTATTTTATGTGGGTTAAGCATATTGTTGTACTCTTATTTAGTTTTCTTTTTTGTTATGCATATTGTTCATGGTCGACTGTTGCACGGTATCTCTGTTAAAGCTATTTCTAGCCGTGAAAGGGTCCGGTGACCTGTAACATAGGTTTTTCCCAAAACCTATATCAGGCACCAGTCTCTCACAAAGTGGAATATAGCTGAGACATTTTTAGTGTTCCATACCTCGAAAGGAAAAAACGGAACCCTCATAGGATCACTTTGTTGTCCGTCCGTCCGTCTGTCTGTCAGTCAAGACCCTTTTTCTCAGGAACGCCTGGAGACATTAAGCTGGAATTTATATCAAATACTCAGGTCTACTGTCCCTTAGAGCTGTGAAAATCAAACTTCTAAGCCAACGCAATCAAAAGATACACCCGTTTATGCCGCAAATTTCCGCAAATTTTCGACACTCGCAACGGAATCAAAACCTACAAGGTACTTTCCGTGAACTCAGAATCTTGAAATTTGGTACGAAGCAATGTCTTATAGCACAGATAAAGGAAACATTGCGAAAACCGTAAATTTGTATGGAACCCTCGGTGCGCGAGTCTGACTCGCACTTAACCGGTTTTTTTTGTATACATTAACTTTAAGTCAGCTTTGTGCCAGTGCTTAGACAAAAAGAATGCTAGTTGTGGCTAGAATAGGTGGACGGGCGTGATCTTGTGGTCGGAGATATATTAGTAATGTTATAGCGGTGGTTAATACATTATTTAATAGACAGTTATTAATGTGAGTGGCTCGTGGCTAAAATAATAATAGCCGCACGGTTCGAACGATTAAGTAAAGCTACGCTTACCGCGGTTGGGCCGTGGATGGATGACCATATTTACAAACCAAGACCCCCTTCGTGCTCATTAAGCCGTTGGTCATGCCTGTCATTTGTCGATCTTTGACAGTCGTTACGGATACTCAGAAGCCTAAAAGTGAGACAACCAGTCTTTGGATATGCGTACATGAAGACGCGTGTTCCCGGCAAAGACAAGCCGGTACCGATCGGTGCGGGTAAAATATCCCCGTATTAACTTATGAGCGCACACATAAAGAAACAGGTAAAACATTGTGACCGTTTCTTTCCGTAGATCAAACTACTTAGAAAACACGTTGCTTTATCTAAGCACCTAAACCAATGCGTATCGTGTTACCCAGAACAGGGTTGTGGATGTCAGATAGGCAGTTGTTCCGTGTAAAACGGTTATTTATTTATTTTATTTATTTATTTTATTTTATAATTTTCGGAAAACTTACAGCTACTAAACACAATATTTAGAGTTGATAACATGATGATGGCCAATTACAAGTTAGACTGGAAGTTTACCCCAATATAGTTTGGAAAAGATTAATAATTTTGTTTACAATATAGGTACCTACTAAGACGAATTTCATCAATAAAACTGAACGCGATCAACACGTCTAAACCACGTTCGGAGCAGCTCCGAACGTGGTTTAGACGTGTTGATCGCGTCTTTAGCTAATACCCGTTGAGATTGGCCACCCTGACCAAAATCGGTCAGGAGGCTATTATATTATTATAGTGTCAATTAATGACGACACTGACAGCAGCTGTCAGTGTATTAGCTAAAGTCGGACTTTTAATTAGCTGCAGTAAAATTACAGCTTATGTATTATAACTTTTTAACGAAATTGGAATAGTGATGTGACGTTAAATTGATTTTATAAAAAATAATAGTATATTTATTATGGTCCATACATAAGACATTCGCGTTTTATATGTGAAATGTATAATTATAATCAATCAAAGTACCTATATACCATTGTTATCTAGCTACTTTCACCAGTTTATAGGTTGTTCATTGATATATACATTTGCTAAAAGAATAATGAGAGCGTAAATCAATAAAATCTTTGAAGGCGGTTTTCACTGCTTCATCGGAATTGAATATTTTTCCTTGCAAGAAATAATCCAAATTCCGGAAAAAGCGGTAATCTGTTGGAGCAAGGTCAGGGGAGTATTGTGGGTGTCGGTGACATTCCAATCGCAGGATTTATAGAGTAAAAAATGAAATAAAAATATATTTTCTTGTTTAAATCTTTCTGGAGTTGTGTGGCGCATGGTCCTTATCTACTGCGTTCGGCTTGACTTCAGGTATAATTCCAGCGAACCACTCCTCAATACTCCTCTGCCTATATTTCGACATGATTTTTGGGAGTGAAAGATTGATAAAATTTTCGTACGATGATTTTGTAATTTTTCCAGTAAAAACGATCAAAATCAGCCTGTCTTCGTATTTTTTATGATCGAGTAAAGTTGTTAATATCATGTTTGAATCATAAATAATCAAGACTGTGAATGAAACATAACATAAATATTTTAATCCGATCATTATAAAGAATATTTTTTTACAATATACAATTTTTTTTTTAAATATCCTGGTCTAAAACGATATTTCATTGCGTTTTAATAACATCAATAGTAGAGATAGTGTGACATCATACTTTAAAGAAATCACAGTAAGAAATGTCATTGTACTGCAGCTAATTAACAGTCCCGCCATAGGTACGCAGCATTATAGTGCACAAGTGTGTGCGTAAACACAGGTGCACTTTCTGTTACTTTACTCACATAGTCCGATGGGACGGCAATCCGACTCGACCCGGGAGAAATCAAGCCAACGGCTTGACGTGCTTTTCGAGGCCCGGGGCTGTTAAACAGCCAACTTCCAAACTCCGGACTAAAAAAGTCCTAATACTATTACTAAACACAATAATGCACATATTATACGCTATAATTTGACACTGGCATCGATTCTCTTGTTCACAAACTAAACTTAATTTAAATTCAGTGCATCTTTTTCTTTCTATTTCATTAAGAAAAGGACAGAAGATAAATATTTAAGGGGTAAAAAGATATGACATTTCGCCAGTTCAGTATGTTAATACAGGATTGTCTGTATTCTGAATTTGTGTCTAAATGTGTTTTAATACCTGACTGACCACACGTCGGTTAGGGCAAAGAGTCAAAATCAAAAGACATTAATTGAAACTAGGCTAAGAATCAGCACTTTTCCACTTTTTTTTTTTGACGGTCCCCCAAAACGCCCGCTCTTCACCACTTCCTAGTCAGTCTGTAGCTGTACAGATTGACCTATTTGCCCTAACCAGGAACCGAAATCCCTACTTAGCAGTCACCAGTAACCTTTGCGACTCTTAGACCAATAAGTCATTCACCTTGATACAAATCCACTAAGCTCGATCGACACAAAATAATCAAATCCTTGTATCTGTGTAATTATAATTAAAATCCAACTTTCAAGTTAAGATTACTAAGATTTACATTCGAAAGCCTCTAACTTCGCCACCCTTACATTATTTCAGCTTTAATCTTGTATTCGTTTATTTATTTTATAATTTCAATTTTAAGTATTACCAACTTGGAAATTAGAAAATAAAAAAGCAGACAGACAGGACCTATAAATTGTACGAACAAAATAACGTTAAAATGTATCAAACTTCAACTTTTGTAGCGAGAGGAAACTAATTACTAAATTGTGTTTGAAAATTGAATTAGATTGCAGCCTTTTATCCGACTTCTTATTTATTGTAACGAGTGGAAAGGAAAGCTACAAAATAATCTTGTTAGTGATAATAAAACCTGTCAAACAGAATGCCTTAGCTAAAAGGTAAAGCCACTCACTTTTACATCCCGCAATACAAATCTTAATCAATCAAACAAAAAAGCAATCCCAAAAATAAACCCTTAATCATTTCGGACCAGCAACATTGCCAAAATAAATTAGCAACAAAATATATATCACAGACTATCTCCGCGAGAGCTTACCAGCCGTGTTTGGGCACCTAGCATCCCAAGTCGACCAACAACAGCGCCCTGGAAGCTTTCCAACCACAAATCGCGGAATTTATTTGCCTTCAACCGTTGCTAGTGCATCTACGTGAGTAGTATACAAAATGCATCGGTGTAAGGAGATAGGGCGGCTGGATAGGAAAAAGCACTACTATAATAATAATAATTTATTTAAATCAGACACAGTGATCCATATTGATTTTATGTTAGTTTACTTAAAAACTATGTTAGTAACCAAAGAATAAAATACATGCCACAATAATACTATCATAACTAAATAACTAAATTGAATATAAAACACATAAAATCAAATTGTAAAATAAATTCATAACTTAAACATTAAAACTTAAACATTTACATCTTTACATTAAAAACAACTAAAATCAAGAAATTCATTAATTAAGGAAATAATAAATAGGTATTACAAAAAAAAAAAAAAAACAAAAATAAACTTAAAAGGAAACAATAATCACTTTACAAATGGTGACGAACTGGCATGCAGGTGCATCCACCTCTCCAACATCACAGAGTCACATCAACTTAGGAACGTTTATTTTACGCATCTACTTACATAAAATATCCTAGTATTGTATCGTCACTGTGGAACTTCTTGCTCTGGGCAATCGTGTGTCAATGTCAAACGCAACATTGAGTGGAATAAAGCCGTAGTTCCAATGCTGCCCATGGGGACGCCTATACCCAATTATAGGCATGTGAACATAATAATTACGGCTAATGCTCAGTGGAAAATTGAATGTAGGCCGAAAGGTATTGCTTTCATTGTGATAATTAAATACCTAAAAATGAATACACGATACCTAAAAATGAATGACAGTCTAAAAAGTTCTATCAATATTTATTTGTTTATAAAGCAAGGCACAACAACGATATATTTACAAGAGTAAAAACAATACGTACCACGAGTCTTCAATAGTCATAGACACACAACATTTTTGTTAAAAGGTAATCAATTAATAAATTATCCTAAGTCTTCATACATACTGCAACCCGCCAACCTGATTTGTGTTTTCTTTTTATGTACTTTGCATGCCGAAAAGTAAAATATGCTGATACCAAGATTGTGGACATTCTGTTTCATTTTTCTTTTTGTTACTTTTTTAATATATATAACATGTAACGTTAAATGCGCAAAACCTGAAAATAGTTTGATCAGAATAACGAGCAGAATTAATTGAACTACTTTTTGATATAGGTCACATTTTTCAAAAAATCTTCATTAAAAACGTTGCCTTGTCTATTTATTAATAGTTCAAGCAAGCCAATGTCAGCGCGGCGCAACGGCCCGGTGACGACTCCTGCCTCGATAAAGCGTCGTCACAGACGCAAGAAACGATCAGAATGGCCAGTAAAACTAAAACAGCACATAAAACCTTTACAATTTTTTTAATGATTTATTTTCTCACTGAAATAGGTCAATTGAATTAAAAATCAGTTGAGGTGTCTGAGGTTTTGCGCATTTAACGTTACACGTATTATTTTTTTTACTTTACATTGTGATCTTCCTGTATGAGTCGCAATAAATACTTTTTCTTTCTTCTTTTTTTTTCTTTACATACAATTTTTACATGAATGTAAAACATCTGTATATTGTTTACTCATATTTGCAAATACGAGGGGAGTTCAATGTATTCTCGGTACCAGAGTGATTACTAATGATGTGGGTAATTTGACTAATTAATTAATTAGTTATATTATCTAAGTGTATAAAGGTAAACTTTCACATAGATGTGATAATTAATTTGCTAGTTATCCTTAGTCAACGAAAACTGGAATGGCTTAAGTGACAATGTTGAAGAAAATCGAACACCGCGCTGCTATTAAATTCCATACTAAATAAGTAAAAAGTAAAAAAACAAAAATCACAAATCACAAAGAGATAGTGGCTGTTTACCAAGATTCAAAACCTTCGTTATCTGCGGTTTAAAAGTGGTCAAGTGAATTTAAAAGGGGCAGAGAGAGTATTGAAGACGACACTCGCTCGGGCGGCCCGGTTACTGCCTCTATGGAAGAAAACGTGAAAAAAGTTGAGTTTAGTTACTGGCGATGAAACGTGGGTTCATCATCATGACCCTGAAAGTAAGCAAGAGTCCATGCACTGGTACAAGAAGGGTACTACGCCCCTTGAGAAATTGAAAGTTATTCCGTCAGCCAGAAAAATCATGGCCACATTATTTTGGGACTCAAAGAGAATTTTTCTGATTGAGTACACAATAAAAGGTGAACCCATAAACTCAGGAACTTATGCATCCATTTCACGAAATTTACGGAAAGTAATTAAAGAAAAAAGAGGGAGTAAACTGACCACAGATGTGTTGCTTTTTCACGACAACGCCCCGGTCCACACGGCGCGTGTTTCCAAGGCTGCTGTGGTTTCGAAGAAATTAACCACCTACCCTATAGCCCGGACCTAGCCCCGAGTGATTATTATTTGTTCCCTAATTTGAAAAATACCTTCGTGGGAAACGATTTTCCAATGATGAAGAGTTCAAAGCGACAATTATTACGCATTTCTCAGAGACAGAGGAAAGTAATTTTACAGGGTATTGAAAAGTTAATTTCGAGATGTAATAAATTCATTGGAGTAATTGGGCATTACATTGAAAAATAAAAATTACTTTTATTGAATTAACGTATTTTTCCATGCCGATACCGAGAATACATTGAACGCCCCTCGTAAATGATTTTGAATTTGATTTTCATGCCGAGTCTGTAAACTTATTAGCCTAAAAATTATATTTATGGAAATTAACATCATTTGTATTTTTAAAAGGGGTTATATCCTATCTAGTTTCTCTACATCTTAGTCAACAGACTTGTAGCGGGAGGCCGTATTTTACTCAGTTCAGTTATGGCGTTGCAACTCAAGTATTGGGTGATAAATAAAGTCACAATACATTCGAGTTTTATCCACCGATCGTTTAGTTTTAAGTGTGCAGTTTTGTTGAGGAAAGGTAATTTATTTTCAACCTTAGAACCAAAGTTGAATGGTCGCATTTCTTGATTTTTACGGGCACTCAGGCCTTTTAAACTGAAATATAGAACAAATTTTCCATAGGAATTATTTTTGGTAATGAACTCCTACAAATTCATATGTCTTCCACCATCTTTAAGAATAACTGCTTCATTAGGTAAGATTAAAGTATGATTTTCAGATTAGTTTGGATTTTGTCTTTAACACTCACAAAAATACTTCGTTTCTTTGCCCTTTCTTTAATCCCGCCATATTGTACGTCGTTCTTTTAATTTTGGGTATTATCTTCATACTCTCAAATCAGATTGACCTATGTCGCTTTATGTATCTCGTGAGATTTACCGACACCGCGAACGAAACTATATTGCCAAGATACAAATTCGCAGTACCTGTCGACTTGTCGATTTATATCTCAACAGAATTTACCATAAATACGTTAAACTACACTGTATTATCAAGATACACATCACTGTATTCCCAGAACCTAAAATATTAACTCCTTAGTAACACGCTAGCTTAATTTTATTCAAACACGTAAATCTCAAATGTTTAATTAGCTGTTCATAGAGCTTCAAAGAGACACCTTTATTAAATACACATTATAAGTAATTAAGAACTAGTATATTATGGTACTGATATCAAGGTGCTTCAAGAAAACCATTTTACTTGTAAATTAGCTTCTGATTGGATATAATTATGTTGGTTATCTAATAAGATAACCAATATAATTATATCCAATCGAATCGGATTGGCTTCTGATTGGATATAATTATTATATTAGTTATTTAATAAGATAACCAATATAATTGGCTTCTGATCGGATATAATTATTATATCCGATCAGAAGCCAATTTACAAATAGAATGGTTTCCTTGAAGAAATTGACATGGAACAATCTGTATATTTGGGATACTAGCTTCTGCTCGCGACTTTGTCCGCGTGAAATTTCAGCCCCCGACCCGCCATGTCGCATCCCGTCGCACGACTAGCGTTGAAAATGCCGAAAATAACAATTTGTTTTTTTCACGGAAAAAAAAACAAATTGTGGTTTTTTTTCCGTTTTTTTTCGCATGTTACATAGAAAAATTGACGGAAGGTATCCTTTGAAAAGAAACAGGATTCTTTCGAATGTTTCGCTTGATGTTTTGAAAAGTCGAAAAAAACAAGTTTTATTGAAATTGAAATATATTTTAATAGGTGAAATACACAGATGCACAAAAGTGGGGGCGGGCGCGCTTATCTCGCCGATATATTTCTTCATTCTACCCTCCATTTTATTAGTACGTATTATTATGGAAAGAGATAAAGCATAGAATATCTTAAGTTAAATATAGTAAGAACGGATTTGAATAAAAAAAACATGAAAGTTTCCCGTTTCTTTCATATTTTTCGGTTTTTTTCGGTTTTATTGAAAAAAAACATGAATTAATATATATTGACAAATTTTCTTGAAACTTTCGAATGAAACATTGAAAAAAACAACGGAATTGGAAAGAAACGGGAATTTTTCCTGCTTTTTTCAACGCTACGCCCGACCGCGCTACTATTACGTTTTCACTTAGCGTTCTTCCTGAGTTTTGTTCTTTTTGCTCGGCCCCTAAGGGTCCTAGCATGATGTTGTGAGTCTATAGCCTTGCTCAAGGATAAGGCTGTTAAATGAAAAGAGATTTCACCTGGTAGTTCAGAGATTAGGGCGTTCAAATAAAAAAAACAAGCTCTTTAGCTTCATTACTAGTAAGATACTAAGAGAATTATGATAGGCAGTAAATAATTTTATTTTTCTTAAAATGGAGAAGAATTTTCCTTTTGGCCATCCGATATATACACAAATATTTCACTTTCTTCCCGAAATAACAGACAAAAAACTTTCCTTGTAACAGTAATGCCCTTTATTATCGCAGCCCGACTTCAAAGACCAAATTTTGTCCTTCGAACGTATACGTTCCATTATACTTGTCCCGGCCTTTTCTCCCAATTATTATCTATATATACCTACATATTACTCAAATCAACCTTTGACCAAAAGACTTAATTACCGTCGTAATTAACGTTAGTACAGTATAATTACATTAATTTCCATACTTTATTAAGGGCCATGAAATTACGAAGGGTGTATTTAAAATAACACGTTAACTTTTGCGGGAGTCCGACGAAAAAATACACTGTACCTTGGTACGCAACAACTGTTTAATTTACCTCGGAAATGTTTATTATCTTTAGGGAAATTTAACAGAATCGTGACTGGGATGTTGAATACTGTATTTTCATCAAACGCTCGCTCCGGCAAATCGCATCGGGGAGCGTTACAGCTTTTTTATTGTAATCTTCATCAAATAAAATTTGAAGTCGTTTTTAAAACGTGCATGTGTTTTCGGGGTTTTATGACGGTTGAGCTTAGCTTTTGAACATTTAGATTCAGACAGATTCTTTTTTGCCATGAGTATTTTTTCTCAGTCGTGTTGTTTTGATATAAACACTGAAAAGAAATAAGAATAGAATAGCAGTTGTGTGCAATGCACATGTCTGGTCTTCGCGAAGAACCCTTCGTCCTGTACTTGTCCTGTTTACAGTTTAATAAAACTTGCTATAGTATTAAAATATTACATATTTTCATAAAATAGCATTTAAAACATATTTACAATTATATTAATAAGGATATTAATAATAGGAAGTCTGAAAGTGGCACCGATAGCTGAAACGCTGTGTGGAAATCGGTTATCATGGTATGATACGGAGGAATGAGTAAAATATCGTAAGCACGGACTGTTTGAATGATGATATGGGGGGCTACTACCGAGATGACGACTAATAGAGAAGTATGGAAGGTAAAGACATACTGCACTGACCCCAAATAAATTGGGGTAAGGGCAGGAGAGTGATGATTAATAAGGATTTTAATTTGATGTAAACTTAATTAGCTAGTAAGGGGTTCGCTGATGAGATACCTTTAATTTTAATATTACATCACCATTTTTTTTTTTTTTGGGTGGGATATTATCAAATAACTTCTCCCGCTCTGGGTGGAGCGGGAAGGTGTGTCAGATTTGAGGCGCGCGTGGAACACAACGCGCCGTCGACTCGGGCCTGGTCCTTATCGGACGGCGAACTACCCATTGCTCGCCGCCCGCAACCTCGCTTCTACGGTGGCCGGGAGTCGGCTCTTGACTCCCGACACCCAGGGCGTCTCCTGCGACTAGGGGCGTGAGGGCACAAATATTGCCTCTCCCTCACGCGTTCTGCCTCCTCCTTCGCAAGCATTACTGCTTCGCAGAAGGAGGTGACGGCTTCCCATGCACTCTCGCTCCATATAATAGCCCGGACCAGGGCCGGACGCGAGAGATCGCCGCCGCCGATCGCCACCACCATATTCATCACCATTATATTCTATTGTATCCTAATATTTGATGGTACTAATAACAAGAAAAAAAAATGTAGAAATATAGCAGAACAAAGTATAAATCACTTATTATTTTACATACTCCAGCGCTACATCTAAGCAAACAACACCAAAACGCATTTGAGAGCCCGAAAAAGTATTCGCTCAAGGTTTTTCTCCGTTGTGTTGACGAGACGAATAGACGATCTTATTCAGCCCTGTCGAATGTATGACGTGTGAATTATTCATAGAATATTTTATCTTTTCAGTGCGAACAGGGAATCATGTATGTTTTAGGGAGTTGATACTCGGATCACAGCATTTTCTGTCTCAATGAAGGAGCCCAGGAGTTTCAATAAAGCTTTTGTTTCTTCTTTTTTGGATTGAGCAGTTTTGGCAGTTGATCGAAAGTTGAATTTTGGATATAGACGCTAAGATCGGCCCTTTTGACAATAAGTAACTAAAAGAAAATAAAAACACAATACAAATTAGGCTGATGTCATAATTTTAACTGACATTCTCATACATAAAGTCACACCTAGGCAGAAACTACAGAACGCCACCTGCTACGATCCCTACAAGTGTTCTGCTTTCGCTTTGTTTGCGTTATTACATCAGCCGGTTGATTCTGTAAAAATCTCACCATGAAATCATAAATGAAGTGAGCTTGAAGTGAGCAGTGTCAATAGTGTTAATCCCTAATAACAGCTCACTTCCCGCTTACTTCACCTAAGTTCTCACGGTGAGATTTTTACAGAATAGCACTGCTGAAAGTCAATTAAAGTGATTAAAAACGTTCAAAATCTAGTCACAATCTCATCTTAGCGATAACAAATGTCATAATCATGTTTGTTAACGCACCCACAATACAGGAGAAATCCCTAGTGTGGGACAAAGTTTAAAAAAAAAAAAAAATCTTGTCAAAAATATAAGGATGTTACAAGTATTTTTAAAAGGTTGAGACAGATCAAAATGTGAACATTCTTAAAATTACGAGCGTTGTCCCTCTGGTCATACACTCACTCTGGTTGCGAGTATGACGCACCTGACCATTCTGAAGAGCATCACCAATAAGTTCACTAAATAGTGAACCGGGAAAAAAATATTTCATTTAAACTTCGGGAGGGGACGCCTTGGGGAGTTTAAATGAAATATTTTTCATTTCTCATACTCGGAAAGTACTCGCAGTGTTTGTTTGACCCGAATAGCGGGTGGAAGACGCAGCTTTCTACCTTTGGGCGAACAAAAGACTCACAGTAATTGCTCACTAGGGCGGCAATGAATTTTGAAAATAGAACTAAATTTAGTTAGGTAATCAGCTACGAAATTGTTTACATAATTAAGAAAAATGCTGCGGTCTTGTGAGTGTATAAACAGCCAGTGTGAATTAAAAAAAAAAAGTTAAGATGGACGGCCTGCGGCGGTGACGCGGTGTGTTCCATATTTCAAATGTAAAAATACTATTAAATAGGTACTATTCATGTTATTATTATCAATAAATATTTTAGGAAAACGACTATTTTTTACTTTCCTTATATTCGAAATGAAAAGTAGAGTGTTTAACAATGGTGAAAGTCATCAATTCCTACTTGGACTATAGCCGCCTTCGCTGCGCTCGAGTGTCTAAATACCTCGATGGGAATTGATTCCTTTCGACCCTTATAATAATATAACAATCTACTATTACTCGAGAGAAAAAAACCATTCTTCCATAATTTCAATTCTTAGAAATTTTAAGATAAATAGCACGTAAAAGACCGCTTCCTTTTTAACCGCCTTCAAAAATGGACGGGATATTTTTTTGTATTTAGATTTCTCGAAATTTTTAGGTCGTTTAATATACGGGATTCTAGTTTAGTTTTTAGTATGTTGTTTTTTTTTATTATAAAACTTATTAACCAATTTGTACAGACGCCAGCACATCAAGCTACTACAATCTGTCCAATCTCTTTAATAGATTTTCAACTTTATCACTGTTAGCATTAGGTTCAATGTTGATTGGGAAAATTGGACAGTTTCGAGTAGCTTGATATGCTGGCGTCTGTACTTGAATGTATCGGCATCTTGCCTTAGTTAATTCGTTAGTATTAAATAACATTCACGTTACATACATTTACGTTTCCCCCAGTTTTTTTTTTTTTTTTTTGTTTACTGGCTGTAGAAAATGTATTACATAAAAAACGGAGAATTAGCATGCTTTTGAAGTTATTCTTCTATCCTTCTCACGCAAAGCAATCATTGTACCGAATGGCGCGAAGCTACGATGACGTTTCTGTCTTGTGACGTCTGATATGCTAGTAGTGCTGTCTTTGTCTAGCATAGACTTTAAAACGTTTACAACTTCGCCTTTTTACTATTTTTCTGAGGTTCTCGATAATGGCTCAACAGTTAATCATTCGATAAAGTTAAAAAAACAAAATAAGAAAGAAGAAAGAAAGTTATCAATTAAAGCAAAATGTCTTCCTTAACTGATTGTTCAGAAACGAATTAATAGCACTATCAAATAAACTTCGGTAGCAAAACCTAAGAAATCGAGAGGTAAACAGTTTTTTTTCTGTGTCTAGCTTTCGCAAAGTCAAATCAAAATTCACTGATACATTAAAGGCATACCTAAAGTAATATTAAAAAAGAATTTGAAAATTTCCCGAAGCGGAAAGCGGGTGTAAATCTCTGAAACAATGTAGCTTCTTTTCCAGCATAAATAAAATTAATCCCAGCCAATAAATAATATCGGCCGTCCTCCAATGTTTAGCTCGTTATCGTGATCGGGTATTTCAACAATGCCTTGGAAGCCTTCCAAACGCATCATGACCATCATATTTTAAACTGGCAACGACGTTGCTTTTTAGTCTCTCTGACAATTATTGCTCTATTTTAAAAGTGAACCAAACAAGTCAATATTTGAGCGGTTTGTCGCGAAATTTGTGGATTTTGGATAAATACCAGCTAAAATAAACAGCATCTTTTCAAATTTTTTGAGCCTAAATCATCGGGCTTGATTAGAAGGCTCAAAATAAAGTAAATGGTGAGGAAGACAGCTATTCTTGGAATTTCTTTACGTGGTCGAATCATAAATAAAGAGATCTGCAGGAGAACTAAGATAAAGTCATAAACCCGAAGAATTGCCAAACTGAAATGGCGGTTTTTCGGGCAACTTTTCTCGCAGAACAGATGGCTGTTGGGGCCGAAAGGTTCTGGAGTGTCAACCACGTATCGGAAGACGTAGCATTGAAAAGCTTTTCACAAGGTGGACCGATAACCTGCTTTCCGCATCCAGTGGTTTCCCCACTGGATGCGGAAAGCACACAACTGATCGACGTGGTGGTGCTTGGGGGCTATTTCCAGCAGTGGAAGTCTTTCGACTGGAATGATGATGATGTTGAAATCATTGCTGTAGGAATTTGCACTAATAATAATAATAAATTATTTACAACTTATACACTGATACCCTAATAATAGTTAGAAAATTTTTATATTTGACAAGTACAGTCATAAAATTATAAATTTTACAGATTAAATAATGGACTTCTTCCTAAACTCATTTGGTACCGTAGTTCCTCTCGTAAAAAAATAAAATATAAAACAAAACTTCATAAGCGTTACCAAATAAATTGAATAAGAAAGCTATCCACCAAATCTCTGCCAGGTTACCAATAAAAACTGTCTTATAAACTATATTGATTGTTACTGACACTAGACGTAAGAACTCTTAAAATGATATAAGTTATAAGCTTTTGTTAGGGATAAAAAAAAATGTATTTTGTTTCTCTTACCTCTGCCTCTTTGCGTTATAATCGGCCGATGACGTTCAAACTGCTGGGACCATACAGGCCTCCTTTCCTCACTTTTTTTTCCTTTTTTTTAGTTAAATTCTCGTAGAAAGAGGCGGTGGTTACCACGCTTACACTTCGCACCTTCGACTGAAGTTCAGCTGGAATATCAAGTCACCGCCGCGCCGAAGCGTCACCTCTCTTGCATCCCAAATCGTTTAATTACTCGCTACATCACTCCACTACTTAACTCACACCACACTACTCAATCACTACTTATTCTGTCTTCTATTTACATGTTTATACAATGGATTACGTATGTTTGCATACCTTGTATTGTATTCAGTCAAGTATTTTCTAACTGAACAGACAGCTGTGCTGCTGGGGAGTTTGTTGCGCCACTTCTTCTTCCCAGCGAAAGCACTAGGAAGTGGTGAAGGGCGGGCGTTTTGGGGGACTGTCTTTTGTAATTTTGACGTTCGAAAAGTGCTGATTCTCAGCCTAGTTTGAATAAATGACTTTTGATTTTGATTTTTTGATTTTGTTTACGAAACGTTTTATGATTCACCTATGAAGGAAACACTATTTGGTACCTATAAAATTATATACTATTTATAATAACTTATTGGCTATCACGTGCAAGTTCGATCTTCAACTTTCGTGTGTCGTGTCTGGTGGGGAACTGCCCGATGATTGATGTCGGGACGATGTATATATGCTAGTCGCGCAGTAAATTTTTCTTGCATGATGCAGGATTTTGCGTGACGTCAGTGTGATGCGAAGTTCATATGTGGCGATGTAAATGCTAACCACATGTTACCCAAATCTGGTTATACCAATAATTTGTCCAGGATAAAGCGTATACCAGCTTATGACTTGCGCCAAATATCTTTTAGTTTCTCAGCATCGTCTAAGTTGACATCACGCGCAACAAATATGTCGGGACAACACACAAACTTCAGTAGGTAACTTTGTTTGGATTTCTTGTTACAGTTTCGCACTTTTTGATTGGCTTTTGTTATTTCGTATGTCGGCTTAGTTTGGCCTCTTTGCGTTGAACACAGATTGGTTTTGTTAATAGTTTCGTAAGTTTATTTTAAGAGTTAATTGTGTGGTGATTAATATTTTTTATTTATTTATTTGAACTTCACTTACAACCTAATTTGTATACCTACAAGTAAAAATTTATCTTTCAAATACACTGCCAATACTTATTCATTTTTATTGTTTGCGTAATAACTTTTTATGTTGGAGGAACCGCGTGTATAGTTCACTCATCCTCCATAAAAAGGGAGGAATCTCCGACCAGACGGGTTTTGTATCTGATGGACTACTGCCCGACGATTGATGTTGGGATGTTGTATATGTATATGCTAGTCGCGCGGTAAACTCCTCTTGCGCGATGCAGGATTTTGCGTGACATCATTATGATGCGTAGTTTGCATGTGGCGATGTAGATGCCGCCATATAGCCAGAGAGGTATGTTAAAGAACGAAGTAAATGTAAATGAACGAAGAACCCAAAAGGGGTTTATTGCGTGTCTTCAATAAACAATATCATATAGCCAAGATACGATAATCGCGGACTTCATTTCACGTGGGCAATTATTAAACTTGGTTTATAACCGGATATAATGCAGGCATAGGCAATGAGTCTGGTCCCATTAAGCACTTTGAATAGGTCTTAAGTTTCTGCATATTTTCTTAACAAAGGTAAAACAAAAAATAATGCTGCTTATTATTGCATTAGTTTTAAAAGTTCTGTGAGACTTTCGTACCGTCAACGTTTAGTAACTTTCGACCCGCCCCGGCTTTGCACGGTTTTAATTACTAAAAAAAAACAAAGAAATTCCTTTGTTATATTTAAGTTTCAAATGAATGTTTTATACGCAATCCTTCTGGAATAAATTCTCTGAATTATGATGAAAACCACATCAAATCCATCGTGCAGTTTAGACGATCTAAGTGGTCACTTACACATACACGAAAAGCGGGTTTATTTTGTACTATTTATAGATAGGAGATCAAGTTAAGCAGCTTTCTGTTTGTGGTGGCTTGAGTGTGAAAAAGTGGTGGGACGCGCACTTTTTACTCCCACGTCGTGTATCCTAAATAAATGTTGTAGCCATTTATTTGAAACGTGACGTTATTGAGTGGTTCTGTCGTCATTTTCTTTTTACTATACCAGAAGTCCGACGAGCCCATTTGAAATTATAATAAACTAGCATCCGCCCGCAACTTCGTTTGCGTAGAATTCGGGATTCCCGTCGTTTAAATCCTATTACCCGTTTTCCCGTAGTAATGAAGCATTTTCCCGCGGTAAAAAGTAGCCTATGTTCATCAGGGATAATTTTGGCTTTTAATGGTAAATCAATTTTTCAAATCGGTCCGGTAGTTTCAGAGCCTATTCAATACAAACAAACAATAAAATCTTTCCTCTTTATAATATTAATTAATGTAGATAATAAATAATTATGAGTATAAAAAACATGTAATACATGGCTATGTACTTCCATATTGTCTACTGCTGCGACGCAGGGTTCCTCTCTGTGAGAGGGAGTGAGGATGTAATCTTCCACGCGAACCCAGTGCGGTGAATTTTTCGTTCTAGGATATGCCGGTTTCCTCAAGATGATTTCACCGTTTTGAGAGCAGTGGTGATGAAATTATGGATTCCATATAACACAGAAAAATGTTAGAAGGTAAAGCGTTTAAAATAATATAATATTTCCTTCTTTGGACGTCATGATGGCAATGGTTTCATCAAGCATCACATAAAAGATATACTTAAATATATGATTATTACGTTATGTATAAGCATTTTATTACTCCTAAACAACAAAACAAATTGCAGTCTAAAATTTTATTGCATACGGTTAAAATTGCGTTTCGAATAATTCTGCCAAGCCGCAATCAGATTTATACTACAACGAGTTATGCGCATTTTTTGGCAGCACCCGTTTGTTCTAAACAAAAAGTTTCTGTCGGGGACTCTTCTCACTAGACGAGATAGTTCTGGCTTCTTTTATGATATTAGTTTCTTGTATTGTAGACTTTCTTATTGAAGTTTGTCCTAATACGAAGACTAGAAGTGGTCTGCATACACATCGTTAAAGAAAACTTGCTCAGCGCTTACCGGAGTACTTACTCGAAGTTTTACGCGGATATGTTTGTCTTGGACACCACCACTACGAGAATAAAAGAAGATTTTAGCTGAGTTTTGGGAAACTGCGTGTGGTCTCTCATTCCACAAAGAACTAGGACTATGGTTTTAAATCAGGCCGTCTTGCTTATCTAACCCTACAGAGTCGGTAATATGGTTGGATGCTCAAAAAATTTAAAGGTGCTCTGCCCAATGATTTATCATGGAATTCTTTGTTACTTTTATACAGCTTCGGAGTGATTGACAGATAACTCAAGTGATCGGTATCCTCCACAAGATAACCGCAAACCACGAATCGGACAGTATTATATAGTGTCAAATGTTCTTCGTCTTGATAAAACGGGAATCCTGATAGACGAAAAACGTATAGATAAGATTTCGAGCTATTTTCTTTTTTTCTCAATTATCATCAAATAACACCAAACTTTCTGCATAAACAACCAATCAGCATCAACAACCAAACCAACTTTAGTCAAACACCAAAAATAGTGAGAAGTACTCTTTAGTTTTTAACCGTGGAACCAGCAGACAATGTTGTTCAAATACTGTCGTTCCGCAACTCTTGGTTCGTTAGCGGCCACGTTCTGAATCACGGTGCACCCGAGAAATAAAGTTGCCACAGCAAAAATAAGCTTTATATATTTTTATGTTTACATTGTACATGTTGGCTGCATAATGTTTTGTCTGTAAATCTCCCTGTGCGTTTTATAGGCTACGAGGTTATTAAAATGTTCTGGGTTAAGAATTTTGTTTGGATTTTTATTGATACTTTTTTACGTTGGGTTTTTCATCATAGTCCGCGTGTTTTGTGTACGTGATTCAAAATATTATTTACGGAACGTGGTGTTTAGTAAAAACGTCAGGGGACCCCCGGCAGGAACGAAGTTCAAAACGAAAATCCAAGATATCGGCTGTGAAATTCGACCACACTTTCGGCATCAGCACCCTCAAAAACCACAAAAACGATACCCATGACGAAAAATTTAAAGATTTTTACAGCCGCCATCTTCAGCACCCTCGAAAATCACGAAAACCATCTTTCACTCCTTCTGACCCTGTCTATTATATGTAGTAAAAAGCCGCATGGAGGGGCATAAAGCTTATTCGCTACGTGAAAATTTCTAACAGTTTACTCCTACCACAGTCCAAGCCCCTTAAATAACTTCGTTCCAAAAACTGGTATGCATTATTATGAATATACTAAACATTTAATGAATGAATGAATGAATGTTGTATATCTAATATCTTCTACAATAAACATCATAATCAGCTACTATTTTACTATCTGCTAAATAATCTCCTTATTACCGTGTCGATGATATCAAAAATAACATAAAAACTTTTGCTAACAAAGTTATTAGTTCAGCTGACAGGAAATACGGTGCAAAATGGGAGATGAGCTATTGTCTGTGGAGAGACACCACAAAATTACACCAAATAATTATTAAAATATTTATGATGTTCCATAATTCCGTTCTTGGTCCCTGTTATCATGTTCACTTCGCCACGAAAAAGATTCAAATTCGCGCAGCAACGCAACTTTCCCATACCATAAATCAAAAGCTGTGTCCATTAGCGGCATTTCCAAATGCTGTTTATATTTATTTTATAATACCTATTCCTGAGTCTATTTTTATTTTATTTATTTGGGATAAACAAACAGTTACACATTGTGTCTTATCTAAAGAATACAGAACAGTTATTCAAATGTGAAACTCACACCGTTATCCAAAGAATACGTCTACATATAGATAACTGTTATGATCTCTTCCAATAAGGAGATGAGAGTTAACTATAGAACTTATCTAGCATGTGCCAGGTGTTATTCTTTCTCCATTCTTTTTCCTAAAAACATCGTGTAAATTTGCAACTCTACGCAGCGACGCAACTTTACGATACGATACATCAAGAGCTGTGCCCATTAGCGGCATTTCCAAACGCCGTCCATATTCTACGTGCCGGTAAAGAGCGTCACGTTGTCGCGATTATCACGCTGTACCGAAACGTTTCCAATTCACCCTAAATGCCGTTTAGAGGGTGATTATTTTCGTTTTTGTTTGCTTGTGTTTTGTTTATTTTTGGGTAATATGATGATCTTAATATCAGATCATACTGGCTGGTACAGTCCTTTTAAAGTTATTTTACCTATAAAAGTTGCCGCACAACAGCAACCTTATCATCACGAGATTAAAGACTACTGTAATATTTACAGTAACGCAAAATCAGAAGGCCAATTCTCGTACTTAAAAAAACTTTCAACGTATTTTACTTGTAAATGGACCATAACGGACCCACTGCAGGGTAAGAGTTTCATAATAAAAGCGTTAATTAACACGATTGTTTATTGAGGTGAGTTTACCACAACAATGTCGGTAAGTCAGTTTCTTTCAGATGTTCTACTAAACAAATATTCTACGATTACCATTCTCCTTCCCGATGCCCGATGATTGATGTCGGGACGATGTATATATGCTAGTCGCGCAGTAAATTTTTCTTGCATGATGCAGGATTTTGCGTGACGTCAGTGTGATGCGAAGTTCATATGTGGCGATGTAAATGCTAACCACATGTTACCCAAATCTGGTTATACCAATAATTTGTCCAGGATAAAGCGTATACCAGCTTATGACTTGCGCCAAATATCTTTTAGTTTCTCAGCATCGTCTAAGTTGACATCACGCGCAACAAATATGTCGGGACAACACACAAACTTCAGTAGGTAACTTTGTTTGGATTTCTTGTTACAGTTTCGCACTTTTTGATTGGCTTTTGTTATTTCGTATGTCGGCTTAGTTTGGCCTCTTTGCGTTGAACACAGATTGGTTTTGTTAATAGTTTCGTAAGTTTATTTTAAGAGTTAATTGTGTGGTGATTAATATTTTTTATTTATTTATTTGAACTTCACTTACAACCTAATTTGTATACCTACAAGTAAAAATTTATCTTTCAAATACACTGCCAATACTTATTCATTTTTATTGTGTGCGTAATAACTTTTTATGTTGGAGGAACCGCGTGTATAGTTCACTCATCCTCCATAAAAAGGGAGGAATCTCCGACCAGACGGGTTTTGTATCTGATGGACTACTGCCCGACGATTGATGTTGGGATGTTGTATATGTATATGCTAGTCGCGCGGTAAACTCCTCTTGCGCGATGCAGGATTTTGCGTGACATCATTATGATGCGTAGTTTGCATGTGGCGATGTAGATGCCGCCATATAGCCAGAGAGGTATGTTAAAGAACGAAGTAAATGTAAATGAACGAAGAACCCAAAAGGGGTTTATTGCGTGTCTTCAATAAACAATATCATATAGCCAAGATACGATAATCGCGGACTTCATTTCACGTGGGCAATTATTAAACTTGGTTTATAACCGGATATAATGCAGGCATAGGCAATGAGTCTGGTCCCATTAAGCACTTTGAATAGGTCTTAAGTTTCTGCATATTTTCTTAACAAAGGTAAAACAAAAAATAATGCTGCTTATTATTGCATTAGTTTTAAAAGTTCTGTGAGACTTTCGTACCGTCAACGTTTAGTAACTTTCGACCCGCCCCGGCTTTGCACGGTTTTAATTACTAAAAAAAAACAAAGAAATTCCTTTGTTATATTTAAGTTTCAAATGAATGTTTTATACGCAATCCTTCTGGAATAAATTCTCTGAATTATGATGAAAACCACATCAAATCCATCGTGCAGTTTAGACGATCTAAGTGGTCACTTACACATACACGAAAAGCGGGTTTATTTTGTACTATTTATAGATAGGAGATCAAGTTAAGCAGCTTTCTGTTTGTGGTGGCTTGAGTGTGAAAAAGTGGTGGGACGCGCACTTTTTACTCCCACGTCGTGTATCCTAAATAAATGTTGTAGCCATTTATTTGAAACGTGACGTTATTGAGTGGTTCTGTCGTCATTTTCTTTTTACTATACCAGAAGTCCGACGAGCCCATTTGAAATTATAATAAACTAGCATCCGCCCGCAACTTCGTTTGCGTAGAATTCGGGATTCCCGTCGTTTAAATCCTATTACCCGTTTTCCCGTAGTAATGAAGCATTTTCCCGCGGTAAAAAGTAGCCTATGTTCATCAGGGATAATTTTGGCTTTTAATGGTAAATCAATTTTTCAAATCGGTCCGGTAGTTTCAGAGCCTATTCAATACAAACAAACAATAAAATCTTTCCTCTTTATAATATTAATTAATGTAGATAATAAATAATTATGAGTATAAAAAACATGTAATACATGGCTATGTACTTCCATATTGTCTACTGCTGCGACGCAGGGTTCCTCTCTGTGAGAGGGAGTGAGGATGTAATCTTCCACGCGAACCCAGTGCGGTGAATTTTTCGTTCTAGGATATGCCGGTTTCCTCAAGATGATTTCACCGTTTTGAGAGCAGTGGTGATGAAATTATGGATTCCATATAACACAGAAAAATGTTAGAAGGTAAAGCGTTTAAAATAATATAATATTTCCTTCTTTGGACGTCATGATGGCAATGGTTTCATCAAGCATCACATAAAAGATATACTTAAATATATGATTATTACGTTATGTATAAGCATTTTATTACTCCTAAACAACAAAACAAATTGCAGTCTAAAATTTTATTGCATACGGTTAAAATTGCGTTTCGAATAATTCTGCCAAGCCGCAATCAGATTTATACTACAACGAGTTATGCGCATTTTTTGGCAGCACCCGTTTGTTCTAAACAAAAAGTTTCTGTCGGGGACTCTTCTCACTAGACGAGATAGTTCTGGCTTCTTTTATGATATTAGTTTCTTGTATTGTAGACTTTCTTATTGAAGTTTGTCCTAATACGAAGACTAGAAGTGGTCTGCATACACATCGTTAAAGAAAACTTGCTCAGCGCTTACCGGAGTACTTACTCGAAGTTTTACGCGGATATGTTTGTCTTGGACACCACCACTACGAGAATAAAAGAAGATTTTAGCTGAGTTTTGGGAAACTGCGTGTGGTCTCTCATTCCACAAAGAACTAGGACTATGGTTTTAAATCAGGCCGTCTTGCTTATCTAACCCTACAGAGTCGGTAATATGGTTGGATGCTCAAAAAATTTAAAGGTGCTCTGCCCAATGATTTATCATGGAATTCTTTGTTACTTTTATACAGCTTCGGAGTGATTGACAGATAACTCAAGTGATCGGTATCCTCCACAAGATAACCGCAAACCACGAATCGGACAGTATTATATAGTGTCAAATGTTCTTCGTCTTGATAAAACGGGAATCCTGATAGACGAAAAACGTATAGATAAGATTTCGAGCTATTTTCTTTTTTTCTCAATTATCATCAAATAACACCAAACTTTCTGCATAAACAACCAATCAGCATCAACAACCAAACCAACTTTAGTCAAACACCAAAAATAGTGAGAAGTACTCTTTAGTTTTTAACCGTGGAACCAGCAGACAATGTTGTTCAAATACTGTCGTTCCGCAACTCTTGGTTCGTTAGCGGCCACGTTCTGAATCACGGTGCACCCGAGAAATAAAGTTGCCACAGCAAAAATAAGCTTTATATATTTTTATGTTTACATTGTACATGTTGGCTGCATAATGTTTTGTCTGTAAATCTCCCTGTGCGTTTTATAGGCTACGAGGTTATTAAAATGTTCTGGGTTAAGAATTTTGTTTGGATTTTTATTGATACTTTTTTACGTTGGGTTTTTCATCATAGTCCGCGTGTTTTGTGTACGTGATTCAAAATATTATTTACGGAACGTGGTGTTTAGTAAAAACGTCAGGGGACCCCCGGCAGGAACGAAGTTCAAAACGAAAATCCAAGATATCGGCTGTGAAATTCGACCACACTTTCGGCATCAGCACCCTCAAAAACCACAAAAACGATACCCATGACGAAAAATTTAAAGATTTTTACAGCCGCCATCTTCAGCACCCTCGAAAATCACGAAAACCATCTTTCACTCCTTCTGACCCTGTCTATTATATGTAGTAAAAAGCCGCATGGAGGGGCATAAAGCTTATTCGCTACGTGAAAATTTCTAACAGTTTACTCCTACCACAGTCCAAGCCCCTTAAATAACTTCGTTCCAAAAACTGGTATGCATTATTATGAATATACTAAACATTTAATGAATGAATGAATGAATGTTGTATATCTAATATCTTCTACAATAAACATCATAATCAGCTACTATTTTACTATCTGCTAAATAATCTCCTTATTACCGTGTCGATGATATCAAAAATAACATAAAAACTTTTGCTAACAAAGTTATTAGTTCAGCTGACAGGAAATACGGTGCAAAATGGGAGATGAGCTATTGTCTGTGGAGAGACACCACAAAATTACACCAAATAATTATTAAAATATTTATGATGTTCCATAATTCCGTTCTTGGTCCCTGTTATCATGTTCACTTCGCCACGAAAAAGATTCAAATTCGCGCAGCAACGCAACTTTCCCATACCATAAATCAAAAGCTGTGTCCATTAGCGGCATTTCCAAATGCTGTTTATATTTATTTTATAATACCTATTCCTGAGTCTATTTTTATTTTATTTATTTGGGATAAACAAACAGTTACACATTGTGTCTTATCTAAAGAATACAGAACAGTTATTCAAATGTGAAACTCACACCGTTATCCAAAGAATACGTCTACATATAGATAACTGTTATGATCTCTTCCAATAAGGAGATGAGAGTTAACTATAGAACTTATCTAGCATGTGCCAGGTGTTATTCTTTCTCCATTCTTTTTCCTAAAAACATCGTGTAAATTTGCAACTCTACGCAGCGACGCAACTTTACGATACGATACATCAAGAGCTGTGCCCATTAGCGGCATTTCCAAACGCCGTCCATATTCTACGTGCCGGTAAAGAGCGTCACGTTGTCGCGATTATCACGCTGTACCGAAACGTTTCCAATTCACCCTAAATGCCGTTTAGAGGGTGATTATTTTCGTTTTTGTTTGCTTGTGTTTTGTTTATTTTTGGGTAATATGATGATCTTAATATCAGATCATACTGGCTGGTACAGTCCTTTTAAAGTTATTTTACCTATAAAAGTTGCCGCACAACAGCAACCTTATCATCACGAGATTAAAGACTACTGTAATATTTACAGTAACGCAAAATCAGAAGGCCAATTCTCGTACTTAAAAAAACTTTCAACGTATTTTACTTGTAAATGGACCATAACGGACCCACTGCAGGGTAAGAGTTTCATAATAAAAGCGTTAATTAACACGATTGTTTATTGAGGTGAGTTTACCACAACAATGTCGGTAAGTCAGTTTCTTTCAGATGTTCTACTAAACAAATATTCTACGATTACCATTCTCCTTCCTCCTCGTGTCGCTGGCATGACAGTTATTTAATTTTTTTTTCGGCCCAATACTTTGCCATTTCCACGGCTTTTTTAGTGGCAACACAGAAGTCACTTTCACCGTATCCAAGTGGGAAGATGTAAGTCGAACCTCGTAAAGTCGGGCTACCTCGACGGAACGGCAGCAAGGTCTGGATGTGGAGCTGTGTCACAAACAATGTTCCTTCTCCTATCCTGTCTTGTTTGTGGCCAAAAACATACCATTACCACTATGAACAATGAACACAGCTTTTTGCCTTTCTTCATTTATTACCAATGTTTTAATCCTCTCCCTCCAAATCACAAAACCACAAAAGAAATCGAGAAACAAAAGATTAATCCGTTTAAATAAACCTAATCAGCTGATTACATGAAAGTACCGCTATTTTAAACCGTTTTACGATGACCGCAAAGGAATAGGAGTGAACTGGAAAACATAATACTGAACAAGGAAAATTACAGGAACAAAACACCCGAACTGTGAATAGAGGCTGCGGAGCGCAAAATTGATTGAATTTTAAACTTTTGCTACCAACTCGTTGAGTTGGGCTGCAAAAGAGGCGGGCAGTTGTTGCATATCAAAAACCGGAATATAAAGAACCGGAGTAACCGACATAGCTTGCAGAGTAAGCAAACTGAAGTGGCAGTGGGCTGGCCATGTCTGTCGAAGGGCCGATGGCTGGTGGAGCATACGAGTCCTGGAGTGGAGACCGCGTATCGGCAAGCGTAGTGTGGGACGCCCCCCAGCTAGATGGACGGACGACCTAAAGAAGGTGGCTGGGGTAGACTGGATGCGGAAGGCGGAGGACAGGGTGTTGTGGCGCAGTCTGGGAGAGGCCTATGTCCAGCAGTGGACTGCGATAGGCTAAGTTGATTGATTGAGTTGTTGCATATATAAATGTAATAAATGTCAATTTAGTTGAATGGGGTTAAAAACTGAAAGCTCGTCATAGGTGGCAGCACTGACAGGTTACCAAAACCGCCATTGTTTTGTTTATGTTTACTATTGTGGCGATCATAAAATAAACGAAAACTGGACAAAATGTATGCGAGTTGGGGTGATAGGATCTCTCTTCAGCAGATGGGTTTACTGTTTTAATTTTCGTAAATGAAAAAATAGGGGGTACAGCAGCCTTCCTTAGCTTTTTATAAATATTTTCTTAATCTAGAAGAGACAAAAAGGATCTATCTATGTACGAAATTTTAAATGTAAATATGACGAGTGCAGGATCATGTCATGATGTAATGTCCCATTGGTGGGCCAAGGCCTCCATTTGCGTTTTCCACACACGTCTGTCTACTGCCATTACGAGCCAATCCTTTCGGTAGGAATCTTCAGGACTATAATATATTTATATACAGGGTAATTTGTAAAACACCAAAAACCTCTTAAGAGGTCATTGTACTCATCATTATGAACAACTTTTACTATGGGACCAAATCTGAAATCTCGAAAAAAAAATCAGCTGTTCCCTACATTTTGACGACTCGTACGAACGTAAATGTAGGGAACAGCTGATTTTTTTTTCGCGATTTCAGGTTTGGTCCCATAGTAAAAGTTGTTCATAATGATGAGTACAATGACCTCTTAAGAGGTTTTTGGTGTTTTACAAATAACCCTGTATATATACCCACAATTGCCTGTAACAAAAATGTACTTATTTCACTGTTTTATGAAAAAGAGCATCACCTGTGTATGATTTTCTCTGAAAAAGGCTTTCGGTTTAAAATGTATAGAACAGAGCTTCGCCGTTTTACTAGGTTTCCAATTTTTTCTTCGATGAGCTCTCTCCCATAATTTTCTTCTTTTAGCATCTTTGGGGAATATATGGGTCCCCGGATTATAGCAATCAACAGCTGCGCATCGGGACATATTAATTAATTACTAGTAAAAGAAGCTGTTTGTTTACAAAAATGTATGGAAATTGACAGCTAGCTGTCAAATACTTGGTACGATGGAGGTCAGCGACATCTGAAGTGAGCAAGTGGCAGTTTTTATCCCCATTTGAAAGGTTATAATAATTATAATTGTATGTTGAAATTTTCAATTGCGAAGCAAATCTGTTTATTTATTCAAATTATGACTTTAAATACTGAAGAGCTTCAATACTTTTGTACAGTTAAAAGGACTAATGAATGACAGGCCTGTTGGTCTAGTGGTCAGTGGCCCTGCCTGCTATGCGCAAGGTCGTGGGTTCGATTCCCACCTAGGACAAATGTTTGTGTGATGAGCACGATCGTTCTTTGTCTGGGTGTAATTTATCTATAATATGCTCTGCTTAGTTTGGGACTAGATGGCGTTGTGTGAAAGTTGTGGAATATTATTATTAATGAGTTATTGATAGTATCATGAAAACAATATGGTGTTTGAAAGAAAACAGCAGCAGCCTCTGGCATAAAAAAACATAACCAGCCAACAATGTTCCCACTGCTGCGACACAGCCCTCCTCTCTTCGAGAGAGAGCTGGCTGTAATCTTCCACGCGGGCCCAATGCGGGTTGGTAAATGTCTAGATGGCGTTGTGTGAAAGTTGTGGAATATTATTATTATTAATGAGTTATTGATAGTATCATGAAAACAATATGGTGTTGGAAAGAAAACAGCAGCAGCCTCTGGCATAAAAAAACATAAGCAGCCAACAATGTTCCCACTGCTGCGACACAGCCCTCCTCTCTTCTAGAGAGAGCTGGCTGTAATCTTCCACGCGGGCCCAATGCGGGTTGGTAAATGTCACCCGTTTTCGAATTTTCGGCTGGCTTAAAAGGACACTATTCCATCTTGTTATTGTGTATATTATTATACTATTCGATCTTGTTATTGTGTATATTATTATACAATTCGATCTTGTTATTGTGTATATTATTATACTATTCGATCTTGTTATTGTGCATATCACTATACTATTTGATCTTATTATTGTGTATATTATTATACTATTCGATCTTGTTATTGTGTATATTATTATACTATTCAATCTTGTTATTGTGTATATTATTATACAATTCGATCTTGTTATTGTGTATATTATTATACAATTCGATCTTGTTATTGTGTATATTATTATACTATTCGATCTTGTTATTGTGCATATCACTATACTATTTGATCTTGTTATTGTGTATATTATTATACTATTCGATCTTGTTATTGTGCATATTATTATACTATTTGATCTTGTTATTGTGTATATGTATTGTGATTTTCCAAAGTAAGTACTGATTATTTGTGGGCCTGTGACGAAATGCATGAATATTAATGATGCAAAATTAGTGCCTATCTACGACGTACCTACGTATCAGTGCGCAGGTACCACACAAAAAATCAAATATTCATCTATTCATAATTCCCAGTCGTTTTAACAGCCGCACCCTTAGACCTGTTGGCTTCCCCCACGAACAGTGGAGTTAATTACCTAACTCTCGCTTTGAAGCCCGATAGATAACTTGTAGTATGGGATGTACTTTAAAATCTTAAATGTAGTTGTTTAACTTTTGCGTTCCGACGTACGAGTATATTGAAACTTCGGAGAATTTTAAATAAGCAATCTGTAAGGATGTACTTGTTGTGTTTATGTTCAGGGTTGTTTATTATGTATTATGTGAACACACATAACAACAGTTACCTTGTGTATTATGATTCTTCATATAAAAGTTATGATTATAGGCTTTTTGTTGAAAATGACGACGTATTATTTAGGTGAGTGGAAGTAAGGCTTGTTAAATGAAGTCAAAGTGGTTATTTAGTCCGTTTGTGCGTTACAGGTTACAGGTTTGTTTCATGTATGGGGCGATTTTTGTGTGATCTATGGATTGTTTCACAGGGTACAGCAATCAGTAGAGATAAGTGACGAACAGGAGTAATGATGCTTTGAAATGACTATTCTTGGTTCAAACAGTAGATGGAAGCTAGTAGCTGGCTTACAACGTTTTTCACTGTAGGCGTGAAGTTTCACACAGATATAGAGTTCCTTTAGTCTCTTACAGTACGTATGAAGTAGATATACTTACAAAAACGATCTCACACTAACTGAACCCTAGAATCAATATCAACTCAGCCTATAGTAGTCCACTGCTGGACATAGCTTCTCTCAAGCTACGCCAGAACATCCTATCCACCAACTTCCGCATCCAGTCTATCTCAGCCATGTTCTTAAGCTCATCATCAGCCCACTAGCTGGGGGTCTCCCACGCTATGCTTGAAACTCCACTCCAGGACTGCTCCACCGGCCATCGGTCCTTCAAATATCCTCCAAGCCCTAGAATACAAAATACTAACTTTATTGTAATACATAGAACTTGAAACATAACTAATAAACATTCCTACAAAGAAAAGCTGTTATACCTTTTGCCAACTAAACAAAGAAAATCACCCACAGTAATCCTCTTCTAAGTAGAAAACTAGAAATCAGAAACCTTAGTAATTAAACTAAAAAGGATTGAACGGACTAGCACTATCCATTAGTGGTGAGGGATCGGGATTGTCTTTGTTTCTCAGTCTTTCACTTGCAAGACAAAGTGCTTGGAAGCACAACTGGTGAGCGATAGTACAATCGTTAGCAAAAGTGATTTTGTGGAAGATTTGCGATATGTTGTTGTGGCGGTTTATATTGTAGTAAGTTGTGTAATTGATCGATTTACTTTTTTTAAAAGCTTATTTGATTAAATAAATATTAAAGTAGCCACTTATTATAATACGAACGATTATATTTTGAGGCGATCAATATCGACTCCTCCACCTTTACATAGGTGACTATAGCACGGCGAAAATCAACTGTTTTAATGGCAATGCGGCTAGGCCGCAGGTGACTAAAATCGCAGGTTCCGAAGTAGAGTAAGTTTCAACTATTGTCGTGCGGTGACAGGTCGCACGCGATGGGTGACTACAATCAATCGTGAAAATGCTCAGTCGCATGAAAGTCGACATTTTGATGCAAAATAAACTAGTCACCTACGACTTTTTTAGACTTGTGTAAATGGCATGGCGATTCCGCTTATGAGGTGATTTGGTAAACGTCCAGCCGCACGGCGAAAATCGACCTAGTGTAAATCCCCTATTATATGTAGACAAATTATGCGTGCTATTTATATAAAAATTGCCAGCAATTAAATCGTACCTTACATGGTGGGGACCATGTAAGGTACGATTTTATCGCCTGAGGCATAACACAAATCAAAGGAATAATAAAAGATGCACCGTTATGACCGTGTTTAGACGAAACAAGTAATTTTTTACTTTCATTGTATCGCAGGCCAAAGGCAAGAAACTTGCACCGTGTAAATAGGAATTAATGAATAACATTATTTCGCCCTAACAAATTGAAATGTTGCATACCTTCCCGATCTATTTCAATAAGAGAAAATGTATTTCGTGGAGAAGACCGCTTAATGCAGTCAGGATCCTCTCCACCTAAATGAACTCTTTACGATATTTGCAGTGTCTTGGCATTCACGTTGAGGTTCAATAGCAAAACCTAATAGTTACAAAGATGGCCTACAGCATTTGAATAATGATTTGTTTTGTTATAATTGACATTATAACGTCACGCCTCTGACTCCCTATAGGTTAGGTAGAGTAGCTATAGTACACCCACATTTTTAACCGCCTTCAAAAAGGAGGTTCTGTATTCGACCCGTATGTATGTTGTATGCTTGTATGTCCGCGATTTTCTTAAAAACTAATGAACCAATTTTGATTTTCTATCATTAGCGTGATCTACATACTTTCAGAAAGGTTTTAATATATGTCGGAGATGTTCAATAGTTTAGACATTAAACGAAGCGCAGCACGAGTTCCGAGAGATGGCGGCACCGTCGCGATGACGTACCTACATGGTCGGCTAACTTCGTGCTACGACAGAGCCTGGCTGGTGGAGGAGGCCGCGACGAGTAAACACTTACCCAAAGAGTATAATAATACTAGGGGTAAAGAGAGCCCTCTTCAGGCTTTTTATGGCAATCCTGTTTGAACACGAGCGCCATCTGGATTTTGGCTCCGAAACTAATCATAGTATATATACCTACCTTTACCTAGATGGTACTATAGCGGCTCCTTATGTTGTAGCAAAACCAACCCAACACTATTTATTGCAAAATCTATTGTAAATAGATTTTGCAATAAATAGTGTTGGGTTGGTTTTGCCACAACATACAACCTAATAAGTAAAAATAACTGGAATGAAGAAAAGGAAAGGGTAACATAGTTTAAAATAAAAAAAATAGTATTTGCATAAATTATCATTTTTTATTTTTATAATTTTTCATCTTATTATAATATTGTTGAGCAGCTATTTTGGTTTCATCGTCTCCTACATACGTCAATTTCCCGGACAAAATTCGGTTGATCGATCTGCACCAGCTATAAATAAGAACATTAACTGTTACATTATTAAAATATTGCAATATTTTTTCTTTATGTCTGGTGCAGTTAAATGGGTAATCAACCATCGTATTTGCAATAGATAAAATATTTTTTTTAATATTTTGTTTCGGAACATTTTTTTTTAGAAAAGCCGTTGTTATGTTCTGCAGGTCATGGAAGCATTTTTCTAAATCTTCATTCGGGTAACATAGCCATTTTTTATTTGTGTATTCTTTGGCTTTTATGAAAGAATTACTGTTTCGGTCTGATCTGTCGATAAGGTTTTGTTTACACGTTTCACACGTCTTAACAATATTTTTTAGACATTTTGTCAGGACCCAGCCACATACATAGTTTCTCTGACCTGCATCTGTTTCCCTATTTACAATAACCACTTCTTCGTTACATAGTATTTCATCTTCCATGGGAACATCAGAAGTCTCAGGTTTTGAATTTAATTTATCTGTGAAGAAGAATTCAAGAGTTTGGAGACATTTATTTGAATCTTCTTCACAGTTTGCTCTACCTGAATGGGGAGAGTTATAATTATCACTACATAGTATAAAACAAAGTCGCTTCCCTGTCTGTCTGTCCCTATATATGCTTAGATCTTTAAAAGTACGCAACGGATTTTGATGCGGTTTTTTTTAATAGATAGAGTGATTCAAGAGGAAGGTTTATATGTATAATACATGCATAATATAGTAGAGAAACACTGATAATTTTAGAGGTTTCTAATGTGATGTCGTAAATAAACACATTTTTTTGCGATTACATTGTAAACGCTGGCTGAACCTTTCGAGATAGATCAAAATAATGTACTACAGTATTGTATACCTTAAAAAGTTCTACAAAAAAGTCCGCGATGGTATATGTCTATCTCTTAGGGATAACCCACAATAACCATTTTTTATCCTTAACTTTTTACGAGAAATAATGGCTTATTTAAGAAGCAATTTTAGGCAATACAGCATTAATCCTTATCCAATTAAGTACCTTAAAACATTGTGCATTTCATATAGATCATTATGGTCCTTTACAGCATGTAATTTAAATGAATATTTTCGAAGATATTACAGATTTTAAAATGCGGGCGTTACCGGCCCGGGGAGTCGGCCGGTGGTGCTTGAAACTACCCAACGGATTTTCAACTTTATTACTAAAGTATAAGGTTCAAAGTTGATTGGGAAATTTTGACAGTTTCGGGTAGCTTGATGTGCTGGCGTCTGTACTACAGTATTGTACACCTTAAAAAGGTCTACAAAAAAATCCACAATGGTATATGTCTATTTCTTAGGGATAACCCACAATAACGATTTTTTATCCTATACTTTTTACGAGAAATAATGCCTCTAAAATTATCAGTGTTTCTCTACTATATGTATTATGCATGTATTATACATATAAACCTTCCTCTTGAATCACTCTTATCTAAAAAAAAAAAACCGCATCAAAATCCGTAGCGTAGTTTTCAATATCTAAGCATACATAGAGACAGACAGACAGCGGGAAGGGACTTTGTTTTATACTATGTAGTGATCAGCATTGCACCCGTGCGAAGCCGGGGCGGGTCGCTAGTTAAGTAATAATGCTTTGAATGCACCTTCAAACGCATTTGAATTTGGTGAATTATTCCTCGCCCCATAACTTCTGATGTTCCCAAAGAAATTTTCTACTGGGTCTTGGTTAAAATTTCGTGTCAAAAGTGTATCAAAACCATATCCTTGGGACACGATTTTCCAAATGGCTTCCATACCTTCAATTGTCTTAATTAAATTTGTTAACGATGGTATGATTGTTTCGACCAGTCGAGTTTTGTTTCCAATTTTTTTGACATATCTAAATTTTACAGTTTTTAAAACCAATTTTGCATCTCTCCATAACTTATGATGCGGTGTGTTTCTTTTGATAGGACCTTTATATTTTTTTCCATTAGGAATATGGAAAGTTGAAACATTTAAACTATCAAACAAATTATCTAAGAGTACTGTAATGTCAATTAGTTGTTTGCAGTCTTGTGGAAGATCTCCCCTGGCAGCTAAATGTTCAGTAGCTACAGCAACGCTATGGCTAAATAATTGTGTTGCCGATTTTACCCTCATTTTGCTTATTTTTTCAGGGTTAATATGTTCTTCGGTAATTTTATTTAATAATCTTAACTCCCCATAGGCTTTATCGGCAGCATACACTTTTTGGTAATATTCCCATTTTACGACCTTTTCTACGTTATTTATTGTATACACCAAGTCTTTTGTTAATAAATTATTTCGAATGCCCTTAATCAAGTGAGGTACATCGAAAATCGGTATAATTTTTTGTCTATTAATGACAATTTGGTCATAACGCCATTCTTTCCCTAGCCGCAAATATTTGGCCTTGGTTTCATTAACCAAATCGGTTATAGCACCAACATTTACAGTGCTTTGGTCGCATACGGTGTTTAATATTATCATGCCAGACTCTTGAGCATACTTTACTACTTCCTTTATTAAATTTTTCATATCCACTTTATTAAGCCCGACCGTAAAATAATAGGCAATAGGTTGCTTAAAATTAACTTTCACACCTTTCACCATAAAAACCAAAGCATGGTCTGCAAATTTTGAGTTTTTATTACTTGCAAAACCATGAAAAATATCTTTTTGTGCGTTGTAGTGAATTTGTGGTGTCAAAGACATTTCGTCAAAAATGAGACTGCACAAACGGTCATCTACATTTCTATCTAGTAATGTTTTTTTTATTCTTTCGAATATTATTGGATTTATTCCTGGGGATATTTTTATGCTGCTTAGCAATCACTTCATTGCCTTAGTTGATGGCAGCGTAAACAATTTATTTAAAAGACCATAGCACTTGGGACTTTTTTTGTATAACGACAATGAGAGCACCTTCTCTTCAGTAGTGAAACGTCGCCCTTTAGGACTTTTTGAAGCCTGCATTTGCATACTTAAAAATAATAGAGCCGGTTTTTTTAAATTCTTTGCGAAATGTTGGAAGAGACCTTTTTTAGAAAAATCCTCAGCATTTTGCAGCCTGGTCCTGAAGGACTGTCCTTTTTTGCGTAGACGCGATATTTCTGTCCGGAACTGCTTGATTTTCGTGCGTAGTGGGGCCATTAAATCTGCGGAAGTATAAAGATAGTTTTACTAAATATAACATAAAGGTTATGATAGATTCGAGGGGTTCATCATAAAGTGGTAAATGCGAATATGGATTAATTAAAGAAATTAATAAAAAATCGGCCATGGTATGCTTATTCACAAACGAAAACTTCATGAGATCAGGAAACTTCAAAGTTCATGTAGGGTGGGAGGTCAGCACTTAGCGCAGTTAATTTAAAGTAAGTAATAAATGCGCTACTGTCCTCATTTTTTCTGCAATCTTTGTTTTAAAACATTTTTCCTCACACTAGGAATTTCTCCTATATCGTATTCGTGGGTGTGTTCACAAACATTTAAACTTGGGAATTGAAACCATGACACGCAGCATAGTAGCCAATCACTCAATCACAGCGCCGATCGTGCCGTAAACTTGCTGAGCAAAGGCCTTTTAATACAAACTGAGATGGAACTAAATACAGACTGACTTGGGGCATGGGTTGTAATTTATCAAGCCAAATGTATAACCTTCAACAGGTATTTATTTTACAATGAGGTTTGGTAGCTGGCTTTATACCTCTGTCCCGGCGCGTAACCTTATGGGTACATTACAATAGAAAACCAATTGTATCTCATTAGCGGTCATGAAGAGGTTAAATGAATTGCAACACACAAAATGGTCATAAACCATCACAGCATCAAATAATAAAATAAAAACCTTCTCCAGGTGTTCTTCTAGATCTGGTAATTGCACTATAATTATGCTCCACTATCACACGGTTTGATGAAGTGTGTTTAGATAAATCTGAAAAAAAAAAAAAAAAAAACATGATTATTAATAAAAAAGACTGTTATATAACGACACATTAAAGAATAGTTATATGATAACAATCATGCATTATCACAATAATAGCCTGCTTTTTTATTAGGGTTCCGTACCCATACGGTCAAACGGGATCCTATTACTGAGACTTCGCTGCCCGTCCGTTCGTCTGTCACCAGGATGTATCTCATGAACCATGATAGTTAGGTAGTTGAAATTTTTACAGATGATGTATTTCTGTTGCTGCTATAACAACAAATACTAAAAACAGAATCAAATAAATATTTAAGGGGTCTCCCATATAAAAAAGTGATTTTTATAAATAATGGTACGGAACCCTTATTGCGCGAGTCCGACTCGCACTTGGCCGGTTTTTTGATGTATAGTAATAATAAGAGGCAGGAGTCATAGTCTACATGGTTTTTGGCAACCAGTCCACTTAGGTCGTCCAAAACTATAGGCTTTATTTCTATGTTTTCCATGTGTCATAATAGTTTTGCACCAACCGGTGGTTGCGCATGGCTACACTTGCATTACGTATACAAGGATATTCGTCGATTGGTGCCTCATTTAAAATAAATCGTCTAAGGAGCCTTTGCAAGTTGGTTTAGGGCCTATGCCTTTCCAAAGGTTCAGGATCCCAGGGAACTGTGAAATATAAAGATATAAATAAGACTAAATTTTACCTGCAGTTGCCGGTTGAGATGAGGAATTTGCAGCAATTTGCAGGCATTCTGTTGATGTCAACTCCGCAAATTGCCCTGCAAATGTATAAAGTTAGAATTAAATTCTACATCAATAATTTTTTTAAAAAGTTACCTCACACTAGGCATTACTCCTGTACCTTGGGCTTATTCACCAACATGTAAACTATCTGTAGTCCATACAAATATTAGTTCTTTGCGGGAATCGAACCCGCGACACATAGTGCAGCAGCCAATCGCTCAACTACTGCACCAACAGTGTATCTTTTCAGTCACCATCAACTAATAAACATCATACAACCATTGATCCTTAATTTCAATGCATTGTTTTAAAATTCTAATGAACATTGAGATTTAAATAAATAATATTTTATTCTATCACTTTTAAAATGATCAAAACATTAATCTTACACAAAGCTAGCTGTCCCAACAGACCTTGTACTGCATGTTTTAGCTGGCTTTTCATCAGGAAAAAAATTGAGAACCCTATTGCAGCACTACTTACGGGGTTCAATTGTATTTTAAAACCATCTAGGGACCCACTCAATTATACACATAAAATTTCATCCAAATCAGTCAAGCCATTTATTGAGAGTTAATTGACAAACACACATACAGAAGAATTAACATGTTTAAAGATAAGTATGTATTAGTAAGCAAAATAACTTAATTAAAAATTTCACCTGTAATATCTGGCTGTGATATTGTAAGTTGTAATGGTTGGTTAGAGGTTGAAGCTGGTTCCAAGGTTTCTGGAGTTTGCAATTGCCCTGTAAATATATATTATAAATATTTGTTATGACATTTTTACAGCAATTTTAACAATAAAACAAAAAAAAATGTATATTTTATTTTGATTTGTTCAATATATTTTGGGTTTATATTAGTCATATTATTTATTTTGTCAGGAAAACATTGCGAGACTCCCGAGGCAATAAGGCGCAAGTCCTTTTAGTCTTGGTAGGCTTTTAGTTGTATAAGTCTTCAACTTAGTTTTTAGATCTGAGGTTAAAAGACTGCAAATCAAATTTATCCTTCAGTTTTAGTATTTTTACTACAAGACTTAAGGGTTAAAAGACTTAAACAACTGAGTCTCTTGCATCACTAGCTCAGAATCAGTCCTCCTCCCTATGAGAGGGAATGCAACATTATACAATATGCAACATTATACATTATACAATTATGATAATTAAAATATGTATGTTTAGGTTAAGGTATTTATCTATGGGCCTGCGTTGCCTAAAATAAATGAATTATTATTATTATACTCGCCCATTATGTTCCTACACAATATTTTAAACAGTTAAAATTACAATTTATCGACTAAGACTGCTACCAAAGAAAGAATATCATAGCAAAGATTTATATGAATTAATGTTACAGAATTAAATCAAAGGACTTACCAGGCAAATGAAGCATTGGAACTGCTAATGCATTCAAGTGTTTATTTCGGTTTCTGTGACTGTCGCTAAAGTGTATATCACAAATTCTCTGTTCTTTGTAATATTTAAAATCAGATGATGTTTCAAGCTTCCCACCAACAACACTGACCCAAGTCTCAAATTGCTCAGGAAATTTAACAGCATTTGGGAACCGATGCATTGGAACCCCTGAAAGTAATTAAATAACTGTTAATGATATTTTTATGTGGATATTACAAGTATTTATTATAATTATTTTGGGAAGTGAGTGTACGTCAACACCCAAAGATGAGATGTCTACTTGTTTTGGTTAAATAGGAAAGAGCTTCAACGAAGACCTGAGGAAGCCGCTGTTAAACAGTTGGATTCAGTGTAGATACAAAAAAGGTGTAAAGATGGTTTCTACAGATGAAGAACGTAAATGGACTTATTGTTCTCTACTTTGGCCCTGGATATACTTTGAAAATGACAGACTTTCTTAAAACCATTCATCCCTTATTCTTCCTTTATCGATGCTCGCAACATTGGCCGCGTTTCGAATTCTGATGTCATCGCTGTTAGCGCATCAACAAATCGCTAATGTTTGGTTGATGAAATTTTGGCCATTTAACATAATAATTGATATTTGAAGATGCGGTCGATGCCCTAGTCAGAAGCTACCTAATAGATACTAACACAATATTAATCTCGACGTTACGGTATGATGGCAAGTGGGAGAAGCGGTTGATTTGCCTCTGAATATTTTCACACTAAGTTAGTCAGGAAATTAGAAAAAGAAATGACAAACTTACCACTGGGCGGACAACCAATTATGCAACGTTTAGGCATTGTACAGAAGTTATTAATATTAACAATTTATTACAGTACAAGTGTCTCTATCACTGTCTATCACGTAGCTTTTCCGAAGTGAATTCTTGACCTCGACAGTAAGGTGGAGGAACAGAGGGCTCTACTCGACAACTTACTGGAGGGAGGGTTTCACCAGTTTTCACAGCGAAAATACACAAACACAAAATGGAACAGAGAACTACAAACATGCGCACCCGCAAGAAGTACCCGCCATTTAGAAAAGTGAGAAGTGTTGTCACAACTTAAAAAATTAAAATGTTTTGATATTTATTGTATCAAATGTTACAAATTAGAATATTTATATATATGATATATTTATTTATTTGGTTAAATAAGTTGTTTGAGTTTTTTTTTTAATAGAATGCTTTTTATAAACACTTTGATTATCTAAAATATTTTAGGAAAAATTAAATTTAAGAACACGGCGCCATCTGTAAAAAAATTGAGTACTAATGATAGTTTTCGTTACAGAGCCAAATAACAGATAGAGCTACCATCTTTTAGAAATGTCATTTGGTAGGCTCTGTCCCCCCCCTGCACTTACCATTCTGCCTTCAACGAGATCGGTACCTTCACCCTAGGAACTGTCATTCGTTTCGTTTTAGTTTTTGTTATTTGATACTAAAATGTGATTATAGTTTATTCGTTGTTTCTCTGGCTCGATTACCCTCGATAAACGCCCGTATGATGTCGGACGATGGTACCAATAATACTGTCGATCCGTCATCAGAAGTGGGATCAAATCGAGCAAAAGAGAAACCCCACAATGGCGGATGATGCTCGAAATGCAAAACGAGCAAATGCTCGCGTTGATACAAGCCCTAAACGTGCCGTGACCCAACAACAACGTGACCCTGCCCGAGTTTGATCCAGACAAGCGAGAAGCTGACCCTCAATCATGGTGTGCAACCGCCGATCTGTGCCTTTCTGACAACCCGCTAGAAGGCTACCAGCTAATCGTCGCGCTCAGCCAGGCCTTGAAAGGAACCGCGTCAACGTGCTTATCGTAAATAGTATACCAAGGACGTAGCGGGGAGCGACCAGTGACGTGGAGTGACTAAGAATCGAGCCAAGCAGCCCTGCAGCCGTCAGCGAAACCCTTCGTGTGCTGCAACTGAGGGAATCCAGGACATATCACGGCCTTGCACGGGCTGTGGCAGCCAAGCGGATGGTGTACAGCGTGCAGGAAGTAGTGAACGGCGAGTGGATGTTTGCGTCGTACAACTACCCTCAGGCACGTTAGAACATAAAGGTGAGCTGTATTGTTTTGTTGACGATTCTGGTGCTGAATGCTCGTTAGTAAAAGAAAAAGAGGTTATGTGGCAAACGAGTTAATAACGTTGTTGCGTTGACTGGTATTGGTCGAACGCGTGTATTCAGCATAGAACGAATCATATGTAGCTTGCGATTAGCGAGCAACAACTAGAGATTTTATTGCAATTCTACCCGACATTTACTTGCAAAGTAATAGTATGATAGGATAAACAAAAAAAACATGTTGAACAAACCTAGGTTAAGATTATTTTGATAAAGGCTCGAGATTATTTGGGTGGTGTTGTGATCGTAACCGGATGGAGGTTACGTGTGGAGGTGACCGGATAGAGGTTGCATGTTGTTAGTAACCGGATGGCAGTTATAAGTGTGATGATGAAGACCCGATGGAGGTCAGAGCATGAGCCCTGCAATAGTTTAATGATCTTTCTATTATTTGAATGAGTATGGGTGTTATTCAACATGTCAGCTTTGAGAGAAAGAGTTGGTAATGATTTTCATTAAAATTTGTAATGACTGTGACTAAGTTAAATCGGAAGTTCAGAGGTCCGTTTAAGGTAGCGAAAGTTTTGGCGGATGATCGCTATACGTTCAAGCTTTAAACTGTAACTGTAGTTGCAAGTATGCTCACGTTCGCATACGAAAGATGACTCTAAGTACTGTTCCTAATGAGTTAAATGTAGAAGACGGTGAAGAGAATTATTCCACCAGCAAATAGAACACATACCATGGTTATTTGTTCGAAGTGTACGCACTTGTCTGTAGTCGCAACTGCAACTCACTTGTGAGTTGTTCAGGGTGCGATGGGCAGCTGGTGGTGCAGTGGGGACCGGGGCCTCAAAGGAGGCTACTGTTGGGTTGGTCTAATAATGACCTGGGAGTCATAGACTCTATGTGAAGTGATGTATGTTGGTCGTATCACTTGAGGTGATGACGATATGGGTGACATGAGTGTCACTAGCTGCTGCGGCAGCCGGGCCATGAGCGTTGTATGTGATCTAAGTTGATACAGTTCCTGACTATTTATTACTAAGGCTTAGAGGAATCTTTTGTTATCGATGATTGTTATTGCTCTTATTAAATTATTGTTAAGTAATGCGTTTCGATAACAATGTGGTCAGAATTGGCCGAGTGGAACATGCACTGCTGTTGATTTTTTTTGGTTAAAGGTTAACACACAAGGACATGTACAAGCAGAATGGCAATGTCGGACAGCATTACACTCTTTGGAACTCCTGTACGAATAATCGCTGACCAAGGACGGTACTCTTCGACCGGGTAACATCACCGCAAGCTGTCAAAAGAAACTGACTGCAGTAACAGCTGAGTTGAGAAGCGAGTGGATGTCTGTACCATTAAGCCAGCTACAGATCTCTTGTCTACCGAATCTGGTGAGTCGTTTTCATTTTGTTTTGATTCGGGTACAGAGTGTATACCTGGTAAACAACAGAAAAACGGTTACATTGTTAGGCACAGCCCAATCTAGTTTACAATGCAATTTTTGAATACGCTCACGATAGGTTACGTATGATGCCAGTAGGTCATGTACCAGTGAAAGTAGATGGTGATCAAAGTGGTGATGAGCAAGCCTACATTATGGGAAGCACGCGAGTAGGGGTTCTCTATCGGCCGTAGTAAAAAGTGTGTAGTCATTGGGTGATGCACACGGATCCATGCGCTGGATGTGTGAGAGCAATGCGATTGCTGGTCGGCTAGAGAGCCGTGGCGTTAGAGTGGTTTACTCGTGTGTTGGTTTCCAGGTGTCGAAGGCTCTTAGTGAAAATGATGATTGTTAATGTGGATAACGATGGTACATGGCTCTGGTTGAAGAGTTTCGCTAATATTAGATAATCAAAGTTTGTTTACACGGCTCTGTTTCATGATTTTCGCTATGATTAATCAAATTTTGCTTACATGACTCTGATTAAATCAAGTATGCTCATGAGGCTAAGGCTCATGCCAAGGTAAAAATATCAATCTACACCTTATTTCGACTGGTTCATCTCGTGCGAATGGACAAGTGGAAAGGATAATGAGTATGCTTAAGCCAATGTTAACCGCGATAGAGACTGATAAATATTGGTCGTGGTAAGACTCGCTAGGAGATGTACAGCTAGCTCTAAACTGTACGGTTAATCGCGTTACAAAAGCTAGTCCATTAGAACTTTTGATAGGTAAGGTAGCACGTCCACTTCATTTAATGGCTAACGACAATGACGACGTTATAGACCTTGATGACGTTAGGAGATTAGCATCTGAAGGCATTGAGAAGTCTACGCGATATGATAAAGGTCGTTTTGATAGTACAAAAGCAAGCTTGAGTAGGTTCTCTGTCGGTGAATTCGTGCTTATTGAGGACGAAGAACGCAACCAAACTAAACTAGACCCCAAATATAAGGGACCATTTAAAGTTGTAGAGGTGTTAGACGGGGATCACTACACATTGAGAGCATTAAATTCCAAGTGTATTTACAAGTACGCGCATGATAGTCTCTTGAAGTAGAAGAGGCTGAGTCGAGTGATAGTGGTGAATCTTAGTCGGCTGGTCGGACCGTACCAGTAGCCATTTCGTAGCCGTAGTCCGTTAGAAGTCGGTATCTGCTTTTAGTAGTCCGTGGATGCGCGGTGCGCGGGTGGCTCTGGCGGAGGTCGGGTCTTGTAGAGACCATAGAGTCCGTGGGACTCGGAATTCAGGAGAATTCAATTAAACAAACACGTGGTTTGTTGAAGGGGCTTAGCGAAAAGCCACAGGCCACGAATACGATTCCTGCTTTGTGATTTGTGTTTCCTGCTTTGTGTTTTGTTTTTTGCGTTTTGTGTTTTGTGATGCTCTCTCTATGTATGATTTCTGTTCTAGCAGTTTTGGTAGATCTAATCGATTATCTAATCAAAATATTTAGTTACCGATTGTTGGTATTGAATTACAGTCAAGTTAAAACAAAACATTTCATTTCCTTTTCAATCCCTACTTAGTACTAAAGCTAGGTGTCAGGAGTGACCGAACGGTATGTACTGTGCTATGTTTTCCTTGTTACAGAATATACACACGAGGTCGTGTGTAGCGCAGGATGGCCGTGTCGGAGATGTTCAATAGTTTAGACATTAAACGAAGCGCAGCACGAGTTCCGAGAGATGGCGGCACCGTCGCGATGACGTACCTACATGGTCGGCTAACTTCGTGCTACGACAGAGCCTGGCTGGTGGAGGAGGCCGCGACGAGTAAACACTTACCATTCTGCCTTCAACGAGATCGGTACCTTCACCCTAGGAACTGTCATTCGTTTCGTTTTAGTTTTTGTTATTTGATACTAAAATGTGATTATAGTTTATTCGTTGTTTCTCTGGCTCGATTACCCTCGATAAACGCCCGTATGATGTCGGACGATGGTACCAATAATACTGTCGATCCGTCATATATAATACATCAGGTAATTATTCCTACGTACGAAGTTATATGCATAATTGTACTGGATCTCCATTTCTATGCGAATTTTGATGATTGTTCTAGTCAGTGTCTTCAATTCTCCAATGCACGTTAGCTTGGCACCGCTTGGCTGCAACTGTATATCTAAGTATTGTTTTTAATGGATGAGGTATGCCTCAGGGGTGGTCCCATATAAATTTGATTAACTTTGCTTGGGTAGTTTTTGAGTTAGCTTTAATAATAATAATTTAGTTTTTGTTGCTTTAGTCGCCTAGACTGTGTGTACGTGGGTCACTGTTGTGCCGTCTCTCATGGGATGTTGCAACGGTGACCAACCGTTATTATATTGTATTGTTGTCTAGTGTCTGTACTTAATAACATAGTCGTAAGTTTTACTAACAATTTCGGTGAGTCTTTGTTACTTGAATAAAGAAAATTCTATTCTATTCTATTCTAATACAATTTTTTTTCACTTAGTTTAAATTGATGACATCTTAATAACTTCCTGACCATGCTATTTACATACATACATAGCGAGTAGTGTTAATTGAATTTGTGTGGGGTGGGTACAACTAAAAAGTGATTAATAAAAACTAATTTAAAAAAAAACCGGCCAAGTGCGAGTCGGATTCACGCAGGAAGGGTTCCGTACCATTATCTATAAAAACGGAAAAAAGATCATGTGTGTTGTACCTATAGGAGGCCCCCTTAAATATTTTTATTCTGTTTTAGTATTTCTTGTTAAAGCGGCAACAGAAATACATCATTTGTGAAAATTTCAACTAACTATCACGGTTCATGAGATACAGCCTGGTGACAGACGGACGAACGGACGGACGGATGGACGAACAGCAGAGTCTCAGTGATACGGTCCCGTTTTACCCTTTGGGTACGGAACCCTAAAAAACACACAACGTGAAAATTAACGTTAATCTCGGAAGTTGAGTGTCAATAAACGAAAATGCGAAACTAACGACACCGACTTCCGAAATGAAAGTTATTTTTCACTTTGTAGTGATTTTTTTTGGAAGTTGGTTGTTTTTTTTTAAGTTTTGAGCCCGTTATGCTTAAGTCCCATGTAATAAGGAGCGAGGATATTGCCATCAACCGGGCACAATTCCAGTCTCCGGGCGGTTACTGAGAAATTCCTAATGGAAAAATGCAATAACACTTTGCCCGACCTAGGAATCGAACCCAGGACCTCATGCACAACAGTAGCGCTTGCGACCACTAGATCAACGAAGCAGTTTTGTATGATAGATTGAAATTTAAGATAGTGAACGCACACGAAAATTGTTCGGGTCAATCACCGAACAATAATAAACATGCCAGCGTAATTGCGACACCGCGTTCTCTGCCTTGAATATTTTATATATTTTTTTATTATTTTTTAATTAAAAAACGTTGCCATACACTAGAAATTTCCCCTGTATTGTGGATGCGTTTACAAACATTTAAACTCACATACACAAACAGCCAGACCCGGAACAACTACTCGTAGGTCATACAAATCTTTGTTCCGTGCGGGAATCGAACCCGCGGCACGCAGCACAGCAGTCAATCGCTTAACCAGAGCGCCAACCGTGCCGTCTTACCTAAGTAAAACAGTACGTTTTCAGATAGTATATATCGGGCGCGACGCAAGCTTATTCACTTCATCAGTTTTAATCGTTATCCTATTTGCATTACTGAATTGTTGAAGTGTAATAATTGTTATCTTTATAATCTGTAATCTTAGTTTGTCTTGATCTTAACCCAACCCCGAACAAAAATGATGATAATGAATCTTAATGTATATATGTATATGTAGCTATCTATGAATTGTTATTAATTCTTGTATTGTATAACCATTTCCTAGCTATCTATCCCGTATGTTGCACCTACCATATTTTGTCTCTGCATCACCCTAAGGTTGACTGGTAGAAAATGCCTCAGGCATTAAGTCCGCATTTATACAGTACTTTTCTACTTGTGCATAAAGTTTTAATAAAATAAATAAAATATGATTTTGTGTCTTACAACAAAGCATTTATTAATACAACTTTCACAATAACAAAAATATAATCGAAAACTCAATTAGCTTTTCGTAAACATAAAATAAATATAAAACGGAACAAATGGACGTCACAGCTGAATCAACCGTCCCGAGAGAAGCGAAATGGTGAAGAAATTATTCACAATTTGCCAACGTTACCGTGCAAGCAATGAATGCTTTTATTTGACAACAGGAAGATTTATTCGCTTTTGTCTAGGTTGAGTGAATTGAAGATGTCAGTGCATCTGCTGGAGACGTAGGTGAAGATGTTTTAATAATGAGGGGACAGAATTCGGTTGATTAAATTCTTGCTAGCATGTGATAAAGCTTGACTGCAGCCAAAAACTGTATAAGGCATGGTGAATTAAATACTGAAAATATTTATTTTAAAAAATTACGTTTATATTTTATAAAAGTATATATTTTTTTTTTAAATAATTATTTGCGGAATTAAAAAAAACGATTATTTTATAAATCTGATATAAAATAAATTATCTCTACCTAACATATTGTCACATATACTCACGCCTTCTTCCCATTTCCATTCACTACAGGACGCCATTATTGTTACATCTCAGAATAATGAACAAAATATATCTTTTTTTCACTACGTTTCTTTCTGATGCCTAGAATAATTTCATGTTGGCATCCAATCATTAATTTATAGTTAACTTTCCAGAATACCCACCATTAATGTAAATGATGAAAACTTTTGTGCAATAATGAATATTTTTTCTTTACAAAAACAAAATAAGCGCGCTTTAGCGTGCTTACAAATTCTTGGAACTCATGTTATTCTCGATGCCTAAATAGTCCTATGTCATCAAATATTGGACGATGCTGATTTCCGGATCAACAATCAAACGTGCCATATGAGTCAAATGTGTTTTTAAACCAGTGAATGAAGTAAAACCAATGAAGAAGCGCACAAACATGAAAAACATCAGTACTATCACTAGTGATGTCGGAAAGCAATTAAAAGTTATTCTCATTTATCTGGTGTCGATGTCGTGCGTACATACTATACTGTAGCATAGAGTAAGAAAACCATGTAGATGCGAAACTCTTGTATGCCAGAATAATAACCTATTGCCTCTTAGAGCAGATCTAGAGAACAATGGTGACCAAGTGGTGACGATTCCGACTTACGTGTCGTGGTTTCATCAGCACTGTTCTCAAAACTGTGAAGGGAAATATCGTGCCCACCTTCTGACACAGAGAGAAGACCTGTGTCCCAGCAGTGGGAAAATAAAAAGCTGATGATGCTGTAGCGGTATCATGCAAAATCCTGCATCTCGCAAGCAGAGTTTACCACGCAACTAGCATATAAATATACAACGGTCCGACATGAATCATCGGACAGTTGCCCGCCAGACACAACACCCATCTGGTCGGAGGATCCTTCTGCCTTTTCTATGGAGGATGAGTGAACTTTACACCCTGTTCTTCATACCTCTATAATGCTATGCTCATCCTAGTACAACCTGCTCTCACCCAAGCCACGATATGGTTTTCCATTTTGTAAAAGATCTTCTGTGGAACAGATGCTGTGACGCAAGCAACGACACAAGCCTGGAGCAGTATAGGGAAGTATAAAAGTCATCAGTCATGAATGTCAAAGCGAAAATGAAATGGCGCTGTACGAAAAGCATAGTTCCATCTCTTTATCACATTGGAATGGTCCAGTTACTCGTAAGTATTAAAGTCATAATGGTATGACTTTAGCACTTACGACTTCTGACTGTGGTGAACCAGTTTAATGTTTCTTATAAACTGTAGGCATTTTGAATGCGTTCGGAATAGGAGTGTCGCTTCTATATTAGTGTAGTTCTATGACTGTAGTTTTTGCTAATCGCGTTCACCATACAAGTTTTAATTGCCAAGTGGACACGTGTAAATTTATCTAACGCGGTTTTGTTGCAAAATAGTTGGTTGTACTCATGAATTGTTTTAAATTGATACTGTAAATAGTTGGTGACACAACGGTGAATAATTAAAGTTTCTTTAATTTATTTCGCTGTTTGGTGTGTTTTGGTTTGTTTGTATTTATTTTGTACTGTATTACCATACAGTTTGCACTACGTTTTCTGCTTTTCACAACTATACTATAGGACTGGTTTATAAACTGTCCATACAATAAAAAAGTGGAGGCCTCCGAAAAAGGTCTTCTTAACCGGTTTAATACTCGAACCGTAATTAAAGAAAAAAATAAAAAGCCATTATGTCCCGCGTGGATCTACATACGTTCATACGAATATACGAAGAGTAAAAATGTTTAATGTATCAGTTTAAAAACATAATAATATCACACTAATATTATCGAGGCGAAAGTTTGCGAGTGTGTGTGTATTTATGTTTGTTACTTCTTTACGCTCAAACGGACATAAGCTACCTTTTATCCCGATATTCCCACGGGATCGACACTTATGAGGGTGAAATCGCGGGGCGCAGCTAGTTATTTTATAAATTACAGTTATTCATGCTGGAAACATTATCACATGCATAAAAAAATAAAACCAACTACCTGAAAAAAAATGTAACAAACAAAAAAATTACCAAAACATCCAATCATTCCATCCATCATATTTACTTTCAATTTAATTAAAAACAGTAGAGGGCTAACATTCAATACTTCATTCAGTGATTACATTGTGAAATTATTTATTTGCTCATAAAAGTTCACCGTTGATTAATACTTGATTAATAAAGTTTGTCTAATTCAAACCTGGAGGCACAAATTGAGGCATACATGCCTATAGTCAAACAAAGTATTTGATATTCAGGCAGTTAGCATTCAACTACTTATAAACAATTATGTGAGTGTGTTGGCTATTAAATTTCTTTACATCACTCTCATAATTATTTTGCAGGATTATTGTTTATCAGTTTGACATAATACGTCAATTGGGGATTGGTAGGTATTACCTACTGCATTCAATCTTAGGGATTTTTGGATAGTTTTTTCATCCCACAACTAGTAATTAAGCTTTTGTATGCAGTGAAAAGGGTTTTGATTTGATTCAGTTGTCGGCTTGCGCATCGCTCATTTGCTGAGTAATCCGATTGGTCTACAGATGAGCACAGTAACGCCGCGCTTCCGAGTGCCTTTCACTCTCTAAAATCGTCGCAACTCGAACAAATAACGTGCTCCGTGCGCTACAAACTTTTTCTACTAAGAAATGGTCCTTCTGTGATTTGTGCTACCGTCCCCTCAAGAATCGATACCTGTGACTGCCGACTAGAAAAAACGTGTAGTGAAGTTTAGTAGGATTCATCCTGCTAAACTTCACTACATATTTTTTCCAGTCGGCCTGAAGGTCGACTGGACGCGTTACCAAGCCCTAGGAGCGTGAGGCAGTGGGCTAGAGTTTGGTGGTAAGCTTATTTGAATCTCACCTTAAACTAGTAGTGTCATTCTTTGGTAGTTGTGTAAAGTGGCAGTGTGTAGACACAGCCACTTCACACAACTACCAAAGAATGACAGTTACCGGTACTGTTAGCTTGTATCATCTCACGGCTGGTCAAAGGCCATCCAAAGGCTCCATGACTTCCAGTGCTGATAGTTGTGATTTTATTATAATATACCTACAGACAGTTGAAGTTGGTAGTCAACTTGATAAGCAGTAATTTTTCCTGACTTTTCAATAAATTAATGTTTTTGGTTGTATACCAAATAGCTTGCTTGAATGTACTTATGTGAATATTGTATGAGTTTAAGCCCAAAATTGTTCTTATTTGAGGTGAATCGTTAGTTAACCCGTCTATGTCAAACTTCTTCAGAATTAACGTTAATTATTTAGGTGCGGTTTGAGTCAAACGACTATTTCACAAGAGCAGTGGTGGCATAAATATCCCCCCAATGGTAACGGCCGTGCCATATGAATTGTAGTTTATGGGTTCGAACACAAGCAGACACTACTTTATGTAAATTATTTATTCACCACTGAAAAATTCGAAGACATGTGACATCTACCATCCCGCACTGGCACCCACGTGGTGGATTATGACCCACAGAGAGGAGGCCCATGTGCCAGCAGCGGAAAGATATAGGCTGATTATGTCAGCATTTCACAGAGATGGCTGTCGTTATGAAAGGTGGTAGCTTATACCTAGAATGCGGTTATTTTAGGATTACTACTAATTTTGTTCGTATCACTCGGTCTTCATGTTGAAAATAATTAACAAACGTCTACAAAGCAGAAGCATCGAGATGAGGCATTTAACCGGCACCTTCAATTCTGGTTAGTGTGCATACACACGAGCGACATGCATCAATATCAGAGGCAACTGCAGCCTATAATAAACATCGACGCCCGTCATCGACGCGTCGGCGGCCGTCAACAACTTGCCGCTCGTGTATTTGAGAACGGTGCTTAAGTACAAGAGCGGTATGTTGTCGGCAGCAGCCGCCGTGTGTATAAGCACTTATTTGTAGGCTAAAGTCTTATCATCTGTATCCATGCTATTAGGTATCCCCATCATCTGTTGCTTTTTCCCAACCATGTAGTGGTTGGCTTCCATTCTAACCGTATGCAGCCGAACACCAGTATTTTACATGGAGCGACTGCCTATCTGACCTCCGCAATCCAGTTACTGGGTAATACGACCCCCCCCCCCCCCTTACCCCTATTACCCCTTATTGGTAAGAGTGATTGTCAGACTCTCGGGCTTCTGACTACCCGTAACGACAGTCAAAGATCCAGGAATGACAGCCGGGCTTGACGTACGTTCGTGCGCATCCGTGCCTCGGACGGAGGGGTTTCAGTATGTAAAGATGGTCACCACATGTGGTGATGATGGTCATCCACGGACCAACCGAGGCAAGCGTACGAGTAGCTCAGCCTGATCCATCGACCCGTGCGGCTGTTATTGTTTAACCTCGAACCACGGATTCATATTTGGCGCAATAAATAAACATTTGAAATGTGTGCCGACGAACATTAACTGGTATTTCCCTTTGAATTTCAATGTACAGTATTTTATTCAAAGCAAGTATTTTAGTAGTTTGTTGTATCTATTGGATCTAGGGCGCCGAACATTGACACAAAGAGAATTTGAATGGTCGAATGTAAACAAGGACTTAATACTGTTGACTGGTTTCAGTCGTTTGAAACTTTTGTGGGCTACAATTGACTACCTACTTCATTTTATTGCGCTCGATGCTGCTAGTCGATGTTTTATCACTCGGATACTTTGTTAGTGCTATTTTCATAACGTTATCTTGTTTTGTCGCTCAGGGAGCTATGGAATGGGCTATGCTTGGAGTCTCTCTAAGGGATCGACTATGCAACGTGATCCGGCAGTGAACCAAAGTTGTCGACATAACTCACAGAATAAGCAGGCTGAAGCGGCAATGGTCCGGCCATATTAGGCGTAGAACCGATGACCATTGGGGTAACGTCTACCCCAATGTTTTTATTTTATAATACATATATTGTATATAAGAGTATAAATGTCGCTAGTATAAGTGTTTTGTATTGTTTATTAGAGTATAAGTAGTATATAGGTAAGGTTTTATACCCAAGTGTAAACAATAACCCATCATTTATGTCACTCGCCCGCTCCGGGCGAGTACACAGATTACCGCGTCTGTGCGTCTGTGTGCCTGTGAGCGAGATAGATGCAGTTTTTATAAACAAATTTACTATGACAACCGCCCGCTTCGGGTGGGACACAGACGCGGTAATCTGTGTACCCGCCCGGAGCGGGCTAGTGACACAGATGACCTAATATTGAAGTACCTATTATGAATGTCTTTGTCTTCCGTTTTTTTCCTTTTGAGGTACGGAACCCTAAAAACAAGATGGCGGCGTTAGTTCTGATTTTGGACTCGTGTCAAACGATCCTTGTCAGTACAACTTTAGTTAGTATATAGTTGCGTGACAAAATAGACGACTCGGATTTCTGGATTGGGATCGAAACTAGGACGTGACTATGGAGACAAGGCAAAATTAGACAGCAAATGGACAGTTACCATGACTCGTGGCTTGATAGGTACGGACGATTCTATTAAGCTTCAATACTAGGAAGCGATAATGCCTTCAAAACTACATAGTAAAGATGAGGTTTATCAAGTAGACTTTGTCGTTGGGACACAATATGTGGATCAATAATTATTTAGATTCGCATACACAATATTGATTTTGTCGACCACAAAAATGTTTCTACATATTTCATAGTATTTTTCAAAGCTGCGGTTGTAACCGAAATAAGATATTTTCGGTAAAACTACTGTCACTTTTTTAAGCATCAGAATCTTTTTAATTGATAAACATTCTCCTGCCAATTTATGATATTTGGGATCGCAATTATGTGATGCAAAATACACCATGAACATCATCAAATAAAAAAAATTCAAAATTGTTTCAATCTCTCTTTGAACATTCTTCTTCTTAGCGTGTCGATGGCAATCAAAACTTGAACTAAATAAAGTCGGTCCAGAATCGGGCTTCAAGTGTGGCGTTAAAACATTTTATACTTTTATTAATATTTTAATTTTTCTAGTTATTCTGCATACTGTTAATCAAACAACTCAGCCTATCGCAGTCCACTGCTTGACATAGGCCACAACACCCTGTCCTCCATCTTTCGCATGGAAAGAGTATAACCTATTGTTTAACATAATTTATGTGTCATGTATTGTGTATATCTTTCGTAGGAGATCCTTAATAAATAAAACATACAAAACCACGTTCCAACTGGTTATAATAAACTTTATAAAATCAGATATGAGAGAGCACTGACATGCCTTACAAACATTGATAAAAATATCTAGATGAATTCAGATTGACTACCAAACACGAAATCTTATCTAAATTGTAGACGTATATAAATTCAGTCAGTAACAGGAATAAAAGTTACAATGTACAAATATGTGCTCAATCGCAAGTTAGTAGCAGTGATAGCCATAATCTTGCAGAGCATATTGAATATTATAGTATCTCTACAAAGTAATTTTGTGATACTACTATTTTTGGCTCAAACCCTAAACTTTGAAGGTGAAAAAATCGAACGTCGAAGGAATCTAAAGCTCCACTATTCGAGATACATTTTTTTTTACAAATTTATGTATTTTTGAATAGAATTAGAATTTATTTATTTGTAGGAATGTAGTTTTACATAGTGTGGTGTTAATTATATTTAAGTTCTATATACTCCACCACAAGATATGGTGTACAAATATTCAAATGTCATTCTAATAACTAAGTACAATTAATTTTATTTGAGAGTAATTACAATAAGTCCGTTCATCATCTGCCTAGCCTTTTCCCAACTATGTTGGGGTCGGCTTCCAGTCTAACCAGATGCAACTGACAAGGAAACCTCGCGAGGTGTCCCTCACCGATTTAGTTGCGGCTTTACTATAATAATCTACATGAAAAATGATGAAATACTTATTTTTTCTTTTTTGCTAACAGACGTTTTAAAGGGGTGAGAATGACCCTCAAAGTTCGTACCCCAAAATTATGGTTTGCAGTTTTCACATATTTCTAATAAAATTTTTCCAAAATGACTTTAACCATTAAAAATAGCATAAAAAACTATGAAAAATACCTTTATTCACATATTTATAAGACTTAAAATTGGTCCCATTAAAAAATAAAAAATAGTTTATAGGTTATGACTTTTTTATATTTTTAATTAAAAAAAATTGTATATCCACAATTCTTACGAGGTGAGGGACACCTCGCGAGGTTTCCTTGTGAGTACTAGTATTTTACTTTGAGTGACTGCCTATCTGACCTCCACAACTCAGTTACTGGGTAATACGAAACCCCTTGGTAAGACTGCTTGTCAGACTTTCGGGCTTCTGACGACCCTTAACGACGGTCAAAGATCCACGAATGACAGCCGGGACCAACGGCTTAACGTGCTTTCCGAAGCACGGAGACGTCTTGGTATGAAAAGATGGTCACCCATCCACGGACCAACCGCGGCAAGCGTAGCTTAACCTGATCGATCGACCCGTGCGGCTGTTATTACTCAGCCATAAGCCCCTCTAATTATATTTACAATAAGTCCAGTATGAATTAATATTATTATATTATAATAAAAATATTAATTCATACTGGACTGGAAAAACGTTTCGTTTTTAACGTAGGGATTTGCCTGGATCCCTCAATATATAGGCAAATGAGTAGTTTGTCGTCCCCAAGTCGAAACACTACTTAGGAAATCTCATGGTACCTAACTTAATAACACATAGTGTAACTAAAAAAAAAAGAAAGAAAACACTTCTTCGCCACAGAAATATTTACGTACAATTTTGATTGTTAAAAGCATAAGTGTGAAAAAACCGTAAAAAATACAGAATACAACACAGTCACAACAAAACTTGATAAAAAAGGACGACGGGTTGTTTTAAATTATAAAACACAGAAATAACTTGGGCGTATGAACCTTAAATTATAATCTTTTAGCGTGATTTTGTTACACGTCGAAATACGATACGATTGCAATCGAATCCTGATGAACGCGTAAATGAAATAAAAGACCGCGTTTAATAGGTAACGGCACTAAGCGAATGTATAATGACATTGACATTGTTTTTTTAAAGATTTTGAGGTAACGTTCGGAACTATAGGAATGTTTTTAAAAAAAGAGTTACTGGCACTAAAGCTACTAAATATCTGCAATATCCAGTCTAAGGCCTTCGCAATGACGATGGGATTCAAACTGTCTGACGTCTCGGTACCTGAAGTCAGGATCTTCCAAGACGTTAACAGTGAGGTGATAAATCAGAAGATCGAAGCACCTCGCTGTCTACGGAAGACTAGCCAGTAGCTAGTAGGCAGGTGGGTGGCTTGAAATTCAGCTTGAAACTCGCGGACGATAACTAAAGCAAATAACGTAGAATGATAACCCGACATGGAAGCAGAATTTTTCATAACAGAGAAGGTGAAGAGATTTACATACCGGTTTGGCTGGAATAACAAATCAAGGGGAGTCACTGACTTGACGATTTTGTTGAACGTTCCCTATGGCAAAGAAAATAGGATATCATATTGAAGTTGAAAAGAACTTTCGAATAATCAATAGGAGAAATATAATACACTAGCTGCGCCCCGCGGTTTCACCCGCATAAGTCTCGATCCTGTAGGATTATCAGGATAAAAGCATGCTATGTTTTAATCCTAGTTATACTATTTTTGTGCCAAATTTCATCAAAATTGGTCCAGCTGTTTGAGCGTGAAGAAGTAACAAACATACACACACACACACACACACTCACAAACTTTGGCCTTTATAATATTAGTGTGATATCCTATTTCTGGGATAAACGATTCAACACATTTCACAATATAAATTAATAATGAATAATTAAAATTTATAATTTGTGGTAGGTACTTAAAATGCTGGTGGAAGGTCCTAAAATAACTCCATGACCCGTCGTGACTCATAAATTTTCTTCTAGTGCTGGGCTTTATAGAAAAATCTTCTATGACACGAGAAAATTTCAAATTAAAAAAAATCGATGCTAAAATTTCTGGTCACACAAAGTTCCAAATATGAAAAAGAAAAAGAAGGATGAAAGATGAGCTTATGTAACCTCAATAAAAACAAACAGGAGACCAGATTATTTTATCACAAAGGTCAAACGGATTAAATGGATTAAATAAATTAGGTAAAAACATATCAAATTATTAGTATATGGGTAACATAAAAAACTAAAAATTTGATGTGTTTGAACTTGAAGTGTTCATAACTTTTTAAGTTATTAAAAATACGTAAGTAATAGGTTATACACAAATAACCAGGTCTCCTCATAATATAATTATTAAGTAAAATAATATTAATACGGTATGCAACATGGTCTCCTCCAGCACTTCTTTATAATTTGCACTATTTGCTCGACTTGGTAGTCTGACTAGTTCTCTCGGATCGGCTGCACTCATCTATCCACACATGTTCACTGTTATATGACCAGATTGCATACTGGGCACTACGTGACCACTTGTGTATCGCGTACTATTTTAACGTCACAAACATAAGCGTCCATGTTCACGGGACTTAAAAGTTTTTTCTTCTGTAAAGATGACATTACTCCAATAGAAGTTTATGTGATCCAAAGCGAACTGTAATCTTGCCCTTTTATGGTTTTCCGTAAGCAAGGGTTTAACAGCATGCCTCCCATAATGCAGACCTTCACTATGAAACACCTTCACTATGAACACTTGTGTCAAATAAACCAGCATACTAGTGGTTCGTCGGCAGAAATCCATTTTCTTCATACTCCCTTATCATGGTTTGACGCTGCAATGTGTTTATAAGTCGTGGTCTACCAGTTCTTTCATGGTGTTGCAAAGAATCGTCGTACCCATAGAACAACTGTTTTTCTCTGCAACAATAAAACAGAAATATATAATACCCAATAATGACTATAAATTATAATGTAGTAAAGTAACTAAAAAATAATGGACTTTTTTTTATATAAAAGTATAAAAAATTAAAGTACTTACGTTTACACCGGACTCCGGCTATTTCTACTAGTTTTTGCCTTGATTATGCAAAACAATTATTACTTGAGCTCTTGTAACGAAATCAATATTACAACGCGTACTCATTTTGGTAAAATAAGTAGGTAAAAATAAACTGAACAAAAGGCACTCGAACGTGTTAATCGAAATGAACTTAGCGAACGATCAATTCAGTTAAGTCATAACTCATCGATATAAGTATTATTTATACTACCTACCAATTATTTATAAATCCAAATTCAATCTACCCTCTCAAGTTTGAAAACTAAAACATACAAAATCAGATACTTATAAATTGATATTCAATTTTAACACAGTAGGTTAAAGTTGGGAACAATTTTCTTTAAAAGAATGTATTAATTATAAATGATATGAATTTTTGAAGAAACAAAAAGAAACTACAAAAATATTTTTCAATTAAAACAACGCCATCTAGTAACAGAATAATTACATTTTGTAAGTCTTAACTGGTTTTAAGCTAGATGGCGTCATTTCTCGCTTCACACGATTTTTTTTCTGTACTGTCCATGCATTTTTGCAGCCCGTTGTACCTCAGAAAATTATTTTTTTCCTACAAAGTACCGTTTCTTAGACTTTTGTGACTCAATAGGTTTACGTTATTCGAGGCCTAAGGTGATGTCGTTTTATCGGCTTAGGTTGGTTTTCCACCAGATATGTGCGAGGTAGCTGGGTGGTGCGAGAATGCGTAGCGAGGCTCTGAAACGGTGTGTTGCCACCAGAAATGTGCTAGCGGTGAACGGTGTGCAAATGTGTAGTACGCATCCTGCGTTGCTAAGCTCGAAACTGTGTGCAAATGTGTGGCTCTTTTCAGATGCGATACATATATCTGTGACAAACATCGTCTAGTGACTGATATTTTTCGCTCACGTCCGTCCCTAGCGTACATCCCTCGCACACATCACACGCAACACATCCCTCGGACACATCCTTCCCTTGTTTTGAACGTACAAAAACCTCGCTCCGCCGAGCCGTTTCCATTAGAACAGCGTCGAGCGAGGCTAGGTAAATGAAGTTATTATATTGGTTCTTAACAAACACATCCCTCGCTACGCATCCTCGCACATCCCTGGTGGAAAGGCAGCCTTAAGCGGTTTTGACGGATTCGCTTGTAAAGTTAAGATACAACTAAAATGTCTGCTTAAGTCTTGCCAACTTATAGATATTATGTTAAAAATAGTGCGGAATTGCTTTTTTATTAATTTGTTTGGTTATTGTTAGACACAATCTTCAGTAAACCTCGTAATTGAAGATCACAACAAACAAATACCAATTTATTTAGGTCCTTTTACAAAGTAATATATTCACAAACTTATAAATACTTATTAGTACCAGGTTTTTAACAGATTGGCTTAAACTTTTAACCGCTTACGTCGGAAAAACCTGTTTTTCAGGCCATCCCGATACTAAGCGATCAGTTGATTATTTGTCCACAGTTACTTGTTTTTTGAAATAATAATATCCTACTTATAGCAGGTACTAAATGCAAATAAAAAATACCAATTTAAAAACTACATCATTATTGAAGTACTTCTAGAATGCTCGTACGACGATGTGTTTGCTCGTGAGACCACGTACGAGTATGCTCGTATGACCACGTACGAGCATAATTACGCGAGCCGTTATTATGCTCTATCTAAGAAGTTCTTCTTCATATAGAAATCAGCCAAAGAAATTAGGTTGGAAGCATAAAAAAAAAAAAAAAAAACTCAAAAGTAATCGAATTGGTAGCGCTCTCATTTCAGTCCGTTAGGAAGGGGGAGAAATGTTCAAATGTGTGGACTGGATGACGTCATAAAATAGCAATTTATTTGAACCAGTTATGGTAGCAATAACGTCACAATTTTTATGACCAATACATACTACACTTTAGCTTCTGCAATTAAGCTGCAAAGAGACACTTTGTGTTTTACTGACACTGCAAGATGCGTCTTAGTAATATCATAACTAAGATTGTTTGAAAAAAAAAAAGCATACTCACCGTCTTTTTATTTATAATATAAATGGCATTTCGCAAGTCCACCTAGCAGGCTTCTTAACCGGGCTTGCCTGTGGTTGCCTTAATAAATTTAGTCCTCCAGTTAGGGCTTACAAAAGTTAAAAAACTTAGCGATTACACGCTAAGATAACCTAACACAACTTATCGCCCAACGTTAAAGACTGGGGAGAAGGCCTAGACCAGTGTCAATTACATTCAGAGCGTTGTAACAGAATCTTATGTTAATCAAATACATTTTTCAAGTTTTCTTCATAGTTATAGCTTATAAAATGGCACTTTTTTAGATCATCAATACAAAATTATAATATTTAATGGTATTAGTACTTAACTGGGACAATATTGCAGAAAAAAAAAATACTGAAAAAATACAAATAGGCACGTTTATAACTATAAATCTACTGAAGTCTTAACTTCATCGATTATTCATTCGGAAAAGATCACACTTGCGTAATTTTTCTACTGACAGTTAAGTTGAAGACAGACTAAAAGTAATACGCAAAGTCACTGAACCGATAATGAAAGAAACTTTAACAGGTTCCAGGTTTCTACTGTAAGGCTAAGTTCGCATTGACAGGTAGCTGGCTTAGTGCCAAAGGCCTAGCGAGTCACAAGGCTCTAGAATCTTCGTAACCGTCCGCACTGCGTGCTTGGCGCCGTCGCTAGTCGCCTAGCCTATATGTCACTAAAGCCTAGGCGCTAAACAAGCCACCTGTCAGTGCGTACGTTGCCTAAGGGGCTACTATACTGTCGTTCATTTAATGGGTCTCGTTAGAATCTTGTTGCAAAAACCCCAGCATAAAGCAACCTCACAGCTGACAGAATACCTAATCACTACAATTTGTAACTATGGAGGTTCTGTCAATGATTAATGTGGATCAACCAAGAGCTCATTTCTAAAGAGTTAAATCTTAAATCTTTATTTTAAACGCGATAAAAACGATTTAATTTCTTGATGTTGTTGACGCATTAGCCGAGCGTAGCTACTGCTAGGGCCGTAGCAAATGGGCTACGATCGCGTAGCAAATATGCTACGACCGCGTAGTAAAATTGTTACGACAACGAAGTAATACACAAAGAAATCGGGCGTAGTGTTTTTTTAAACTTTGATAGTTGTTGAAAAAAAAAACACACTACGAGTAAAACAGTTTTCTAGTTAATTTAATGCAAACTATTTTCAAATAGCTACAGCTTTTTGTAAGAAATCCTATTTATTGAAAATCTCCGAACGGATTGCTTTTAATATATTCGACATAACTGGATTTATTTAGATTCTCAGAAAACTTACCTATTTCAAGATAAAGTTTGTCAGTAGTACTTTATAAGTCGATAGGCAAGTTTCTATGATAGTACAGATATTATGTTTTTTGTTATAGTTGTAACTGTATTTTAGTGACTATAATTATTTTTTCACCTTTTTGGAGTAGTGTAGCAGCGATTGAGATCCCGGATGGTAACAGCACAAAACGTCTTCTCGCATGTAAATTAGATTTATTGTGTGTTTATTAGATTTATCATGTATTTTGCGAGTTAATCCATACTAAAATAATTACTATAAATGCGAAAGTAACTCTGTCTATTTGTTTGTCCGTCTATTTTTTATATTTTTGCGCCTAAACCACTGAACTACTACTCCATCACATCCCGCAAATAAACGTGTTTTATTTTTATTTTATTTTTTTTTTCTTTAAGCCGATCGTTATGACATCAACAGATAGGTAGCCTGGGACCTGGAGATGAACCTAGGCTAGGTTTTGTCCTAGATATTTGTTTAAAAAAAAATGAAATACCCGCGGTCAAAGTCACGGGCAACATCTAGTTGTTTATAAATAATAGTCTGTTTTATATGCTACGTAAGTGAGTACCAGCAAGATAATACCTCCCCCCCTCCCTCTCCTTGGCTTAGCTACGTACCAAGGCATGTGGCTTTAAGCTTAAGGTATACGATAATACGTGATTAGCAAGTCTTTTTACAAAAACTTTGATAAGCTTTGGTAAGAGATTAAACCAGACAGTAATATTCGGTTATGCTAAAAATCCAAGGTACGCTGCACGATCTCTCCTAGTTTACTGTCCGGATAGGGTCCACACTAATCATGTCTTTGAAATAGTTCTCCAGACCGTATTTTGGCCAGGGCGGCAAACTCAACGGAGACTAGCCTTCGGCGCGGAAGATATTATAGTGCACATGTGTGTGCGCAGACACGGGTGCACTCTCTCATCTTTCACTCTCAATATCTGATGGGACGGCACCCAATCCCACATGACCAGAGAGAGATCAGGCGCAGTACCAAAGGCTTAATGTTTTTTCGAGACACGAGGGTACCACACTGCCAACTTTCAAACTCTGGGCTGTTCCTGGGAAATTTCTAGTGGAAAACCCAATAACACTTTGATCGACCAGAGAATCAAACCCAGGACCCCACACTCAGCAGTCATGCATGTGAGCATGAAGCCAACGGGCAGCTGGTAATCTTTGTTAACCTGTCGTCTTTTTTTACCTTGTGAAAGGAAATATATATGTACATATTAAGTATTGACAGACTTAAGTACTAACCATCGTGGAGAAAAGAAAAGGAAATGTACAGTCACCAAAAGAGATAAGTAACTAGGTTCGTCGGGATATAGCTGAAGTTCAGTGAGAAACCGATCGATGTTTGATAATGAAATTTAGCTTGATATATAAACTGTTTGTTGCACCACTTCTTCTTCCCAGCGAAAGCACTAGGAAGTGGTGAAGGGCGGGCGTTTTGGGGGACTGTCTTTTGTAATTTTGACGTTCGAAAAGTGCTGATCCTCAGCCTAGTTTGAATAAATGACTTTTGATTTTGATTTTTGATTTTGATTTTGTTTGTTTTCTATTAATTAAATTCAATTTAAATCGAAAACCTCTAGCGGTTTCTTACCAAACTTCAACTATATCCGATGACCCCGGTTACTTATATCCTTTGGTGACCGTACCTGTAGGTCTATTTTGAACAAATCTCACCTTGAAACTTAGTTGTAGTGTCATTCTACTTGGTGCTTGGGATGGACACTATTGATAGCCCACTTCACCTTAGTGTTCATGGTATTTACACAATTTACACAATATTACCTTACTCAGAACAATATTTATTTATATAATACTAGCGACCCGCCCCGGCTTCGCACGGGTGCAATGCTGATCACTATCACTACATAGTATAAAACAAAGTCGCTTCCCGCTGTCTGTCTGTCTCTATGTATGCTTAGAACTTCAAAACTACGCAACGGATTTTGATGCGGTTTTTTTTAATAGATAGAGTGATTAAAGAGGAAATGTTTATATGTACGTAATACATGCATAATATAGTACAGAAACACTGATAATTTTAGAGCCATTATTTCTCTTAAAAAGTATTGGATAAAAAATGGTTATTGTGAGTTATCCCTAAGAGATAGACATATGCCATCGCGGACTTTTTTGTAGACCTTTTTAAGGTGTACAATACTGTAGTACATTATTTTGATCTATCTCGTAGGGTTAAGCCAGCGTTTGCAATGTAAGCGCAAAAAATGTGTTTATTTACGACATCATATTAGAAACCTCTAAAATAATCAGTGTTTCTCTATTATATTACGCATTTATTATACATATAAACCTTCCTCTTGAATTATTCTATCTATTAAAAAAAACCGCATCAAAATCCGTTGTGAAGTTTTAAAGATCTAAGCATACATAGGGACAGACAGCGGGAAGCGACTTTGTTTTATACTATGTAGTGACTTCAAGCACATAAATGTACAGAGGCGAACATAATGCCTTAGTTTTTTTAGCGTTCTCTATAATAATACAAATAAATCTAAACATTTCATGGCGCTAATATAAAAGCCGACGATGTCACGTAGTTCGCGGAACTTTTGTGACGTTTCCCCCTTTATTAAATTCTGTCCACGTACTAAAATACCGAAGGTTTCATAAAAAATAAACGTAATGGTGTGATAGTAAAATATTGTACGAAATGGTCGGACCGTTTTGTGCGTTTTTAATGGCGACTATGTTTGCGTTGCGTAATAACATTGCATCTTAAAGCTGTCTCTTCATTGTTCCAGGTCAGGGTTTTCCGGGATACGGGCCGTCCAAGCTCTGTGTTTCTTACGTCATAGTATGTTCTGATGCAGAGGTCGAGATCTATAAATGATTGTGCAGGTGCTTTGACTTAGATATATTCCCATCTGTACCTTTTAGTTTTGATTGTTGTGTTACATTGACTAAAATAACGCTTTACAAATAGAACATGCTAAATAACGTTCAAAGATCTCAGCCTGAAAGTCTTGTAGGCCCAAAGTCTAGAGATCTGTGATAAAGTTACACAAAATGTATGCGAGCAATCTTTTCCTGTCTCTGATAGGTTACTAAGCCCAGATGGTTTGGAGCCCGGATGTCCTTGACATTGAAATGTGTGTACCTTTAGTTAAAGAACGAAATAGTATTTATGGGGACTCACACTGGAAGATACTTACTAAATACATCATCATCTGCCCAGCCTTTTCCCAACTATCTTTGGGTCGGCTTCCAGTCTAACCGGATGCAGATGAATACCAGTATTTTACATGGAGCGACTGCCTATCTAAACTCCACAACCCAGTTACTCGGTAATACGATACCCCTTGGTAAGACTGGTTGTCAGACTTTCGGGCTACTGACGACCCGTAACGACTATCAAAAATCTACGAATGATAGCCGGGACCAACAGCTTAACGTGCTTTCCGAGGCACGGAGGGGTCTGGGTATGTAAAGATGGTCACCCATCGACAGACCAACCGCGGCAAGCGTAGCTTAATCTGATCGATCGACCCGTGCGGCTGTTATTACTTATCCACAAGCCCTCACACTACTTACTAAATACATAGTATGAGAAAAACATAGGAAAAACAAACAATAGTATAAAAAATTAAAGTCCTAGGTAGTTTATCGCAAGATATTACGGATTTTTCTGAAAACAGTAGACCCTTACAACTCCATTTCTTTTCAGAGAAAGAGAGGTCTTGCCCTCTCCATGTATACAACTAACTTACAAAAGTGACTACTTGAAGTGCATTAATGTCCTCATTTTATTTTATTTATAGCCTATACTGGTCCACACTGCTAGACTAAGGCCTCCCCCAAATCCTTCAAGGAACTCTTATTCCGTGCCACCTCGAACCAGCCCTCGTGGCTCACGTCCAGGTCTTCCCGCCGTCTCTTTCTGGGCCAGCTTTGGCGGTGCCATCCATCTTTAGGCACCTACTGTGTGGAGACATTTGCCCAGCGGTCATCGTGCATACGGCTGATCTGACCCGCTCAATCCCATTTGAGCCTGGTAGCTGGTAGACTTCTTTACTACATCCTCATTTCATTGTGACAAAAATAAAACCCATTTTCACATAGCTGCTTATTTTAAGTACTCGACACACAGGATCAAAAAACGCTCTTCTCAAAACGCCAACAAAACTGACATTATAACGTCCTATGTGAACTGGGCTTAAAATTTAAATGAAAACTTTCCGCGGATCGCCCGAGGCTAAAGTCATTGTCTCCTTCAACGATTATAATAGATCTAATTTTCGAAGAGCACTCCACAAATTAAGACGAAAATATGGAACGAGCCGTCGACCTGACGAAGTTCCGAGCTACTGTTCTTATAGAAAATTGTGGAGTATTATGTCGTTTGTGTATGTCTGTGTGGGAATGATATTTACTTTAAAAAATATTATTTTATTATCTTTAGTATTGAATTTGATAGCATGCTGGGTGGCTTCAATTTATTGGCGCTCAGGATTTCTAGAATTTGTGGAATTGATATTGCTGATCCCACTTACTCGCGTGGGCATGAAAATCCTACCAACGAATTGTTCAAAATTACAACTAATTAAAATGAACATTAGAGATTTGTACCTACAAAGTAATAATTGTTGTATTTGTAACTTTACAGTGTTATATTATAACACAATTAATTATTTACACTAGGTACTAAATTAAATGACTAACTAACGCATGTGGCGTGTAGCGGTATCTACAACGTCACAAGCGAACTACACGTCATACTGACGTCACGCAAAATCCTGCATCTCGCAAGCAGAGTTTACCGCGTAACTAGCATTTATACTTTACAACGGCCCAACACGAATCATTGGGCAGCTGCCCGCTAGACACAACACCTGTCTGGTTGGAGGATTCTCCCTTTTCTATGGAGGATGAGTGAACTTTTACACCCTGTCCTCATACCTCTATACTAACTAACTATGTAAATAAATAAGCATACTTAGGCGTCGAACTCGTTCAAATCGTTGTTATCCGGAAACGTGCCCAGAAGAATTTGCTAATTTTTTGATAAAAGAACAACCCGGGCCTCTGGTCACGTGAAGTGTCGACCAGTCGACGAGAAATTTCCTTAAATAGGAGACGTGCACTACTTGTGCCTAATTTACTTTCTTCATTTCTAACCTGACGTCTGACTGGTTTAAAGAGCATTTTGTTGCCAGTTTATTTCTGTACTGGGTTATCTGTTACATATATAATACAACAGTAGGTAACGAAATCATAACTGTACATTGATTATTTTTTATTAAAAGTATTTGCTACGAGTCTGCAGATGCCGAAAATATACTCGTAGTTTTTTTGAATTTTTGTCCGTTTGTCTGGATGTACAGACGCCAGCACATCAAGTTACTATAATCTGTCAGATTTCTTTAATAGATTTTCAACTCTATCGCTAAAACATAAGGTTCAAAGTTGATTGGGAAAGTCTGACAGTTTCGGGTAGCTTGATGTGCTGGCGTCTGTACATTTGTATGATCCGGATTAGAGTACAAATGGCTGACCGGATTTGGCATGCAGATGGTTTATAACTTGGATTAATACATAGAGTACTTTTTATCCCGGTAATACGTTTCCGTGGGATATATTCCGACGTCCATGCAGGCAAAGCCGCGGGTAAAAGCTAGTTGTCCATAAAATAGTAATAGTGAATACACCTTTGCAACATACCTTTTCAAAAGACGTGAAACATTTACGTCTCGAACAGAAATAAAAACTTTCCTCCAACACGCCCGCAATTATGAATAAATATCGATATGGAAATTAAAATCGTGAAAAAAATCGTAGTCCACAATATCGAGTATCGTACTCGTATAAAATTGCTTCGTAAGTGCAATATACTGTTCATAGTGTTCATACCATGTCTTCATGGAGCAGCTGCTTAAGTGCATTGGCAAGAGGTTTTATTCAGACATATTTTTTTGCATTGATACAGGCAAACCATTTGATTTTATGTCTTTGACGTTCAGAAAATTACGTGTTTGTAAACTTTGGTGAGTTCTTTCAGGTTTGAGCCACATTGTTTCAGTATTATTTACGTAAAAACTCCCATCGTGATAACAGAAACCGGTACGGCAGCGAAGTATAATAATATAAACTTTTATTATTGAATTTGAATCATAATCAGCCTAACACACCATTCCACCACGCGGCGCCAGTGCGGGTTGGTAGATGTCTTCGAATTTTTGGTTCAAAACCAAGGGTTTGGGCGTTCTGGTTGGTATTGAATAAGAACGAGAGAGAAACATCGCCATAACTTTTTTCACACAGCGATTTGAAATGAGCCGCCGTATTATTTATTGTATGATATATAAAAAAAGAATATAAAAGTAATAAATAAATATATAACAATAAAATACATATCTAATGACATATATGTGTAGCTGTTATTGGTATCAGGAGCGGCTTCCATACATTTTTGCCGATTCTACTGTAGACTAGGTTTTCTCATTAGTTTTTATTATTTAGCTACAAATGCTAAGTTAATAAAACGCTTTTACCTTAATACAGCTCATAAAAAATAATCTCTTTGAATAAAATAATAAACTAATATTAATTATTTAATTGAATGGAATGACGTTTAATCTTTTCCAACGTTAATGCGTTCCATAAATTGTTATAAAACAGCTTGCAGCATTTAGAAATTTTATTGCTAGCTCTCGGGAAAATTGTAGCGAATTCGTGACCACGAACACTTAGAAAGAAAATAAAATTTAAACAATAAACATGCGATATTCTCACCCGTAAATATTTCTTTCTCTAGAATGAAATAAAAGTCTGCTATCTCAACTTTTATGTTTCTTCTATTATTATGTTACTTACTGGAATATCTCGGTCATCCGTGATTTTTAGGATTTGTTAGCAATTTTCTTGGGCTACATTTTATTTTTTGTTGAGATTAAAGTGTGAACTGTTACGAGTTTTTAAAACTAGATATAATCCATATTTCTTTTTTTCTTTTCTCTTGTTGGGCAAACATCTAATTATAAGAATAACTGAAGTAAAGTGGGGAATTACTGACATTTACTTTAGTGTCCAAGTACCCATTCACTTGCACCTCGGACGGCCTTAAGAATGCCAATGCATGCTGCAATCAACATATCCCCATTGGGCTCGAACAACATAAAAACAACGGAAAAGAGTACTATTGATACGAGAAAAGGAAGACAATAGTAATTATTAAAATATTAGTCAAACAGCAAGTTGGTAGCGTTTATGCCGCGAAGCAAAAGGTCACCAAACTCAAAATAAAACTTGCATTATTTGAAAGGCGCCTTAGAAACTGCATCTAAGACTTACAAGTTTATATTGGAAACATCCCAAGACTTTATTTATTCTGAACATCGCTAGCACAATATACTTGCAAATTTTTCGATATGTGCTGTCATTTGAGAACTATGAATAAAATATCGCAGTTTGAGTCACGCTGTAACTCTGTAATACATTCATGACAGGCGTATAAAATACTATTACATTATTTACGTTAATTCTAGTCTGTGTACTGGGCTTTTCTCTTGTTTTTGAAGCCGTTAAGTTAGTTTTTTGGGTTCTGTACCAAAAGGGTGCCAACTGTAGGTGACTCACATTATATTTACAATGTGTACATAATATATTTATACGTCCTACACTAATGAACACAAACACACAATATACATTATTCTTATAAACATAAAACACTAAACAATAATTAGTAGAATTTATTATAATACAGTATCGCGTATCGTACGGTCCGTCCGTCATTAATATAACAGCAGTACACTGGATATGCGCGCCGCCTGCTGAGTCCCTTGGTCCAAGGCGCGTGAAGTTACATGCGCGCACTCATTCCTTTCCTTCATCGCGCGCACATTCGCAAATTAAGGGGCCTTCAGTCCCGATCTACCCGAGACGTTGGACGCACGCTCGATTGCGCTATTTTAGCGATCTCGATATACCCACGCTAAATCGCTGTGTTGCTTTTATTGAACTTTTAAATTCTTAGTTGAGTTTCAAGTTCTGAGTTGAGCTGCACGATTTTTGACAAATGCGTGCACTGACTGGACAGGTCCGCTCAATCTGTGTGGTTCTTTACTCAAAAGACCATTTCAGACACCAATCTACATGGTCTTCACATTATCTGACCAAGATTATGTCTGGACTTTAAAAGAGACTGTGACCTCTGAGTTTGTTTCGGCCTTTCTTCTCAGAGTAGGCAGATAGGAAACGCCGACCTCATCTAGTTTAAAAAAATATGATTGACATGTAAAAGTGTTTGTACAAACCTACTTACAGAAAATAAATCATTTATCATTTATCACTTAATGTTTGTGCAAACACGCTCGCTATTTACTGTGCCTTCTTAGCGTTATTTCAAACATTGTTGTGTAGTGTGTGGAATATTAAAGTGCTGGACTACCGACTGGACTATCTTTTTCTTCAGACCCAGTACGTCTACCCTCACACACCTCGACTTAACCAAACAATTATTACTAAGCCTCCGCTGTCCGTCAGTTTGTCTGTCTGTCAGCAGGCTGTGTCTCGATGAACCGTAATAGGTAGACCGTTGAAATTTCCCAGAGTGTGTATGTATTAAACTTTTCACTTGGGCAGTCTTATAAATTTTTGTTGCAACAGTCGACCCAAACTTTAATATAAAAAAAATAACCTACCCCCAAAAAAACAAACACTTCAAAGTGAAAAATCACTTTAATTTCGGAAGTCGGTGTCAAAAAACGAAAATGTGGAACCAACGATACCAGCTTCCAAAATTAAAGTTATTTTTCACTTTGTAGTATAAAAAGTTTTTATTTTTCACTTTTTAGTTGTACCTACCCCCACACAAATTCACTTAACACTACTTACCTACTATGTAAATATCAGTGACAGGAAGTTATTAAAAGATCAGCAATATAAACTATGTGGAAAAAAATCGTATTATTGAAGCTAACTAAAAACTACCCAAGCAAAGTTAATCAAATTTTATATGGGACCACCCTGAGGCATACTGTATCCAATAAAAACAATACTTAGATATATAATTAGAAGGGCGGGCGTTTTGGGGGACTGTCTTTTGTAATTTTGACGTTCGTAAAGTGCTAATTCTCAGCCTAGTTTGAATAAATGACTTTTGATTTTGATTTTGAACTGAAGCCAAGCTAAAGTGCATTGAAGAATTAAAGACACTGACTAGAACAATCATCAAAATTCACATAGAAATGGCGGTGATGCAGTACATTTATGCATATAACTTCGTACATAGGAATAATTACCTAATGCATTATATACTAAAACCTGCCTGAAAGTAACTAGTTCTCTCTCATCACTTGCCTAGCCTTTTCCCAACTATGTTGGGGTCGGCTTCCAGTCTAACTGAATACCAGTATTTTACAAGGAGCGACTGCCTATCTGACCTGCACAACTAAGTAACTGGGTAATACGATACCCCTTGGTAAGGCTGGTTATCAGACTTTCGGGCTACTAACGACCCGTAACGACTGTAAAAGATCCATTAATGACAGCTGGGACCAACGGCTTAACGTGCTGTCCGAGGCAAGGAGGCGTCTTGGTATGTGAAGATGGTCACCCATCCACAGACCAACTGCGGCAAGCGTAGCTTAACCTGATCGATCGACCCGTGCGGCTGTTATTACTTAGCCACAAGCCCCTCCTAGTTCTCACAATTTCCCCTAAAACTTTTATGATTCGAATGGTCACAATTTATCACCGATATCTGCACCCTAAAAAACTTGGCCCATCAAACAGTATTCTATCAAAAGGCTTTAAAGAGTGCTAGCATGGGCCATTGTATGCAGAAGCCATCAGGTTATAAACCATGGAAGCTTTACACCCCACGATAAAATGCCAACAGTGAAAAGCGATATGCGTACCGTACGTAATTCTCGCATAAAACACACCAGATAGAAAACAACGCACAATATTCCAACGTAATTCTAAGTTTTAAGACTCACCTTGTTCCCATCTTGCCAACTTTGCCGACAAAATGTAAAGTAAGTATAAACGAGAGTTAAATTTTGCCAAACTGCCACATATAACGTTCAGAGCTCGTAAACAAAATGATAAAACAGTCGTATTTGGGGTGTGTTTGGTTGGTCGACGCGTCCTTTTAACTGATATGAAGGGACGTCAGCGTAACGTATAAAATCGTAGGTTAATTATTTTGTTCGCGCATCTTTATTGCCAATCTGAGTTTTTAAACATGTTGTTTTTGCCTCTTCCGCATTGCTTTGGGAAGTGGTGAGACATTGGTGTTATCAAGCTGGTAAGGAAAAACTTTCTTTAGTTTCCTATAAAAAAACTAGTTTAAAAAATTATTAAACATTTTTGGTATCATAATTATGATGGACTGAATGGATGGAGTGAATAATGATAGGGTTAGAAAGGGGCTGACTACCGAGATGACTACTAGAAAAGTATGGACGAAAAAGTCATGTTGCGCCGACCCCAAGTACTCGTAAATTGGAGTGATGATACAATGATTATACGAGTACAGCTGAGTAATTTTTAAGTTTTTCAGGATCATATTTTCATAAATATTATTTTAAATATAATCGAGAGGGGCCCGTGGCTAAATAATAACAGCCGCACAGGTCGATCAGGTTAAGAAAGAAAAAAAGAAAGAAAGAAAGAAAAAACGTTTATTCTGCACAAACAAAACGCACGTTACAAATAAAAAACAAAATAATAATGAAAAATAAAAAAAAAATGAAAAGACAAAATATACAACGTAGCCAAAAGCCTACTCAAGCGCTTGATGTCAGGGCCAGGGACCAAAGACAACACATACATTAATCAAGATGCGCCCGCGACAGCGGCAGATGACAACTAAACAATAACATAATAACAATCAAAACAAACTGAAAAAAAAAACTACTTTTGTAACAAACAATAATAATTATAAGTATAATAAGCCGTGCGTTTAAGCTACGCTTGCCGCGGTTACCCCTCCGTGCCTCGGAAAGCACGTTAAGCCGTTGGTCCCGGCTGTCATTCGTGGATCTTTGACAGTCGTTACGGGTAGTTAGAAGCCCGAAAGTCTGATAAGCAGTCTTACCAATGGGTATCGTATTACACAGTAACTGGGTTGTGGAGGTCAGATAAGCAGTCGTTCCATGTAAAATACTGGTATTCAGCTGCATCCGGTTAGACTGGAAGTCGACCCCAACGTAGTTGGGAAAGGCTAGGCAGATGATGATGATTTTCGTAATATTACATTATGACATAAGTGCGGTAAGTTGAAAATTACAGCTGAGGCGATATTGCTAGCCCGAGCCGTAGATGAGGGATATAAGAAAACAGAGGCTGTAATTATCAAACCGCACGTATGTCATACGACGTTTTATAACACATTTGTGAGGAAATAAATAAAACTCGGACTTTCTTAAACGAATGAATCTTTCTAATTAATTTATTTATTTTTTTAATTTTTCTTTTTATGTGCGCGCATCAGCGTCTTTTGTTTATGGCAAAGGCACAAAAAACAGCCAGTATTACTAATAAAGTAAATTAATACTTTTATGTTTTTGTTACAGATAAATGGTTGTAATTAATTGTCAACATTAATTAAATTAAAGAATTAAATGTTTATTTATTATATTTTATCTCCCAAAGTTAATTTTATTTATAAAATGTTGACCACTTTTCTGATATAAAAACTCTTTGGTAAGATTTAAAAAGTACCGTTCGTTTTAGACGGAGCATCTTGATAAACCGTGCGCTTTACATTACAATTACGCACAAGTACGTAATGAGATACATTACGATATTAAAATTGGTGCAGTAAGAGACCTTTTACGAACAAATGTGTTATAAATATTATTACATCGATTTATAAATGAAGGCCACAAATTCGTGTATCAAAACACATTATTATTTTTTAACAATTTTACTTAAAAATATTAAACAATATAAAAAGCAATTGAGCCTGATACCGGAGTATCGTCGTTACTTGTTAAAAACTACCCTCAAGAGCGCCAAGAAAGAACGATACTCAATGAATATTTTTTACAAGTTTTCGTTGGAAAATATTAAAAGTTTCAAACAAGCTCAGGTCTATCGAGCCGAACTATTAGGGAATTGTTGAATTCGTGTAATAAAAAATTAAATATGCTTGGCGGACTTTCAGAGAGATAAAATCCTACTATGTAAGGCAATATTACTTATGAAAGAATCACTTTATTGTAGATTATGGTTGTACTTTATTGGTAAACTTCCGAAATTACACTATTTCTTTTAAGTTTACCAGTAAAATACTGTGTTAGGTCTTAAATTCCCCCGGCTCACCGCGTCGCCTCGCCTCACCTGCAAGCGCCTTTACTTCGTTTTCATTTAGCGTTCTGTCTTTTTTCTTTTTGCTCGGGTCCTAATGGTTATATTATAATTATAGCCTTCCTCAAAAGTTGAGCCACGAGTATCAAATGCAAAAAGGTTTTTTTTTTTTTCATTCCGATGGGTAGTTCCAGAGATTGGCGCAACAACCAAACAAGCAAACTCGTCAGCTTTATTATTAGTTTATATTAGAAAGGTATAGCTGATTATTGTTAAACTTCATTGGCCAAGTTCCGAAATTACATTATTTCTTTTAAGTCATGCCACTAAAATGCTGTGATAAGTTAGATTAAAGGAGGGATGGGATTAAGAAGGTGCCTTCTGAATTACGCTTACATGGCATCACACCTGTCTTTCCCAAAGGCGTTGACAGCGATACAAAGCACAACGCGAATGATATAAATAAAAGTATTTCGTTTAATATTATATTATGATTGACATAGTCTATCAACAATCTGTCAGTCACAAATATGTAAAATTAATTGCTGGAATTTTTCAACCATTGACAAAAAGAAAAAAAAAATTAATGATTGACATAGTCTATCAAGAATCTGCCAGTCATAATCATGTAAAATGAAATGCTGAATGTTTTCGACCATTGCATAAAAATAAAATAAATTCTCATTAGAATGAACTGGCACGTCTGACGAAAATTGTGTGAATATCTTCAATATGCTTACAAAACATTTTTCTTGCGGTACCTATGCGCCATTTTAGCCTACAGCTGTTAACACTAGATAAATCTGATAATACAATATCCACATTATTCCTTAAACGCTAAAGTCCGAATCGCTGTACGCATAATTTTCTTGTAAGTACCTATAAATCTTAGAAAGTTCAATACAGCGGAATTTCTAGTTTTATGTTCTCGTGAATGTTCTTCGAAATTTTATTATGAAAGTATATTTATTGGGTTAGAGAATTAACAGGGCTTTTATTAGACGAATCTGTTAACGAGGTAATTTTTACCCGACTGCCCCAGACGGAGAGTAATCAATAATAATATTATAACGACGTAAAATTTGTTTGTTAATTTGTACTCGTATGTAGAGGGTAATCTCTGGAAGTAAAAGTCAGATTTGTTTTTCTATAGGAAGAACGCCAATCGAAACCGAAGTGATTGCGCGGGCAGGCGATGCGATGCGACGGGGTGGGGCAGGGGAACAAGAAATTTCACGCGAACAAAGTCGCAAACAGAAGCTAGTCTTTATTATTCGGAAACAGCAGATAGCTGTTTAAATAATGATCAATGGGAGAGAAGAATAAGTGTCGTTGTGCAGAAACTTTGCGGCTGCTTTGCCCGTCCAATTAGTAAGCTGAGAAAAATGGATTGTCCTGCAGTTTGTAGCATCCCGGAGCTTTGTTTGTGCACAATTTTGATTATAAATCTTCGTATAATTTACGAGCTTTGAAATTTTATAAAACAACGATGTTTTCTTATAGAAGAGCACTGATGGCCTAGTTTTAACTGGCATGACTTACGATTTTTAGGTCGTAGTTTCGAACTCAGTCCACTACTGGACATAGGCCTCTCCCAGACTGCGCCACAACACCCTGTCCTCCGACTTCCGCATCCAGTCTACCCCAGCTACCTTCTTTAGGTCGTCCGTCCATCTAGCTGGGGGGCGACCCATACTTCGCTTGCCGATACGCGGTCTCCACTCCAGGACTCGTCTGTTCCACCAGCCATCGGCCCTTCGACAGACATGGCCAGCCCACTGCCACTTCAGTTTGCTTACAACAGCTATGTCGGTAACTCCGGTTCTTTTCCGGATAATTTCATTCCATACATGTCATGACATACAGTGCTGAAACGTGGACACTGACGGTAGGGTCCACAAATTCAAGGTCGCTCAGCACGCTATGGAGCGAGCGATGCTCAGAGTCTCTTTGAAGGATAAAATTAGTCGGGCGCTTTACTTTGTGTATATTATTTCATGACCACCACTACCACTCTCAAAACGGTGAAGTAAAACGCCGTGAGGAAACCGGCATGTCCTAGAACCAAGAAAAGACATGACAGAAGACACGTGACTTGTACCAACCCGCACTGGGCCCGCGTGGTGGATTACGGCCTCATCCGTATCAATGAGAGGAGGCCTGTGTCCCTGCAATGGCATTAGTATAGGCTGATCGTGCATGTTATGCACTTACATAAACTCATCAAACATCCCACAGTTTAGGCAGAAATCACAGAACGCCACCTGCGACAGTCCTTACGTCTTCCTTTTGCCTCGTTTACGTTCTTGCATCTAGTTATACACCCACGCCGGTCGTGAGTACTACGCACCACCACCTTACATTTACTTTGATTATTAATTTGTTTTCAAAATCGGTTAAGCTTTTCAAGATTTTTTTTAAGCGCTTTCTAAATGTGTAATAAGTATTATTATCTTAGACAGAATTTTCGAACATTCTTTTGACCCTTTCGATGGCGATCAGGAATGTGTCGTTAAAAAACTCTTTTTCCAAAATTTCAAAGGAAGTAAGTCGCAATAAAGTACCCTAGCAATTACAGCAAACTCTATAAAAGGTCTATCTATACACGAAATCCCTTAAGGGATAATTGTTTTTATCATTACGAACAACTTTTACTATGGGACCAAACCTGAAATCGTGAAAAAAAATCATCTGTTCCTTACATTTATGTTCGCATAACTCGTCAAAATGTATGGATCAGTACATTTTTTTTTTTTGCGATTTCACGTTTTGTCAGTAAAAGTTGATCATAATGATGCGTAAAATGACCCCTTCAGATATTTCGTGTATGAATAGATAAACCTTATATATATACAAACTTTAGATAATAAATCTTTATGTAAAAATACCCTCCATTTTATGTGTCGTTACGATCTGATGTTACAGTTTGCGCCCCTTTCAAGGGTAGGGGTTGAAGATCTAAGGGATGAACAGGCAAAGTGGTATATATGTCGCAGGATAGTTGGAAGAATCGATTTTTTGTGAAAATTCTAGGATATTTACAAAAGACCTGACTTATGGAAACTGGCAAAAGATTTTCATAGTAACGCGACCTAATGCAATTTTTGCAAAAAGACAGTGTGTCTAGGACAGTTAAAACTTGAACCCCGATTGGCTAATCTAAGAGTCAATTCAGAAAATCTTTATGCTGGTTGGTCAGAATATGGCTCAAATGGGGCTGGTAACGAATAAGCGCATCCGTCAGTATAAAAAGTTCTTATCAGCCAATCAGCGTTCATACTCATCTTTGTGGTAATCCTGACATTAGCTTGTATTATTATGAAACATACATAGAATAAAATAAAAACTTTCTTCAACTCAGCCTGTTGCAGTACACTGCTGGACATAGACCTGTCCCAGGCTGCTCTACAAGACCCTGACATTCTGCATCCAGTCTGTCCCTGCCACTTTCTAAATGTCGAAAAATAAACTTTTTGGGCTTCCAACAATCTAGTCTTTTGAAAAACTCCTAGGATATTTTGGGAGGTTCGATTTTTCTTATAAGCCTGCGACATATATATGAAAAAAGTCGGTCAAGTGAGTTAAACGTGCTCAGTGAATAGATTCCGTACTGTTAGTCGCGGGGGCTGTGTGCGGGGCGCGTAAAACTAAGATGTTTCGAAGCCGTGTTTATCATACTATGTGCACATTGTTATGTAAATGGGGCAGTTGTTTAGAAATTAGGGCTTTAGGGTTGAATTAGACCTTTATAACGTAAATAATAGGATTGGCGAAAATTGCTTCCGAAAGATAATGGCTTATTAACTGTGAGTTTTCTTTTACCTAGCTCAAACCCTAGGAAGTGTACAAGAGTTTCTTTATTACCACGAAGTCGTGTTTTTCAGCCGTTTATGAAAAACTACTGTTCAATAGGAGATAAATGCATGGAATTTGACGTTGGACTGATAGTAGATACGCGTGGAACAAGTATATAAGTTTTTGTGGTAAAACCCTGGATGTTTTGGTAACTGCTTTATCAACTTTTGTTCAAAAAGTTTAGAATTTCAGTTTGATTTGAAGAAATGGTGTTTGGTTTTGGTCGCCGTGAGTGTACAATGTTTTTATTTTCTTAGTCCTAATAACAGCCGATGCCTGGAAGGTCATTCCTGTAGTTAAATACGTTCAAAATGTAGCCGCAATCTCACCTCAGCGACAAAAAGAGTCAAAAACTAGTAAAAAATGTTTGGTAATCACAAGTATTTTTGACAGATTGAGACTGAGATTATAATGGGAATATTTTAAAAAATACGAGAAAACAACATTGTTCGCTGTCATACACAAAAAAATATTACAAAACATTCAAATGACAACTTATCAAACGGCTATTTGACAAAACAACGGCTATTGGAAAAAAACAATGGCTATTTGACAAAACAACGGCCATACGTCACAAACACAGTGGATATTACAACGTAAACTTTAGTGAATTTCCCGCTACAATGGTTTCATATATGCTGTTACATACACTCGGCTTTCTAGCTTAGGGCCCTTATGGGGAGCTCATAAAAATGATAGATCACTATGTGGTTGCTCTTTATACACAGTAAGGTAGGAATTCCCCTTTTATCGTATTTCGCTCAGTACTATATTGGATGTTCGAATTCAGAAGGTACGCCTTTAATGTAGCGTGGCAGTATTTTGATGGTAAATTGCTGTGGAAGAAAGATTTATATAACAACATCTGGATGGCAAAAATACGTATTCTATAAGGCACTACAGATCACTAAGGGGCACACGTAAATACCGAAGTAACCGACATAGCTTGCAGAGTAAGCAAACTGAAGTGGCAGTGGGCTGGCCATGTCTGTCGAAGGGCCGATGGCCGGTGGAGCAGGCGAGTCCTGGAGTAGAGACCGCGTATTGCCCAGCTAGATGGACGGACGACCTAAAGAAGATGGCTGGGGAAGACTGGATGCGGAAGGCGGAGGACAGGGTGTTGTGGCGCAGTCTGGGAGAGGCCTATGTCCAGCAGTAGACTGCGATAGGCTGAGTTGATTGATTTGATTGACACGTAAATAATTCATCATTATCACCTGCCTAGCCATTTTCTTAGTATGTTGGGGTCTGCTTCCAGACTGCCTCTCTTATGTCCACAGCCCAGTTACTGGGCAACACGATACCCCTGGTGAGACTGGTTGTCAGACTTTTGGTCTTCTAACTATTCTTAACGACTGCCAAAGATCTCTGAATGACAGCTGCTACTCCAAACAGCGGGGTAATTGAGTAACACCCTAACAGTAGGAATGACTTTAATTTCTACAGTTCAACAACATTCATTTGAATGCGTTAATGTAAGTTGAGCAAACAATTTTTTTCGAATATATGAAGCAATAGTTTATCAATACGTACAAAATGATTGTTAACGTTACGCAATTAGGGTTCCGCATTTGCTGTGTTTTTATTTTATGTCGCATCAAATAGAGAATCTAGTTTTAACAATTAACAAAGAGTCGGAACCCGTGTAAACAAAAGTGAAAAAGTACTGATGTGGTAACGAAACTGTTGGCTGTTTGCTTTTAATTAACAAACAGTTTGCCGCGAAACAAGGTACGAACTATTTTCGTTTTTTGCTTGAATATACTTACGCCAAGTTTTTCAGCACACGGTGTTGAGGGGTATTTTAATATAATAATTATTATGTAGCTATACATACAAGTTTTCTGAATTGCTAGAAGTAATAGAAATAAAAGTTGTATTTTGTGAAAGAATGTTTTATAAAAAAAAAAAAACAAACAATATACCTACCTACTCGTATTATGAACTGTAAATTTATGTTTATTTAGAAATCTTAAATACACTATACAATGTAACACTAATATAATATATTATCCACATGTAGATATAATAACCTCCTGAGTCGGCCATATTTATACCTCAAGATGACGGAACGGCGATGTCGGAAAGACCGGTTGTCCTTAATAACGGACAAAAATTTTATATGCAAAAAAAACAACCGACTTCCAAAAAAACACTACAAAGTGAAAAATAATTTTAATTTTGGAAGTCGGTGTCGTTGGTTCCGCATTTTGGTTTTTTGACGACTTCCGAAATTAAAATTATTTTTCACTTTGTAGTGTTTTTTTGGAAGTCGGTTGTTTTTTTTGCATATAAAATTTTTTATTTTCCACTTTTTAGTTATATCTACCCCAATCAAATTCATATAAACACTACTTGCTATGTAAATATCAGTGACAGGAAGCTGCATCTGCGTTTATAGGGTATAGACGTGATGTTATGTTGTGCGACTGCGTAATTATTATTATCATAAAAAAAAATTATAACCTTTGTAGTGAGTACAGGCGTGATATTATGTTGTGTGATGGTGTAAACAATGCTTAGATATGCTATAGCAACAATCGCGGTTAATCTGCTGTTATTTATTGAAGAGTTCCCCCGATTTCTACAAGATCCCACCATCAGATATTGAAATGGTGACAATGGGACCACACGGGAAGCACCAGCTTTCAAATAAAAAAAGAATCATGAAAATCGGTTCACCCAGTCGGTTATTATGAGGTAACAAACATAAAAAAAAAAAAAAAAAAAAAATACTGTCGAATTGATAACCTCCTCCTTTTTTTGAAGTCGGTTAAAAATGGGAGATGGTCCTAAGTCCTGAGATTAGGCATATAACATTTGAATTCTCATTGGTTGACTAATCACGTGTAGCAGCGCCGATTTTTAAACGAAAAACTAATATGTTTGTATGTTAGGAAGTACATCCGGTTATTACAAATGTATTCAGGACTTATATATATATATATATATATAATATATATATATATATAATATATATATATATATATATATCATGTGACATACGATAATTTGTCCGTTATAATGACCGTCGTTATGTGTCCGTTATAGGAACTCAGGAGGAAAAGGAAAAAATGGAGCTGATTGGGCATCAAACTCGTATTCATTTATTCAGTGGAGAATGCTGACAGATGCAAGCTGTCACTTTGTAAAATTACATTTTTAAAGCCAATAAGGGGGTAACATAGGGTGTTCAAGTATGTCAAAGGCGGATGAAGTCGCTGGGAAAGTGCCAGACTATACTTTATACAAATAAATAAAATTTAAGTGTCTGTTTGTAATCACACTAATATTATAAAGGCGAATGTTTGGGAGTGTGTGTGTGTGTATGTTTGTTATTTCTTCACGCTCAAACGGCTGGACCAATTTTTATGAAATTTGGCACACAGATAGTTTATAACCGGGATTAACATAATAATATAAAAAAGTTTTATCCGGATATTCCCACGAAATCGAAACTTATACATAATAAAAAGTTTTACTAAACGCATAATATGAAAGGGTATAATTGAGAGAGGTTTGTGGCTAGTAGCAATAACAGCAGCTCGTGTATTTTGGATATTGGCCCACGAATAGCATGAGTGTGCGGTAATTATGCAATAAGTACCCAATTAACATAATATCGCTTGATCTGCTAATCGGATATTACCGTTAATTGAAGTGTCAATCAATCATATATTTGCTACTTGTGCCTCGAATTCTAAAACGACATTAATTTTCAACGGAGAATTATTTAATTACTTAACAAATTAACTATCAACTTTAATTGTCCCTTTGACAGTTGTATTCATCACTACTGCTCTCAAAACGGTGAAGGAAAACTAGAACCAAAAATTCGAAAACATAATATATGACATCTACCAACCCGCACTGGGCCCGCGCTGGCAGATTACGGCCCACTCCTTCTTACCGAGAGGAGGCCTGTGTCCCAGCAGTGAGCAAATTATAGCTTGATTGATATGGATGTCAGGTTACGTTTGAAAATGCTTTTAATGACTTTTTACCTTCAACATTCTAGGCGTTCTGATATTAAAACCAACCGGTCGATTCTGGAAAAATCTCACCGTGATAACTAAGGTGAAGTGAGCGTAGAGTGAGCTGTGAGTCATGCTGATGCTAGGAATTGACACTATTGGCGACTCACTCCACACTCACTACCCAAATTAAGAGATGAGATGATTACAGAATCGCACGGCTGTTCTAACTTTAGCTTAGATTTTCAATTACATTTTATTGCTTAGGTACATCTATATCTGTATTTGTATGTCGAAGTACACAAATACACAGAAATAGCAATAAATAATTATTAAAGAAGTCGTCTAACCGCAATATACTCGTAAAATAAATTTTGTACTTACACAAAATACCTCGCGTGGCGTAATGCGAAAACTTTTACTATAGTACCGCCATCACGGAGGAAAGCAATAGAATATCAAGGAAGTTTAGTAATTTAATGTTAAACAACTATGTTTTGGTCATGTTTGGTAGATATGTGTCTTAAGTAATTATTTTGAGGGTCGGTATCATAATTATGTGCCTATAATTATAGTGATTACAGGTAAATGATGAAATCAAATTGAATCAAGCGTTGAATCATAAAAAAACCTGTATTTTACATGGAGCAACTGCCTATCTGATCTTTACAACCCAATTACTAGGTAATACGATACTTGGTAAGACTGGTTGTCAGACTTTTGGGCTTATGACGATCCGAAACGACTGTCAAAAATCCAGGAATGACATCCGGTACCAACAGCTTAACGTACTTTCCGAGGCATGGAGGGGTCTTGGAATGTAAAGATGGTAACCCATCCACTAAATAACCACGGAAAACGTAGCTTAACCTCATCGATCGACCCGTGTGGCTGTTAGTGTGTGCGTACAAAATATAATGAAGTCTCATTAATCGAAACTTGATAGTTTAGGCTGGAAGTTGGCACTGGTATCCAGCTGCATCTGGTTAGACTGGAAGCCGACCCCAACATAGTTGGGAAAAGGCTAGGTAGATGATGATGATGATGATAATATGATACAGGCTTGAGAATTGGACTGGGATTCAAAAAAACATATTAATTTATCGAAATATATATTTTGTTTTCATACTTAAAGATATTACCTATTTATTAAATAAAAAACGTAAAATGTAGTTTCTAGTTTACTTTTTATGTTATATAACATTATTTTAATAAATCTGACTAGACATTTTCATTCACGATATTTGGAAGTGCCTGTATTGCAGTCAAGTTGATTGGATGCCATTTTATAGTGTCCATCACACAGTATTTCATATAAAAATATATTTACTGGCACACGTAAATTCACAAATCCTAGAATATTCTTTAAAAAAGCAGAGAAAAGGTAATAAGGCAGACAAAAAATGATCTCTTTTTTCATACATGATAATAAACGGGAAGACTAAATCCACAATTCGTTCTAGAAAACAAAGGAAAACTCAGTATAAAAGTTTTAATAAAACAGTACAGGGTACTTCGGAGATCTCCCAAGGAGACCATGAAGCGTTATAAGTTGAAAGCATCGCAGTGTTTTAGCGTTCTTACGTTGAAAGTACACCGGCTACGTTTTGATATGGCAAACTAGCGACTTTGCATCTGTATCAAAAATGCGAAGCGACTCTAATATTAATTTAACAAAAATCGCGCCTGTTTCCCCAAACGATTAGACAGAATTACCTAATACACCCACAGTCCGCCATTTATATTCAAAACCCATGTAACAGGGGCGGAGCCTGTTTCAATCATCCAGTTACAAATCTAGACTACAGCCTGCTACTGAGAAATTCCAAAAAGAAAACCCCTGTTACACTTTTTTCGACTTGAGAATCGAACCGAAGACCTTATGCTCAGCAAGTTGCAAGTCAAGACCTTATACCAACAAGGCCGTTATATTATTTTATTTCTATGTAACATCATTAGACCTAAAACGTCTAAATTTCAATGGTTCTATAGTACATTTTTCACCGAGAGGAGAAAGTGACCGATTACCGTCGAGGGTGTCGTTTGAAGCCCGAGCCGTAGGCGAGGGCTTTAAAACACCCGAGATCGGGAATCGCACTTTCTCTCGAGTGATACATAGTGCTTTATACTACACCTACGAGGAAAATAAAAAACGAAATCTTTATTTTACTTTCTACGAAAACTGAATCCTCAAACAACACACAAATTGGAAATGGCGCCAATGGCGTCTGCAATTTTCACATGTTCTTTTTTCAAATTGTTTATCCTGCCGCCGCAGGGTCGCACTGCCAGCCCGACACCATCCAACACACAGCTAGTGGCCAGTGTCATTTTGCGAACTTAGAGATAAAAATTCAAAACTTTTTGGCTTTTGATATTTAGGTTACCGGCGCATAGTCTTACCCAAAATTAAAAAAGAAAAACCACGTAAGAAATGGATTTTCATACACTTTTCTCTCCCGCTCAGATGCGTTTTCTCCCCGCATATTTGTTCGATATGCAATGACGTACTTTCTACCGTAAATTTGATAAAGTATCAAGGTACTTTCTAAGCAGGTGTAGTATAAAAGAAATTTTCTCGTAAATGTCTTCTATTCCACATAGACAAAACTTTGATTTTCCAGAAGATAATTATGATAAGACCTCCAGTATAAAAAAATGTAAACTAAATTAGATTTGACTCGTACCTACATGGCTTGAATACGTGGTATTAATGTGTGTATGTAGACACGAGTTTAATAAGAAAACTTTTAGTCCTAGCGAAGAGATTATCTTGTCAGCAAGGTTGATGGAAAGGCTAGTCTGGCACCAATACGATCCTAAGTAGATTATATGAACACACGAGTAAAACAGATACTAACGGATGACTTAGTATTTTATTTTATTCTATTCGGGAAATTTACAGCTAATATAAAGAGTATTCTTATACATTTGAAGGCTATATATATTTATAGGGGCTTGTGGCTAAGTAATAACAGCCGCACGGGTCGATCAATCAGGTTAAGCTACGCTTGCCGCGGTTGGTCCGTGGATGGCGTCAAAGTCAAACCACTTATTTCAAATATTTACATAAAACGCACTTTTAAAAAGAAAAGAATGAAAATAAATTTATTTACGGTAAACATGACGAAGAGAAAGAACACAAACACAAAAAAAAAGTTGGGTGAAAATGTGTATATATCTTGAACGTCAAAATTTAGAAGAGTTTAGAGTTGATTCTAGTTGCCACTTCTAAAAGGTAGTTTCGTATGCAGAATAATAGACAAGAAATCCTAAGTAGGTATCGTCACATCATCTATTTCTCAGCTTACCACAAATCTAACTACTTCTGTTTTCAATCCATGTCTCTAGCTTTAAACTGCAGCTAAAAGTATTGTGTCTGCGATGGTTATGTACAGACGCCAGCATATCAAGCTACTACAATTCGTCAATTTTTTAAATAGATTTTCAACTTCATCGCTAGAATATAAGGTGCACAGTCGATTGGGAAAATTTGACAGTTTCGGGTAGCTTGATGTGCTGGCGTCTGTACCTACGCTGCTTTTATAGTGACGAGTTGGCAAACTGGATAAGATAGTTTCTACCTGCATTATACTTTGTTAAGTGGAGTTGAATAGTTTATCTGGTAGGATCTGTGTAGTAACGATGTTTGAGGACTGGACGCTGCTGAGCTAACTTTTGCATTGCTCTGAAAATTTTCTACTAGGTTTTTTGTTCCATTTATTTGCAAAGTTTTCAGTGAAGGAAAACATCGTGAGGAATATACTTCTAAAATCGCCAACACAGGGAGCAAGCAAGCGTGATCAATGCTCTTAGTTTCTCTGTATTGTACGACTCATAATGCAAAGTATTAAAGAGTGCTTTGCGATCGATTTTTTTTTTGCCTCCTTTCTGCAACTGTTTCTACTTTCATATTCCTACTAGTACACAGAACCTACTTATTTTATATACCTCTGTATAGATTATTTAATGGAAATGAATTCTTAACTTTTCAAAAATTGATTTAGTTATGTCATTAAGGTCGCCTTTGTACCTTTTTGTTTGCGAAAATATTAAATATATAAATAAATTTAATGCAGTAGAAAAGAAAATTAAATCAAAATTTTTCTAAAAACATAGTAGTTTGTGAAAAAATCAATTATTGTGTCAGTTTTTTTTTAATAGATTCGTTTTACTAATAGGATGAACCCTGATGAAAATGGCTCTTATTCAAAGTAGTTTAATTATTTTTTTTTTTTTTAAAACGGAGCCCCTGAATAGGAATTTTGCCTGTATTGTGGGTGCGTTTACAAGCATTTAAACTCACATATGCGCCACCGCCACTGCGCCACCCGTGCCGTCGAAATTATAATGAATAAAAAACGAATTAATGTTATATGTATATTTATGGTTTTTTACACAATCTAATGAGCATTATGAGACACACACATGAACTCACTCACTCACTTTTGGATTTTCCAATTTTTTTGAAAATATCTTTTACTTGCAATTTGGGGATGACAGGCGTGATGTTTACTTTTGATTTGCTTTGTCAATATTTGAAAATAAAGGCTTCTATTATAAAACTGAATTTCCCTTTCAATTTGGAACATGACATTGAATAAGGAACCTTTTCTTGGACCCTTTTCTTCTTAGAAATCAACCACTTGTAAACGCAGCAGTAGACACCATTAAGACCAAATTATAAAAATAAAACTGAAATACAAAACCTCTACAACTACCAAAAGGAATCGTTTAGGAACTGACTTCAATTGCTTACAACAGATGAGCCAGCAAAAACGTGAAACAATATAATTACACTAGCACAAGTATTCGGTACATACGTGACATACAAGTCAAGATAGCTCTCGAAGTCACGCAGTCTCCGTCAACTGTTACCATGGTAACCGTATGGGAAGGTACTTGTGTGACTGTTGAAGGCTCTCAATGTGATATTACAAGGTTTATCGTTATTAGATGATGATATATGAAAGATTTAGGCCTGATTTTTAAATAGTCAGATAATTTTTATCTGACGAATAATTATTGCTGTTTGATAGCTTTTATTTGGGAAATCTGTCAATCTGTCATATTTATTCTTCAATATATATAAGTTACCTGACTTAGGGCTGATTTTTGAATCGACATATAATTTTGGTTCGTGGAATAAAATTGACATCTTTGTATGGAAGAACTGTCAAAAATTCAAAATTATTCCTCCGACAAAGTTAAGAGGCGTTGGAAAAATCAGTCCTCAGTCAGTTATATAATTCAGCTGCATCCGGTTAGACTGGAAGCCGACCCCAACTCAATGCTACTAATACGTTTCCTCAGTTTTGCTTTATGGATAAGTCATAATATGGGGCAAATCAGCGTCAGGTGATACACCCTGTGCGGTCATCTGACATTATAAATAAAATAAATAGATAAAATCATTTAATTCGAGTATCATTGACTCATAATAGAAATAATACACTCACACAGTCACATTACATACACACACTACAAATTCAAATTCAATTCAATTCACAATAACAAAATAATAATTACAATTACATTACATTTACATTACAAAATAAAAATAAAATTAGGTTAATCAGTCGCATCAGCCTGCCACATGTCGCTGCGCTGTGTGTGCTAGTCGGATTCGCGCACAAAGGGTTCCGTCCCATTATCAAAAAAAAATAACGTTTGTTGCATAGGAGCACCCTTAAAGTTAGTATTTGTATTTGTTGAATACTAAAAAACAGAATAAAATAAATATTTAAGGGGGCTCCTACACAACAAACATATATCATATATCAACAAACATATATTATAGCGGCAACAGAAATACATCATCTGTGAAAATTTCAACTGTCTTACTATCACGGTTCATGAGATACAGCCTGGTGACAGATGGACGGACGGACGGACGGACAGCGGAGTCTTAGTAATATGGTTCCGTTTTACCCTTTGGGCACGGCACCCTAAAAACACCGTATTTTACCTCTACCTACTATGTACATTTACGAAAGTTGTTTATTTGTATACAAACACCCAACTCACTTCAAAAAAACACAACTGACTCTAATAGAATTAGTAGATTTCCTTATAAATTGCATATCCGATACCAACGCACCAAAATGTATAGTTTAAATTCGTTCTGTATGGCTATTCGAATTTATAATAAATTACCACATGGCTTGAAATGCCTTAATTTAAAAATGTTTAAGCGCAAACTCTTTGATTTATTACTGAATAAATGCTATTACTCAACGAACGAGTTCCTGACTGATAAAGAAATATAAAATATTGTTGAAATTTAAATTAAGCTTTAAGTAAATATCTGTACACCAGAAATGGTAGAATGTATGAGACTGTGACAGTCGCAACACCTTATTGTACTATATTTTTTTAAATAAACTGTTCTTTCTTTTTAAATCGACTATTATTTTTAAACACGAGTCCACGCCGACAAGTCACGAGCAAAAGATTGTCACTATAAGAATTTCTACGTAAAATATCCGACCGTACATTTTCAAACACTGTATTCGGTATTATTTATACACGCTTAACTGAACATTTGGCTCAATCGGATCGCGTGAATCTTCGATACACTCGGGGTCAAGAGAGGCACAAAATTGTCAGTGTAAATAATAAAAGGTAGATTTTGTTCCTTGCTTATTAAAACAGCTTGCACGTGGCTTCTTTATGTTCAGTCTTGAAGTTATGAGGTATACGTTTCAAGTTTTATTTTATTTAAGCCGCTTTTTGGATGTTACACGCCTGACACACTTGAAAGTAAAGCGTAATAAAACTAACTCAAACTTTACGCGTAGCTTGGGAATTTGCTACAAAAGCGTAGCTGTGACGTCATCTTGTCTGCTACGCCGTAGCATCAGCTACGCCATGCATCAATATGGAACATTGTGATTCTGAGTGGCCCGAACCATGTGCCGGTTTCAAAATAAACATAATATTTTGTTATGAAATAGGAGTACGTGATAGACGGGTACCTTTGTAGCTAACAGCCTTAGTTACTTGTTTCTATTTAAGTCGTCAAAAAATCCTTGAAAAACCAAAAATCTTGATTCAAGACCATTCAAATTTCTAAACGACTAAAGCCACGTGCAAAAGCTATTCTTGCTTGAAAATTCCAAGGACTTTTTTTTAATCTTAAATCTTTATTAATATCTCATTGGGCAAACAACTTTTTTTCATAAGAATTTGATTCTTTCATTACTACGTATCCTCTATTGACGAAATAGAAAGCGCTTGATCTGGGTGTGGTGAATATGCGGGCAAATGTAAGAGTGAGTTTTGAACTCATGACTTAGCAGTAGGTAGTCTTAGTATTATGGGCTCGTTCTTGACATTATCATCATCATCATCATAATTTCAGCTGAAAGACGTCCACTGCTAGACATAGGCCTCCTCCAAGGATCACCAATGCGACGGGTTTCGTGGATCTCGCATCCAGCAGATTCCTGCGGCCTTCATCACGTCATAAGTACATATTGAGGGAGGCCTTCTGACGCTAAGTCTTCCGGTACGCGGTCGCCACTCCAGAAACTTTCGGCCCCATCGACCATTCGTTCTGCGATAAGTCACGTAACTTCATCCGTGTTTAACCCGTGAGAAGGCGCGCCTAATTTTCTTACACGAGTAGGCGCGTGCGAGCAAATTGCTCACACTATCATAAAATGTTTATATTTTTAGTGTTTCTATATTTATTGGCTTATAATGTATTTAAATAAATAACACAAGGTTTAGTAAGTAAGAAAACAAGTATTTTAATCAAAACTATTGAACATAATAGCAACTTCTAACGCAAATAACAAAACAACCTAGTATTAATTAATTTTTTTGGCACGTTTCAGAAAAATCAAAATAAAAACTGTTCCATAACAAAAACTAAAAAGTGTTATTCATCCATTAAATCTACACTAATGTGCCTCTCGAAACACACTGAAAACATGTATTTTACATGTTCGGTGCAAAGTAATTGCTGGGCGCGTGATGAGCAAATTGCCGCACGTTGGTACATGGCCTCCACAAACGCCTTGCTGCGCGGTCGCAACGCCACTGAGCGGATCGAGAATTGCGTCAGGGGAGAGGGGGTGAATATTTAGGAAGGTACTTAAGTGCTTGAATTGGTGTGGCATGGGAAAGACAAAAAATTTTTGAATTAGATTTTTGTGTGAGCAAATTGCTCATAGCGCGCCTTCTCACGGGTTAACATGCATTCAAATAAATGCCATGTTTTCCTGTACGTATTGGCACACAGTAAATACCGTCAACTTTTTGCATCCATAGACAAAAGAGTACTTTCAAAAGTGTACTCATATCGCGTTCGTTTTTTACACTCAACTAGGCATTTAGCTCAACCATCGTATCGTGTGAATCTCTTACACCACGCATAGAATAACGAAACCGTGTAGAAGGGAAACTCAAGTAGGTACTCTTCTTTTGTGGGTGCGGTGATGCGACCGAAATTATAACAACAGTAATAATAATAAAAATAATTGATCAAGAGCCTGATTCAGAAGGCAGTAGTCCTCGATACGGCTCGCATTGTGAGGAGGTTCCTGTCTCTGGAGCCCTAACCACCGGTAGCTTGGACCCTACTCCCGTCACCGGCGGATCACTATTTTTTTATATTTTTAAATGTATTTTTTTCTGTACTTATATTATAATAAATATTTAAAAAATATAATAAAACTAGCAGACCCGGCCACGCGTTGCTGTGGATGAGGTTCTTGTTATATTACATTGTTGTAAATTATTCAAGGGGAACAGTAGAAGGACATCCATCATGAAGACCACCATGCATTATATGAAACGTTTGTATTTTTAACCGACTTCAAAAAAAGGAGGAGGTTATCAATTCGACTGTATTTTTTTTTTTTTTTTTTTTTTTTTTTTTTTTTTTTTATGTTTGTTACCTCATAATAACCGACTGGGTGAACCGATTTTCATGATTCTTTTTTTATTTGAAAGCTGGTGCTTCCCGTGTGGTCCCATTGTCACCATTTCAATATCTGATGATGGAATCTTGTAGAAATCGGGGGAACTCTTCAATAAATAACAGCAGATTAACCGCGATTGTTGCTATAGCATATCTAAGCATTGTTTACACCACCACACAACATAATATCACGCCTGTACTCACTACAAAGGTTATAATTTTTTTTTTATGATAATAATAATTACGCAATCGCACAACATAACATCACGTTCGTACCCTATAAACGCAGATGCAGCTTCCTGTCACTGATATTTACATAGCAAGTAGTGTTTATATGAATTTGATTGGGGTAGATATAACTAAAAAGTGAAAAATAAAAAAATTTATATAAAAAAAAACAACCGACTTCCAAAAAAACACTACAAAGTGAAAAATAATTTTAATTTCGGAAGTCGGTGTCAAAAAACCAAAATGCGGAACCAACGACACCGACTTCAAAAATTAAAATTATTTTTCACTTTGTAGTGTTTTTTTGGAAGTCGGTTGTTTTTTTTTATATAAATTTTTTTTTAACATAGCGACATCTATTGAATACTTACTCAATCCAGTCAACAGATATCGCCATCTGTTAGAATCGTTTGGAGCTAACAGATAATTTAGACAAATAATTTGCAATAAAATAATATTGCGACTATAAATTGAGATGTAAGCTATCCTATCTTTCAATTTGGATCAAATTGCACACGGTGTGCAAATCAAATTTAAAATCGGTTCAGTAGTTTAGGAGTCCATCGCGGACAAACAACGTGACACGTAATCATTATACAACGTGTAACGTTAAATGCGCAAAACCTGAAAATAGTTTGCTCAGAATAACGAGCAGAATTAATTGAACCACTTTTTAATATAGGTCACATTTTTTAAAAAAATCTTCAATAAAAACATTGCCGTGTCTATTTATTAATAGGTCAACCAAGCCAATGTCAGCGCGGCGCAGCAGCTCGGTGACGACTCCTCACTTGGTAAAGCGTCGTCACAGACGCAAGAAACGATCAGAATGGCCAGTAAATCTAAAACAGCATATAAAACTGTTACAATTTTTTTAATGACTTATTTTATGTCTGAAATAGGTCAATTGAATTAAAAATCAGTTGGGGTGTTTTAGGTTTCGCGCATTAAACGTTACACGTTGTATATAAAGATAAGATAAAGAAATGAATAAACGACATAATTATAATAATAATTAGTCCTCACCGCTCTGCTGTATACCGGAGCGCTTGCGTAAGCCAAAGCAAGGTCACCGAAAAAGGTCAAGCAGCTGGCTGATTGTTCGATTCTAAGGCCCCAAAACTATACAGGGTTATTTCAAATTGGCTAGCTTAACTCTATAGACGCGATGGATATCGATATCTAAACACAATAGATTATGTCTGGACTTTAAAAGAGACTGTGAGCTCTGAGTTTGTTTTGGTCTTTCTTCTCAGAATAGTCAGATAGGAAACGCCGACCTCATCTAGTTTAAGAAAAATATGATTGACATGTAAAAGTGTTTGTACATACAAACCTACTTACAGAAAATAAATCAGTTACCATTAATAAATAATGTATTGTTTGTTATTGTAGTATAGCTAATTAATAAAAAAAAGACATCGCCACTAAAAGGCATTTGCAACACTAGAAGCATCGCAGATGCATTGCCATTCCAGAAACAGAGCTTACAACACCGACACAACCGATATCATTCAAACCGATACAAAGTGACGTTAATTTGACGTTGACGGCACGGTTGACGCAGTGGTTAAAGCGATTGACTGCTGCGCTGCGTGTTGCGCGTTCAATTCCCGCACGTAACAAATATTTGTATGACCTAGAAGTGGTTGTTCCGGGTCTGGCTGTTGGTATATGTGACTTTAAATGTTTGTAAACGCACCCACAATACAGGAGAAATTCCTAGTGTGGGGCAATGTTTAAAAGAAAAGAAATTGCGAAAGACAACAGCATATAATAAAATAAATTAAAATCGTTTATTTGGAAAACAGGTTAAGATGGTTACAAAATGTGATTAGAGCCTTTTTTAAGCAAGATATGCCTGTGTTATGAGACTCCGCTCTTCCACAATACGACGTACATAATAACATTATATGAATGCAAGTATAACTTAATCTAGGATAGCTATGTAATTTAACAGTAGTAATGTAGTCAAAATAACTAAGTAGTAATTGTTCTAAGTATGAAAACAGTATACGTGCGAATAGTACTATGTTTATTCATTCATTCATTCATTCATTTTATTTCAGACATAAATCTAGTCCAAAGCTTTACACTCATTGGTACATTTAAATTATAAACTATTTTCAATTCTACTCAGATAAAAACCCAAAATAAATTGTGATTAATTAATTTTAAATATTCAACAAACTCATTAAAAAATAATAATAATAATTAAAATGGTCAAACAAGTTATAAAATGTCAGAATCGTATAAAAAAATAGTAAAATGTTAAATATAAAATTGTCGAATGTATAAAGTTACAAAAATGTCAAAATATTAACAAATAAACATTATAAAAATTGCAAACAAAATAATAATATTACAAACTAATAATACGAGTACTACTTATGTGCGTATGTCAATGTACGTGTTGAAGAAGTGTCTCAGTATCACAATAAGAAAGGTTTTTTAGACATTCACTTAATTTTTTTTGGAGTCGTAATAGGTTTTTGAGTAAAAATAAACGTGTTTATTTATTTTGTTACATAGCTAAGCAGACCGTTTGGTAAATTGTGTACTGGCAGACACGGTATATATACTTTTGGGACATAGACCCTCTCAGAGAGAGGGAATGGTCCGTTATCAAACACGCGAGCCCAGTGCGGGTTCGTGGATGTCACATGTCTTCAAATTGTTGGCTTTAGGACATGCCGATTTTCACCGTTTTGAGAGGACTGGTGATAAAATAATTTACAGAAAGCAAAATGCCGCTTCCACTGGGCCACCACTGCTCCAGACAACCGATACAGACGCCAGCACATCAAGCTACCCGATACTGTCAAATTTTTCCAATCAACTTTGAACCTTAAGCCTTGGCGATAACGTTGAAAATTTATTAAAGAAATCTGACAGATTATAGTAGCTTGATGTGCTGGCGTCTGTACATTGTTCACCGAGGGGGGAGAGTAACCGATTACTAACGAGGGTGTAGTTTGAGGCCCAAGGTTCAGCGGAGGGACTTAACACACACGAGTTCGGAATCGCACTTTCTTCCGAGTGATACATAGTGCTTTATACTACCTACACCTACGACGGAAAATAAAAGACATTTTTCTAAGTGAAGCTTACCTAGTTATATCAAAACTGTTACAGTTATTAAAACTCAATGTTCTTGTTTTGTCAGGGAGATTAATATTGGTTTGAATGATTAATATTGATGATTGCTGATAAAAAATGTCTTTTAGCTCATGCTATATTATTTACTAGCATCTAATTCGGAATTCCCGCTGTTTTAATCATATTACCCGTTTTCCCGTAGGAATGAAGCATTTTCCCGCTGTAAAAAGTAACATATGTTCATCAGGGATAATGTCGGCTTCTAATGGTAAAACAATTTTTCAAATCGGTCCAGTAGTTTCGGAGCCTATTCAATACAAACAAACAATCAAATCTTTCCTCTTTATAATGTTAGTGTAGATATTTAATTAGGTTAGCTATGGAATTACCTTAAATTGAATTAAAAACACAGCACGTTAACAATGGATTTTCATTTACTTCTTCTACCTGCAAAGTACAACAGTACTGACGTACTTTCTGCCTCATTTACAAAAAAAAAAAGGTTGACTGGTAGAAAATGCCTCAGGCATTAAGTCCGCCTTTGTACAGTACTTTTTTTACTTGTGCATAAAGTTTTAATAAATTAAATTAAATTAAATTAATATGGTAAGACTAGAGATGCCAATGCATTCCACCAGTTTCTATGACAAATGTTTTACTGTTCTGTACTGTGTGTTGTGTGCTGTTGTTTGTACTGTGTGTTTGGTTATGGAATGACTTGCCCGTGTCGGTAAAGCGTGCTCAATATTTGTCCACTTTTAAAATTATGAAAGCACTTCGTCTCTCCTTAAACATCATCATTAAATTTTCTTTACTCCTGTTTCATGTCTATTGTTATATGTATAAATTTATTTAGATAAGTATAATATAATGTATGTATTTATTCATTGTATCGTGTAAATGGTAAACCGCAGACTACCTACAGTATTTGTTTCTCCTTCCCTTTTCAATCCATCCAAAGGTTGTCTTTAAAAGATCGCTCTTAGCGAGAAGACCGCCCATTGTGTCACCCTTTGTAAAATTTATATATTTATGTCTGTAATTTATATGGTGTACATAATAAAGAGTATTCTATTCTATTCTATTCTAAGGTACTTTTCGAGCAGGTATAGTATAAAATGTGTTGCAAGCAGAAGTCTCGCATCTATCCGATTCTTATTTTATGCAGCACGCCAGTGTCGTACCCTCACATCCTACGCTTGTTTATCACGATTATCCAAAACATTACGCGCCACGATCTCTTGTTCGTAAAAAGGAACGAGGTGATAGCTCTTTCCTTAACGTTGCGTCGTCTTACGGCTATTCTAAGAAGGCACTCTGACATTTTTTATGGAGTTTTCTTCATTGAGTTTCGTCGCGTGTCTACCTATTGAATTTTTTGGAGGGCTGTTGCACGAGTACACGGTGAGGGTGTATTTAGATGGTATTTTAACATGATAAGTGGTTATTATTATTTTTTTTATTTTTATTCTATTTATCACTCGTTTACAATGTAGAAAATTTCGTGTGAAAAACTGCAACCTGGGTATAATACATCATAATAACTTCCAAGCTGGAAATATTTTTGCAAATGGTTGCGTTCTATTGGTTAAGGCCAACGACATTGCCTATTATGAAGTCATAAGTCGGTTATATGTAATTAATAACACCACTTTATATATTATAAGCTTTGCTTCAAGTTCAGACAAGCTAAAACGTCACAAAATGTATGGTTATGGGCAAAGATAACATGGAAATAAGTATACGATTAGCCAAGACAACTAAATGACTAACGGTCATGTTACCATCTGAACTTGCACTGAGGATAATTCATAAGAATGACAGCTAAATAATAACAGACGCACAGGTCGATCGATCAGTTTAAACTACGCTTGCCGCGGTTGGTCTGTGGATGGATCCATCTTTACATACAGAAACCCCTCCGTGCCTCGGAAAGCACGATAAGCCGTTGGTCCCGGCTGTAATTCTTAGATCTTTGACTGTCGTTACGGGTAGTCAGAAGCCCGAAAGTATGACAACCAGTCTTACCTAGGGGTATCGTATCAGCCAGTAGGTAATAGGTAACACGGGCTGGTGTCCGCAACTCCACGTCAATGCGCGTATTTTGCGTACGGATGTTATTTATTTATGTTATTTTACGTATCACCCAGTAACTGGATTGTGGAGGTCAGATAGGCAGTCGCTCCATGTAAAATGCTGGTATTCAGCTGCATCCGGTTAGACTGGAAGCCGACCCCAAAATAGTTGGGAAAAGGCTAGGCAGATGATGATGATAATATATATTATTATAATCGCATTGCTAGCAAATTGTAATGTTAGTTATAGGCACAAGTCATCTTCATTCTGGGTGTCATGTAATACTAACAAAGGATCATGTCTTGACATATGCAGTAATGTCTGCTAAGTTTTTTTTGCTATCACTAATCTGTATGTTCTTTTTGACCGGAAATTTAAAGGACTGTTCAACAGTGGGACGAACTCTGTGGTTTGATTTGTATATATGGTTTTAGTTCTACTCGTATAAGACTTGCCGCTTGCAATATGAACCATAAAGAAAACCAAATACTAAGAAAAATACATTAACCTTTGATTAAGAAAAATCTAATAGCTTGTGTTAAATATTTCGCAACACATTGCAAGAATTCTGAACAACAAATTTTGATTTTATCAACTTTATTTTTAGTCATAACACAATTAAACCTATGCAATTAATACGAGGCTATTTATAATGTACATCTTCATTTCAGCAGGCAAGAGCAAGAATGACATGGTGAATAAACTACCTTATATGGCCCTCTTGCGTGTTCATGGGTTATCCTAAATAAGTCGGAATTAGCAGGTAACTCAGTGTTAATAAAATATCATCTTGCGCCAGCAACGGCTACAGGTAAGCCTAGAGATAATCGTTAAAATATTAAACTCACCAATGTGGGAGAGTTAAGTCGCTAAACTCTGGGTTAGTGTTAGTAATGTCAAAATAAATTGACGTTATGAGGTATCGTTGAAACCGTTGGGGCCCGTGGCTAAATAATAACAGCCGCACAGGTCGATCGATCAGGTTAAGCTACGCTTGCCGCGGTTGGTCTGTGGATGGGTGACCATCTTTACATACCCGGACTCCTCCGTGCCTCGGAAAGCACGTTAAGCCGGTCCCGGCTGTCCTTCGTGGATCTTTGACAGTCGTTACGGGTACTCAGGAGCCCGAAAGTACCGTATTACCCAGAAACTGGGTTGTGGAGGTCAGATAGGCAGTCACTTCATGTAAAATACTGGTATTCAGCTGCATCTGGTTAGACTGGAAGCCGACCCCAACATAGTTGGGAAAAGGCTAGACAGATGATGAGGTACCGTTGCAAATTTATTTCGTATTTTATATTGTTCGACGTTGTAGTAAGTAAAAATCCGGTACTATAGCAACAGGCAATATAATGTTATTTAGTTAACTCCGTGCTTACAAACTTACACCACATTTATTTATTTAATCCGACTAAAACATGCAAGTTAACCTTTTACTACTTAAAATATCCTAATTTCCCAAAATCAGCAATTCATAAACAACTGAACATCATTTCCTTTTTCCTTCTGCGAACATAACTTATTCATACTGCAGCCAATCAATCAAACCTTCAAAAGGAATTCGTATGAAGGCCGAAGAAATCAAATTTCCGTCGACGTCGCGACGGCCAAGTTATTGGTCAAGCGAATATTCATACTCAAGTTATACGGAAAGCTATTTTTCTGAATATACAAAGCGATATTTTTGATCAACAATATGTATCAGAGGGATGGAAAAACGGAATAAATAGCCGTCAATATATTTAAAAGTAGTCGAGATTGTGTAACGTTCGGTGAGTTTATTGCGTTCGGTATGTTATGACTTGTTTCGACGTTTCTGATTGATGGTTTTGTTTCATCATTTATGTTGTTTCAGAATGATTTTGTTAGATGCTGCTATATAGGTTAAAAGATAATTGTATTCTCAAAAAATGCACAAACTCACTTAAGTACATGAGAAAAATGCTTAAATTATATCGCTATCTTGGGGTAGAAAGGTAGTAAAAGACATAAAGGGTTTATGACTTTTACTACCTTTCTAACCGAAGGTAGCGGTATAAAGTTCATCACAGACGTCACGGTAGCAATTTTTATACACCCATCCAACGCATTCGGCTTTTAGGAAGGGTGTTATTTGTGATTAAATATGCAGCTAGTTGAGTTTTGAATGCATGGAATCAGTGTAATCTTTCAATATACATGAGGGTATCACATAGTATAAAACAAAGTCGCTTCCCTGTCTGTCTGTCCCTATATATGCTTAGATCTTTAAAACTCCGCAACGGATTTTGATGCGGTTTTTTTTAATAGATAGAATGATTCAACAGGAAGGTTTATATGTATAATACATGCATAATATAGTAGAGAAACATTGATAATTTTAGAGGTTTCTAATGTGATGTTGTAAATAAACACATTTTTTTGCGCTTACATTGTAAACGCTGGCTGAACCATTCGAGATAGATCAAAATAATGTACTACAGTATTGTACACCTTAAAAAGTTCTACAAAAAAGTCCGCGATGGTATATGTCTATCTCTTAGGGATAAGCCACAATAACGATTTCTTATCCTTAACTTTTTACGAGAAATAATGGCTCTAAAATTATCAGTGTTTCTCTACTATATTATGCATGTATTCTACATATTATACACCTTCCTCTTGAATCACTCTTATCTATAAAAAAAACCGCATTAAAATCCGTAGCGTAGTTTTCAAGATCTAAGCATACATAGAGACAGACAGACAGCGGGAAGCGACTTTGTTTTATAATATGTAGTGATCAGCATTGCACCCGTGCGAAGCCGGGGCGGGTCGCTAGTTTTTTTATATAATTGTGCTCCTTCAAAAGTTTTTTTTTTTTCCCAAGCTTAGTTCTCATCTTCGGTAAAATCAGAAATTTTGATCGGTGACTGCTACGTTGGATTACTTGTTTTAATTCAGTAAACAGAAAAATTGTCTGTATCAGAAATATGTGTTCAAATTGAAGGGTGTGTATCAAACTGAACAACTTTCTCCATGGGACCAACATCGTAACCGAGAAAAAATTATCAGCTGTCCCGTACAAATCTTCAAAACCTACTCGACCCAAATGTATGGGTTGTGAATATTAATCAACCGAAATGCAAACATTGTAGGTAAATGATACGTTAGATACATACAAGCTCGGCATGTTGATGAATTTATAATGATATTATTCTGATGGATCATAGAAGTTAATATGTAAAAAGAGAAGACATTTGATGACGATTAGGACGTAAGTGTTTTATGGAATTGGGATCTGGTATCACATGCTGGTAACAGCTGGTAACTTCCATATAAAGTAGTGAAATAAGAATAATCTCTATCTTTAAATTTGCATTCTTTTTTTAACCATACAGTTACCTCCAAAACAAACAAAAGAATAAGTGAACATAATGAACTCGCCAGTATTTTAAGTTGACGTCTACCCCCACTTCAACTTACCCTGGACAAATTCTTTAAGCACACTCTACGAGACAACCGTCATATTTTAGCTGGAACGTAAGAAATACGATGGTATCCTTACAGTGCGGGCCGCGAAATATCTTTTGGACGTGTAGTAATTTATATTTGAGATTTGAGTTAGGACGTCATAAAGCCCAAAGGTCTGACAACCAGTCTTACCAATGGGTATCGTGCTACCCAGTTACTAGGTTGTGGAGGGTAGATAGGCGGTCGCTTCATATTAAATACTGGTGTTCAGCTGCGTCTGGTTAGACTGGAAGCTGAATCCAACATATTATAGTTGGGACAAGGCTAGGCAGATTAGATGTTAGGACGTTAGGAATATTTGTCAAGCTGATGAAAGTCAAGCTCGTTGTAACTATTCTAGCATTTTGATACCTAGAATTGCTTCAACGAAATGCAGTCGCAGATTTGAGTCGATGTCCATCGCTATCTTTAGGATGAAAGAAAAACCTAAATCGTGGTGTTTTTAATTATTTTTACCAGTCTGGATGTTTGCCCGGTTTTATTGATGCAACTGGCGAAAAGTAGATGTAATTATGTATTGAAGAGTTTTACAGTTTTTGCCATAAAGTTTCGAGATTAACTTTAAAACACCACTTTTCCACAGACATATATTTTTACAACATAATCATCGAATGTAAAATAATATCTTTATTTGAAATTAATTCCATTTATTGAAAGTTGAAAATGGATGACATATATTTGCCAATAATTTCAGGTGAAATTTTAAATATTTCCTGGAACCACATTCATTTTATTTGTTCAAAGATAAATTTGGTTTTCTCTGTAAAATGGAAATAATTATTACAAATAATATTATATACTTTTGATGTTTTTGTTTATGGCAGAAATACTCCCTATTCAAAGTAGTTCAGCAATAAAAATAACAAAATAGGTAAATAATAGAATACATGAAACTTTTTCACAATGACTTGACTCGATGATATTTTTGTCACGTTCTGTGAAAATTAGGCTACGTACGCACTCACAGGTAGCTGGCTTATAGGCGCCTAAAACCTAGCGAGTCACGTTGCGAGAAGCGAAGTGAAACGAACGCTCTGGTTTTCGCAACCGGCCGCACTGCGTGCTGTGCACTTTCGCTAGTCGCCTAGCGTGTACTAGTATTACGCACTATGCCTAGCGTGTATGGTCCTACCGACAGGTGGTTTGCTTAGAATCCTTCGGTTAAACAAGCCACCTGTCTGTAGTACGTAGCCAAAAATCATTTATAATTCTTCAAAAATCGTTCAAGCCATAAACAAAAAACACGTAATAGACAACAAAAACGTTTTTTTATAATAACTTGACTCGATAACATTATCATCACGTGTTTCTGTTTCTGTGACAGTAAAAAAAAATATTTTTTCTATTGCCAGGACCATGAAAACGTCTTGATAAAACAACATTACGCAACATTGTTTCCCGACAAATACGAGGCTTAGGTATAAATATTAAAATCTACCCAACCGCTGTACCCTATCGCTTTAAAACGCCATCTTCATAGCCCTACCTAAAATCACGGCCCCACAACAGAGGCGGCTCGGGTAAACCTTTGACAAGTAATATCCAAGACAACATAATCGCATTACCTACCAGCGACTGCAAAATGTTGTGGACCGCTGGGCCGGAACTGGCGTAATAAATACTGACTATTAACATACGGGAGATCGTTTTACCTGTGTGTGTATGTCCATACTAATATGATAGGTAAATGAGAAAATAACTCTTGTTTGTCTGTTACCTTTTTACGTCTGGCTGAACGGATTTTGATGGATTTTTTTTGCACACAGGTATGCTTTGACAAAATCTACCTTTGTGCCAAATTCCATCGAAATCCGTTCACACGCGGCCTTTACAAGGGTAAAAGCCACGTTTGCTGGATGCGAAAAACACAGGTTTAGTCGATGTGGCGACCATTGGGCAAGGCCTGTCTCTAGCAGTGGACGTCTTTCGGATGAAATTATGGTGATGATCATGATGTAAACCATGACCTGGGTAAGGACATAGGATGCTGTTTGACCCGGTAGCACGTTCCCGTGGGATAATTTCCGACCCTAAACCCGAAACCACGGGCCAAAGCTAGTGGTAGTGGTATTATACGAAGCTGGAAGATGTTGTGACTTGATTTCCTAAGTGAATATGTGTTATTGATTGCTTTGTTTGTCTTGTGTTTTACATATCGGACATCATGGGTCGTGGGTTTAACTCCCGGGTTAAGCAGGTATTGAGTTTTTCCATCAGAAAATCTTAGCAGTAGTCCGGAATCTGGATTTAAGCAATCCGCGAGTTGATAATTTTTTTTTTATTATTTAAATTGAAGCTTTTTTACCTCACTAATAGCTTGGTATAAACAGTTTTTTAATATTTTTAAAAATTGAAAAGATATGAGCGTTCAAAACTCTCAATTAGACAGAGAGGGAAATACTGAATTGTGACGTCATAGTTCAGTATCGCCATATAAATTACATGCAAAACTTCGTTTTGCGAGAAAGAGATAGACAAAAAGTTTCTGTAAGTTATAAGTTTTTTATTTTTCGACCGATTTCAAATTTAATTTCGAATTCTATTATTGTATTACATGTGTGGATATATTATCTACTAGAATATATAGTATTCAATATCATGCAACTACCCAATTGGCAAGTATTATAAATATAAGTGCCTTACCTCGGTCTGCCTACCCCTTTCGGAAATAAAAACGTGACGTTTTACTGCGATTGAATATCACTATTTTACGCGGAGTGATTGAAATCCATCAATCACTGGGTAGTGCCGATATTCCAAAGTTGGACCGATTCAGTTCGTTCTGGGGATTGGACCTGACCTCTGACGTGCATTCCATTTTGCTGTGCAAGGTACAACTTCACAACATTTAGCGTCCACTTTGAGTGTACAAAGGGTAAAAAGGGGGGTGGGGGGGGGGGGGGTGGAAAGAATTCGTCCATGAATTGACAGCGACTAGTGGAGCTTTATGGCTAGTGTCATTGGTTTTTTTTTTTTCACAATCCCTCGAAATACGTAGACAATGATTAGAAGATAATTATTAAAACTACTAGGTATGTATAATTAGGTTTTTCTATCAAGAATTAGTAATCCCACTGCTGAGACACGGCCACTTATCTTCGAGTGGGAGTTGGCTGTAATCCACCACGCGGACTCAGTGCGGGTTGGTAGATGTCACATGTCTTCGACTTTTTGGTTCTAGGACATGTTGGTATCCTCCAATGTTTTCCTTCACCGTTTTGAGAGCAGTGGTGAATAAATAATTTACATAAACTAAAGCCTGGGTTCGAAGTTCGAACCCACTGCTTATCACGAAATCCAATCCAACTCGTAAAGCCGTGCCATTTCCACTGGGCCATCACTGCTCCATTACATGGGACTTAAACATAACTGTCACAATATGGGTGTTCTATTACACCTCTGTCTAACCCTCCGAAGAAAAGAAACGTTATATTATGTTTATGTGTAGGAAAAACAAAATAGAAATTCCTGATTATCATTTACTATTCTGCCTAACTTTTTCCCAACTAAGTTGGGGTCGACTTCCAGTGTAACGGGATGCAGCTGAGTACAGTATTTTACAGGGAGCGACTGCCTATCTGACCTCCACAACCCAGTTATTGAATAATATGGAACACCTTGGTAAGACTGGTTGTCAGACTTTCGGGCTTCTGACGACCCGTAACGACTGTCAAAGATCTACGAATAACAGCCGGGACCAACGGCTTAACGTGCTTTCCGAGGCACGGAGGGGTCTTGGCATGTAAAGATGGTTACCCATACATGGACCAACCGATTATCATTTATTATCATTATTTCATTCATTCCTTAGGTAATTAGCCTGTATGTACATAGGTATCTCAAAGCTAAAATCTACAAAACTCACATTTAATTTTTAATATTGTAACTGTGGTTTTCGTAAAATAATTCCGCATTACGGAACACAGCGCTTAAATATAAACACGATTTATTTCCAGCATTTATGGTGAATAAAAAAGTAAATATTCACAAGAACGGGAACAACATTTGTATGAGACAAACGTGACTGGAATGACGGTAACGAAGCGAAAACACGGTTGCGTACACTCACTAGTTTATTTACAAAAAATGTTGGACCTAAGGCCCCGTTCAGATCAGGCTAATGTTTCTTTAGGCAATAAAAAAAAATAATCTAAAACTGCAGAAAAGACAGTGTCTGCTTATGATCACATGTGAAATCAGCCTATAATGTTCCCACCGCTAAGACACAGGCCTCCTCTCTATGAGAAAGAATGGGCCGTAATCCACGACGCGGGCAAAGTGCGGGTCGCGATTCAGCGTCACTGACCGAATGGACCCGAGTATACCTGATTCTATTTTACCGACCCGAGCGTGAAGTATTTCGTTCACTATTCAAAAAGAACACAGTGTACCTTAGAAGTTTCCACTGCGAAAATCTTAAATACTTTGAAAATAACAGCTCGTTTGTCCACAGTCACCCCTTATGTAATTGAAAACCTTATGCTAGCACTTGAACTACGAAAGAAAACCATCCACCGCTTCATGCGCACCAGCGGCACGCGTCAACGGCAGAGGCGACTGCTTGCCGTCGATAGCGTGCCGCTCGTTTATTTAAGCACCATACTAGAAAGCACGAGCGGCACGTTGTCGACGGATGTTTGATGGTTGTGATGAGTGTCCACGACTGCAGTTGTTTTTGCCCTTGGCGCGTGCCACTTGTGTGTATGAGCACTTATGGCTATGACAAGTGCAACATATTGGTAATGTCATTGTCAAACTGGTACCATAAACGTGCGGCGGGCTGTTCCTAACAGTAGACCTTATTGAAAAAAGGTTAGTACTTACGTAGCACTATCAAATGGCCACCATACATACTTTGATTGTGTAGAATTAAACTACCGTGACAAATGAATCGTGCCGGTAGAAGTACAGTCATGATATAACATAATGTCACGTTGACTCTCTTAGTTTAATATAACGGACGCTCACTTCCCTATGTGTTTGTTATTCCAGCGTACGGCACTCGTGGGTTGCAGCTGAAAATCAGAGTCAGGTGATACACCTTGTGTTGTAATCTGACATTATGCTCAGCTGAGGTCTTTTTGGCATTATAATCTTTGTTTTCTGTTTTTATAGTTTATTTTGCTGTAATGCCAATAAACGCATTTTTCTTTATTTCTCTCATAAGAGACTTTTTAACTTTGTCTGTGAAAGACATATGCGGTGCAATGTCGCCAAGTGTCACTTAAGTGCCAAATAAACGTATTCTACAAGGTTTTTCTGACAGCAAGTATTGACCACTTTATATAGATCATTTTCATTCAATCACTTTTTAATTAAAATAATAGGTAGGCACCTACCAATAATATTAATATTCATCTTAAATTACTTCAAACTTGAAAATTATTTTCATTGACAGTAATTGTAAACAACATTTTGCTAAGTATGTAGTTTGGAAATAAAAAGATCATTTTTTTTAGATTTCCTCGATATAAGATACCCAATGTATTACGATACTAGTAACTATCAAGAGGCGCCAAAAAAACTTTATACCACTCTCACGAAAAAATAGAGATGTCTCATTTATTACGGGGCAACATAGCCACTTCTCCGTCAAGACACACGCTCCCGTTGTTTAGAATGTCCGGAAAAGAAGCAACTTTGTGTGCACACAGCTATCCTTGTGTGTTGAGCCACTCCGTATGTTGTCTTCCCTTCAATAGAGCTTGTCTACGCTAGGAACAAATGTGGTAAAATAGCATTGAGGGATGTGTCGTAAGTAAGGTTTTTTGATTTAGATCTTAAGGTAGATAAATATTATTTTATGCGTTGGCTAGTTATTTTAGGAGAAACAAGTTATTTGCCTGTTTACGTGAGTGTGATAAAGCCCAAAAGGAGGGTAATGTTTTTGTGTAGAAAAATAATTGACGTGATTTTTGAAATATTTTTTGTAAAACCATCGTGTACCGTGTAATATCGTATACTATTATAGATTCTATTACATGCAAATGAAGGGACACAGCCTAAAGAAAGAAAGAAAAGTATTTATTGCAATTCGTACAGGAAGATCACAAATTATACTAAATACAGTCAAAAAAAATATATATATAAAAAAAAGTAACAAAAAGAAACAGAAAGTCCTGTACGAGGCCAAAAGTCTCCTATCTCAGCCTGATGCTGCGATATTTAAAAAATAAATCTCGCAGCGCTGCTATTCTGATAGGGCCCGCTGTGACATCACGGGCTCAGCTTGATACTCATACAATACACGGGCTACTTAGACAGCGAGTCAGCTTAATACCTATTGCAGTATAATACATTTTAAGAGAAAACTAAAAACGTAGCAAAATTTAAGGCTTCAGTGCGTACGTGCCTTTAAAACACACTCGTAAACTGAATAAAATACTTGACTAGCATAATCTGGACCCGCCTTAACAGATGTAAATAGAATAGCTGGATATTTTTTTCGTTCCAATTTTACGTTCTATTTTTATGATATAAAAACCCTGCTATTGAGGGTAGTTTGAAAATAGAAACTGACATAATGAAATTACACAGCTACTTTGCGCAAATTCTCATTAATATGATTTTTAGTGTCCGTCATATTAAATTTCCTTTGACATCAACGGCGCAAGATTGCTCGATATTATCTATAATATTAGCTTATGATATTATTATTATTATAAGCCCGTGCTGGCCCACTGCAACTCAAAAGCCCCCTTCCCTCTTTCCATTTTTCCCGGTCTACTGCGATTACGGGCCAATCCTTTATTAGAAGACAGCAAATATTAGTAATTATAAAAATTAAAAAAAATATTTTTTTTTTAACCTACACTGTCCCACCGAGCAAAGGCCGCCCTCGTTCCAGGCATCCTTTTTTAGCGCCACCTCGATCCAACCCTTGCGGTACGCGTCTAGGTGATCTCGCCACCTCTTCCCGGGCTGGCCTCGGTGACGCCGTTCATCCTCAGGCACCAACCGTGTGGAGACTGTTGCCATTGTTGTATTTCTGTTTATTATTTTAAAATACACAGAGCAAGACAGTAAAAAATCTTAAACATACATTTACTTTGAAAAAAAAAAAAAATTTTTACACAACTAAAGTATAGGAAAAATCCTATACTTTAGTTGTGTAAAAATTTATCAACAGGTTTTCAGATCGAACTAATTTTAATGACGTCACATTTTCGTGTTTCCGTTTGACGCAGCTGCTCTTCGCGTATGAAGAGTTTGACTCAAACGCACACAAGTGCAAACACAACTAGAGTTGCTTTATAATTTTTATGGAACATAAAAAGTAGGAGGTTGCAAGCAATACTTTCCAGAATATTCGATATATTTTTGTTCATTATTTTTCACTGAAATTGTGCACTAATGGGCTCCGTACAGATTTACTTGCCTTTGCTTTAATGATCATGTTCGACGTTCGGCTAGCAGAAAAGTGGTTTTTGTTCCTGAATTTTTATACAGATTTTTAATGTATTTTAATTAAAATTTAAATGGATGGTAACGTGAATATGGATGCTTTTGTCCATTAAATGAAATAAAATTATTGAATAATGGTAGCTCTCTGAAATTCAGAGGCGTTCCTTAATTTCGAGAAATTTAATTTTATATCGTACAATTAAGCTTCATAATGTATACGCGGTACATAATCTCTAGCAGTATTTGGTTTACTTTAAGACTGGTTTTCCACCAGAGATGTGCGAGGTAGCTGGGTAGTGCAAAATGCGTAGCGAGGCTGTGAAACGGTGTGAGTGTTTCCACCAGAAAAGTGCTAGCGGTGAACGGTGTACAAATGTATAATGCGAGGATGCGTTGCTAAGCTCGAAACCGTGTGCAAATGGGTGGCGCGAGGATGTGTAGTGGGCTCTTTTCAGATGCGATACAGCTACCTCTGACAAACATCGTCTAGTGACTGATATTTGTTTCGCTCGCGTCCGTCCCTAGCGCACATCCCTCGCACACATCCCTCGCAACACATCCCTAGCACACATCCTTTCTTTTTTTGAACGTACAAAAACCTCGCTACGCCGAGCTGTTTCCACCAGAAGTGCGCCGAGCGAGGCTAGGTAAATGAAGTGGTTCTTAACAAACACATCCCTCGCTACGCATCCTCGCACATCCCGCGCACTCTGTCACGGACAAACCATGTATTTGGCGATTGTAGCTTTTAAAATACTGCTTGCTATTCAATGGTAAAAGCAGGATGTTGGCCAGAGTCTAATAATCTAATTGCTATACATTGACCGAAAAATTTACCGTCACGGGACGCCTAGCAGATGTGAAACATCGACAAGAGCGTCACTACATGACGGCATAATAATAAGAGCGTCATGCCGTTTGCCGTCATGTGTACATCAAAATGTTTTCAGGCCCCACTGAGGAAAATCTCGTGTGAACCGCGTAACGTGGCCTCCCGCGTCGGTTGTTATAATGATCAGGAAGTCACGTGACTACTTGTGCCGCTTTTAATACCTCCATACAAGTTAGTCGAGATCAAAATTGGCGCGAGTAAATTTCATCCCGCACCCCTTGCGGGATTCGCACCAGTTTGAACAGAGAGTGTTAAGAAGTATTTAAGCCTTACTTCCATGATAAAAAATCTGTTCATTATGAAAGCGAAAAACCTAGATGGATCTTAACAAATCCTAACTAATATACACCCAAAAGTCTGTTTATTTGTTTGTTACTCAAACATCTCTCGACGAAGCAATGGATCGTAATGAAATTTTGGGTGCGGGAATGTAAGGCTGGGGGAAAAGGTCTGATATACCCAAATATTCAACCTGCGTCCCGGCGGGATATTTGTGTCTGACCCGTTTTATATGGGTTTGCTTTTGCAGACAAGGTATTAATACTAGCAAAACAGTATTAAAACCAGGATAGCTGTACTAAATAAAAGTACTTCTATGTTTTCGGCGGTAAGTACATTATTTCTATGTAGAATGTTGCCAGATTTATTTGTGTATTTTGTACGCCAATGATAAATCAAAATAAAAAAGTGCAAGTACTAAAAAAAATAAAAAAAACTGGTCAAGTGCGAGTCCGACTCGCGCACCGAGGGTTCCGTACAAATTTGTAGGTATGTTACTACCAATTTACGGTTTTCGGATTTTTTCCTTTACTTTGTGCTACATGACGTTGCTTCTTGCCAAATTTCATGATTCTAGATCAACGGGAAGTACCCTATAGGTTTTGATTCCCTTGGGAGTGTTAAAATGTTAAAATTAATCCTTTTACCCATTTTCTTTAATATCAGATAATAAAGTAGCACATCTATTTGTCGCCTAAACTCGTCGTTGGCGTTTTAGCGCCCGATTACGTTTGTCGCTTGTAAGCGTCATTGGCGTTCAAAGGGTTAAATAACTCATATTATCTGTCGAAAGAGACTGGATCCTGCGACACAGGGTATCCTAGTGCGGGATCCAGTGTCATACCTAAATATTGTAATACTTGTTTATGAATCAATAAAACTTGTTATTATTATTATTAACATATGCGGCACAAACGCGATATAAACGCCCGTATGTTTTGATTGCGTTGACTTGGAACTTTGATTTTTCACTGTTTGATATTAATTTCAACATGATAACTGGACGTGATCTTGAGAAAAAGGGTCTTGACAGACGGACAACGGAGTGATCTTATAAGGGTTCCATGTTTCCTTATGAGGTACGGAACCCCTTAATATAAAAAATATAAGACTAATATTTTATAGTTACGTGATTGACATACTGACATTTGAGAGTCAATTCTCATAAGATTTTTTTAAGAAAGTTCGCATTCTAATAACAGTTTCAAGCTGTCAAAAATAACAAAAAGTTAGTTAGTGTTTACTTTTGACAGATTGAGACTGAGATGAGATTGCGACTTTAATTTGAATGTTTTAAAAGGGGAACCTGCCGGTCGATTCTGTAAAAATCTCACCGTGAAATCATAAGTGAAGTGAGCACTTAATATTGTTAATCCCTACCATTAGCGAATGACAGAGCTCATTTCCCGCTCACTTCACCTAAATTCTCACGGTGAGATTTTTACAGAATAACACTGTTGGTTTGCTGATGTCAAGCATTTCTTCGGTTAGCAATACACATTTTTAGGTTATTTTAATTTTAGCATGCATACAGCACAATCAGCTTATATCGTTCCCACTGCTGGGACACAGACCACACACACACAGGACACAGGCTCTAGGAGGCCTGTGTCTCAGCAGTAGATGCTCCCTCTTACAAAGGTAACAGGGAGAAGGTTGTAATCCACCACGCGGGCCCAGTGTGGGTTGACAGATGTCACATGTCTTCGGGTTTTTGGTTCTAGAATATTTCCTCACTATGTTTTCCTTCACCGTTTCGAGAGCAGTGGTGGTAAAATGAAGTACACAAAGTAAAGCGCTTGCCTGGGTTCAAACCCACGACCATAAATCGGGGCCGCTACCACTGGGCTACCACTGTTTTTTTAATTACTTACTAAAAATTAAAATCACAAATGAAAGATAAAAATGTATTATGGATCGTACCAATTGGCAAGACACTAAGTTTGTCTTATATTGCGGTCAACATTTCAGCAAAATCACAAGATCATTTCCTTTATCTATCAATATCACCCGTCTATGATCTGACATCTATAAGTGAATTCACATCGTGTACTTACGTCCCGTCAAATTACGGGCAATCTCCAAAACGAGGGTGTTGACAACACTGAGGCCATATTAAAAGTCCCAACTCAAGAGGTGAAGCTGTTATTACGCCTGTGGTCGCGTCAGCTGTCTCTCGACCCATGTTAGGACCGAAGGTATGCGTTTTCTGCTTATAAAACCGAAGCAACAAGTTTTGTTAATGGTGGGTTTTGTTTTATGTATTAAGTTTGTTATTCAGTGAGTAGTTGTGGTCACTCGCGCATCTCGCGTCAAATTTTCTATACTTTTACCTAGCTAAATAACACACATATAAATTCAAAAACAAATAAAAACCAAAAGTCAGTTATTCAAATAAGGCTGAGAATCAGCATTTTTTGAACGTCAAATGACAAAACTGGGCCTCTAAAGGCCCACGCTTCATCACTTCCTAGTGCTTCAGATGGTAAAAAAAACAATGGCGCAACCAACTCCCCGGCAGCACTTCTGTCTCTTTCGTGAGAGAAATACGGAAATCGGATATAATAGTGGTTTTCAATTTATATTCTAAATAATTTAGCATTCTTATAATAATTATTATAATATGTAAATTGATTTATTAAAATAAATAGTATAGGTATGGTCTCCCGGCCATGTTTTAATGTGGACGGTGATAGGCTTAAAAGATGATATTTGAAAGGCATTGAAATAATGAAAGATAATTAATTGACAAAATACCTGAATTTTAATTTTACTCAGTAACTCGTATTTTGATCTAATTAGCTCCTCACTGACTAACAATCTAGAGAAAACGTCATATCACGAAATATTTTCCTTGAAGTAATTTCTCCATTGGCATTTATCTTAACGCTTTTGGGGGATGCAGCAGGCTTAACGTTCTGTCCAGCCCAACGACTCTTAAAACATTGTTCCTAAACGGCATCTAGGAGGCCAAGGTCTGTACATATTATTACTTTTTACAACTTAAAACTGCACGAACGAAGTAAATCTGGCAGTCACACAAGTATATCTTAACATCAGCTTTCTTTCAAAATAAGACGTAAAAGTTCGATTCCCATCTAGGACAAATGTTTGTGTGATGAGCACGATCATTTGTTCTTTGTCTGGGTGTAATTTATCTATAATATGTATGTATTTAGAAATATATATGTATGTTTATCAGTTGTCTAGTACTCATAGCACAAGCTCTGCTTAGTTTGGGACTAGATGGCGTTGTGTGAAAGTTGTGGAATATTATTATTATTATTAATGGAAATGGATTACAAGGATACGACGTTCCATCTAATAGTTTTACTATACGAGCACATCTACTATTTCTGGCCTTAAATCCAATATGTTAGAAGGTGTTATAATGTGCTTTCAACACGCCTCCTACATTAGTACCAGTTGGAGTGGAAACTCATTACGTCTAAAAATAACCTTATCTTCTTAGAAGGTTTTTGTAGGATTTTAGAGTAGTACCAAAAGTGACACTTTAGTTACAAGACTCTAAAGACGAGGTCTTATTTCTATGCCATCTTTGTCCATCTGTCATGAAATTGTCTAGAAAACTAACGCAGAAAGCGTTAGTTTTCTATACAGCGTGTAACGGAAGGGGGGTATCAACCCTGAAGGAGGTGAATGTGCTCATGAAACTCAACAACTTTCCCCAAAGAACATAGGTCGAAATATGAAAAAAAAATTTGGCCCTCCCTTACAAAACTGACTACCAGCTGATTGATTTACTATGGGAGGGCCAAATTTTTTTTTCATATTTCGACCTATGTTCTTTGGGGAAAGTTGTTGAGTTTCATGAGCACATTCACCTCCTTCAGGGTTGATACCCCCTTTCCGTTACACGCTGTATATTACACATTTATATCGAAAGCACTAGGAAGTGGTGAAGGGCGGGCGTTTTGGGGGACTGCCTTTTGTAATTTTGACGTTCAAAAAGTTCTGATTCTCAGCCTAGTTTGAAAAAATGACTTTTGATTTTGATTTTATCGTTAAAAAGTTTCTAGATTTGTCTTCCTTAACATTCGAATTCTTCATTCGGCCCTAAACTACACAGCACATGCATAATGTATTATGCCAGTAACTGGGTTGCAGTGGTACGGTTGCAACGGTGCGTATAAAATATTGATATTCAACCGCATTTGGTTAAACGGGAAGCCAACCCGAACATATTGAAGACATTTATCAGAACCGATGGATGTAATTCTCAAGACCCACATTGTCCGGTCACTACAAAGGGTTCTAAGCCGTTAAGCCTCTTTTGATGCGTTTACCAGCATAACAACACTCGAAGAGGAAGAATCCATGAATAATTTCCAGGGACGCTCGTAAACAGCGCAGATTGTAAACACTTTAATTTATAACCTTACATTATTCATGACAACTTCAACGTGGCTAATACTCGTACTTGCACTCGTTCTGGGCGATGCAGATTTTTTTAAACTTCCACCATGAGTACACAATTTTGTTGGCGTGAAATTTAAAATCTCACCTTACATTTTACATTAGGGGAATATGCAAAGAGTGTGTACTATAAGAAATTTTAAAAGCTAGCTCGACTGAACCGTTTAGTGCTGAGGATTAAACGACACACGACACTGAAAGCTCTTTGACACTCAACGAACGAGTAATTGAATGTACGCCCAAAGTAAGTCTCGCATTTTATACTCGAGAGGAAATGTCTCGCAGCTGTGGAGGCGGTGGGAATGTTCGATGAAGCGATCGTTTAAGAATTTTACTTTTGAAAAATTTTCAAAAGTAAAATTCTTAAACGATCATAAAATTTAGTTTTCATCGCCTGAACATAGATGGTTATTTTAGAAGTTGGTCAGTTTTGTGGAGCTGCAAATAGGACTTGGTGGCTTTTAAGTTTTCTTCATTTGACTCTGTAGAAAAATATCTAATAAATTCAAAGTCAAAGGTGAATAATTTATTTGAAATAGGCACATAAACTAAACTTCAAAAAATTAAAAATTAAACTTCAACATTTATAAAAAAATAGAATTTATTTTAGTTGCCCCTTCCAAAAGGTAGTTTTGTCTCAAGAATAACGGGCAAGAAACTCCACCGTTATTCTTTTAAAAATGTATTACAATATTTTTCGCACATTAATTATATAATTATGTGAAGACGATGGACTTAAAATAAAAGTACTATACCACAATAGGTAAAAAGAATAATATAAGATAATTTTAAATGCCGTCAATACTACAGTTACTTGAAAAAATATACATAAATAGGTACAGTCGGATTAAAACAATCATCATCATCATCATCATCATCTGCCAAGCCTTTTCCCAACTATGTTAGGGTCGGCTTCCAGTCTAATCTGATGCAGCCAAATACCAGTATTTTACACGGAGCGACTGCCTATCTGACCTCCACAACCCAGTTACTGGGTAAAATCGAACTAAAACAATAATAATAATAATAATTAAGTTGACGAGTTTGTTAGTTTGTTTGAACGCGCCAAACCGACTAGCAGTCGGATTTGAAAAAGTATTTTTGCATTTGATAGATCTGCAGGCTAATTGCGTAACACACTATCAGTAGCAATGGGTTTCATTTTGACAATTCAACAACATTCATTGCGTTATTTACGTTGTTGAGCAGACACATTTTTCGAACATAAGGAACAATGGATTAGCAATATGCTTCAAAATGGTTCAAATTGAGAGTAATAGTGTGTTACGCAATTAGGGTCCAGTTCTTAAGGAAGGCTATAGGCTTAACATCACGCATGGAGCCGACCAAAAACAAAACAAGACACAAAGAACGCTAATCGAAAATTAAGTAATAGCGCGGGCAGATGTTGCGATGCTACGGTCGGGGGAACAAGAAATTTCACGCGGATGAAGTCGCGAGCAGAAGCTAGTTTTTAATAAAATAAACTAACACCCAATTACTCCTTCAGTATTAAGCTATAACCAATTGATCCATCAAAAACTTTCGAATAAATATTTAGTTCAAAAAGTCGAAATGTTATTTCAAGTCTGGTAAATTCAAATCCAACTATTTAACGTTGTTAATCCGCGTAATCCATTTAGTTTGCTTATGACCAGCCGTGTGAACGAAACGCCGAAAGGGTGAAGATTTAATTAAAACAATTAACTTGACATTACTGATGAACTTAGCTTTATTATTTTGATGTATTTGTTTTTTAATTAAGGAATAAATACAGTCATCAATTTTGACGTCGTTTTTCAAGTTGATGGCTATATAAAAATATATTATGCATGTTTATAGTTATGAATACTTCAGATTTTAAATGAGTTTATTTATTTGCATGATTTGTTGTGATTACTTTTTTTTATTCGTCGAGATTTAAAAGTTCCTACTTCTTTATTTTTGCACGGTAAGCAAAAACAAAGAACTAAAGATGCTTAGTTAGTTTTTTAATGTCAAGACAAATGAAATCCTTTTCTGCAATAAAAGTCTACTAAATCCCACAGAAAACTTCACAAGCAATTGGCAAAGCGTCATAAATGTCACTTCTTCTTCCCAGCGAAAGCACTAGGAAGCGGTGAAGGGCGGGCATTTTTGGGGACTGTTTTTTGTAATTTTGACGATCGAAAAGTGCCAATTGTCAGCCTAGTTTGAATAAATGACTTTTGATTTTGATTGATTTTGATTTTGAATGAACAAACAACAATTCAGACTTCGAGAACAGTACAAAGCAAAATAATTGTTCAACAACGTTGGTTTAACGAAATAAAACGCTATGAATTCAATACCCATATATTCTATTAGGGACTAATCGCATAAAGACTGCTAACGGCAGATAAGCGCTATGTAGAAGTTAAAATAAAACTAAGATACTTAAAGACAAACAAGACAAAAATACTTTTTACGTACGCCTTTTTAGGTGGTTTGCTGACGAGCGGCAAATTGCAAACGTGTATAAAAAACTTTTTGCGAATACAATTTAACACGTTCACTGTCGATGAACCACATGTGTATAATTTTGGGTTGGAACGAGACGTCCGTGCGATACATGTGGGTCACTGCACTTTTCATACATAATGGGTTCTTACTTCGTGGACGTAAAAGAAACATACTAGTATTAAGACAATAGTAGTACCTAGTGGTGGTATAAAGGCAAGTACCTCAGTACTTAACAGAACACACACAGACAGATTACTTTACAGAACGAAAAAGTGAATTGGACGTGACACCTAATTTGGACATTTTGGCTGAACAGTGAACGTGCTAATAATAGTCCACACAATCCAGTCCAGTGTTCTAAGATGTATGGTCTTTAATTTGTTTAAACAGAAGATAAAAGATAATTTGTATGTAAAAATGAGTCTACAGTACCTACAAACTAGGATTTGTAAAATTAGATTTCGAACTTCAATCTATTTCAAATATTTTATGTTACTATGCAGACCTTACAGAGAAACCTTTTGTCTTTGGAACTCGAAATATCATGTCTTTTAAATGGGCCCAGGGTTTTCCAGTGGAACTCACACTACTCCCTCCTGTAGTTATTAAATCGCATCGTTAGCTCACCGTGGCCATGTCGGAAATAAAGTCGCCACCCCTAAAATGCAATTCGAGTAATTACTTTGACTGTTCTATGAAGACATTTTCAGTGGTCATACTTTGCTCATTTATTCCATATTATTTTCTAAGTTGTCTTTTTACCCATCTAAATCGGCCACCAATTTGTCGGGTGTCTGTAACCTACTTTATTCGTGTGGAGCGACTTAGTAAATACCCTTTGTTAAATACCTTTGCCGTGTATTGTGAATCACTTCTAAATTCCCTTTTATCTGACTTTAGGATATATTTTTTTTATTTTTGTGGAGGATGACTTTTTTTATGTCATTTTTGGTATTTTCAGTTATTTTATTGATGTTTTCCGATTAATATTATTCTTTTTAAAATCGTATTTTAAGATTAGAAACCTGCGGAGTAATTGCATAACACATTTACAATTGCAATGCCTTTAATTTGATAGTTCAACAACATTCACTGCTTTTACATTGCTGAGCCGACGTATTTTTCAATCATATGAAGCAATGGATTAGCAATTTCTTTTAAAATATTTTTGATTTTGATTCAAAGTGATACAATTTTGATTAAATTTCCATTTCCATTTCTGCTAATAATGGCCAATGGCAGATTTTGATGTCACATCATGGCTATTTTTAGACCAAGGGTTAAAAAAGTCATGCGTGACTTTGGAAGCATCAAGTTGTTCATCTTTTCTTCTAAATACATCCCGGTTAATGTTACACTCTTTTAAATTTCCTGAAATATTTCAGATACTTACTTCCCTTTTCCAGAGTTCCGTATGAATCGTCCGAGAATATATGGCGCTTACGTGATCCGAATTATTTGGTAATCGGCGTTTTATTTAAAGTTTCTAGTGCAGCTTTACATGCACAATATTATGTCTGCAGATTTAAGAGAGTACACTTGAATGTTTCTTATCAAAGTGGGTGTTTTCATGATAGTTTTAAAAGATCTTTTGTATTCGGTAACTTAGAGAGACTAAAGGAGATACTACTTTGTAAATTAATATTAGATCATGTTGCAATTTCTAAAAAAAGGAATTAAATGAAAAATGGTTTCTTATTTTAAACTAACTAAAATGTGATGCGCTGAAGGAGGGATGTTAAGATGACGTCAGAAATGTTTTAGTCTGAATGTTTGTTTGATTATAAGAATAAGAATATAGAAAAAGTAAAGAAACGATGAATTGATTGAGTGGAAACTAAAATATGAAAAAGCAAAAGTATCAAAGAAAATAATGCTCTGCCAAAATGAATTAGGATCTTTCATACAGTAATCGTCACCATCATCATCATCATTTCAGCCAAAAGACGGCAACTGATGCACATAGAGTAATACCTAAACATAACAGTAAGTTTCTAATTAATGTGCCGAAAAAAGGTCCGAAAAAGTTAACTATGCAATCGACTAAAATCCCCATCTACTTTTACGCAGACAACAAAGCAGGCGCCGTAATCGTCAGAACCCCAAAAAAGTTAACAAAAACATCTAAAATACAAAACATAAACAAACCATTCGTACTTAGTCCCTGTAATAATGAAGGTGTAAGTACGGATGACCGTTCCCTTCCCTTTGACCCTGTTTGGAAGGCTCGGCGGATATTCAATTGGAAACTTCTCAATATCTTTGATGAAGCAAAGCGGATCATTTCATTGGTCAATTTGTAAACATCCTTGTCAGGTATTTTTTGGTGTTGCTCTTTTTTGCGTATGGGTTGGGCTTTTATAGATATTTGTGTTTTTTTTTTTATGAGACTCAGTAATAATATATTAATTTTTCGGTGAATCTATGAATTATGTTTTCTTATGAGTCATTAATGATATCGCTGATTTATTCAAAAGGATAACGTTTTAAAATATATTTTTTATTAAGAACTAGCGACCCGCCCCGGCTTCGCACGGGTGCAATGCTGATACTAAATAATATAAAATTAAAAATACAGTACTAATAATTGTTATTTTCCTCGCTAGAGAGCTCCGCGTGCGATCGCTGCTAACCATAAAGTGCTATAGGGCGCAGTCCGTTTTTTTTTTTTTGAATGGCAACTCGCAGTTCAACCTATGAGGTTGTCGACTGCTTAACCGGACTAGGGCGCAGCCCTGCGGTCGACGCGCTACTTACAGGCAAGCGCCACCGGCCGGCTCCCCGGCCGGTACCGCCCGCCGCCGCAGACGCTATGTACCTGTATTTTAAGTCTGTAATATCTTCGAAAATATTCATTTAAATTACATGCTGTAAAGGGGCCATAATGATCTATATGAAATGCACAATGTTTTTAAATGTACTTAAATGGATAAGGATTAATGCTGTATTGCCTAAAATTGCTTCTTAAATAAGCCATTATTTCTCGTAAAAAGTTTAGGATAAAAAATGGTTATTGTGGGTTATCCCTAAGAGATAGACATATAAAATTGCGGACTTTTTTGTAGACCTTGTTAAGGTGTACAATACTGTTGTACATTATTTTGATCTATCTCGAAGGGTTTAGCCAGCGCTTACAATTGTAAGCGCAAAAAAATGTGTTTATTTTCGACATCACATTAGAAACCTCTAAAATTATCAGTGTCTCTCTACTATATTATGCATGTATTAAACCTTCCTCTCGAATTACTCTATCTACTAAAAAAAACGCATCAAAATCCGTTGCGCAGTTTTAAAGATCTAAGCATATATAGGGACAGACAGACAAGGAAGCGACTTTGTTTTATACTATGTAGTGATAGTGATTATTCTTGTCCAAGTAAACGTGGTAACTTGGCGCAATCCTTCTGTTAATACTTTATCACTGAAACATTGAGTTTAAGAAAAAGATACTGTACTTCGGAGTGTTCGTAGGAGCTCCCACCAGTGATCCCACCATCTCCCTTTTACTACCGGACTACCAGAAGTACTGCAGGATACCATCCCCACTTGATCGATATTGATTGTTCGTACTCAGCGCTTCTCCTCCACATTATGAAACTCTCCACCAGTGTCTGTGTTCCCTTCCACGTACAAACCCTCAGCCTTCAAAGCAAGAGTGACTAGGCATCTCCTGTGCTTGCCCGTTTCATCATAGACCTCACCCATCGCTATCCACCAGGTGACATCGAGGTCAAGAGCTGGCCGATTTTACAATAAAAAATATTAAAAAAATGAGATACCTAAGAAACTCAACAGGCTTTTGGGCAGTTTTTTTTTTGTCTATAATTATTATTAATACCATAACAAAACTCACATGGCAAATGACGTAGAATGTATATTTATCATGTTAAAACTACAGCAGTAAAATCAACAAAATCGGTAGTAAATAATTGTAAAGGAGTTAGAGTAATCGATATTCAATTGACTTTTACAACCGTGGGAAGTAAAACAGCTGATCGTTTTGTTCCTTCTGTCCCGAGATTAGTTTCAATTCATTTGTTATTCCTTTCAATAACTGTCACATTGATTTATCGTCGGACATCAATAAAGAAATTAACGGTTTAAACCGGCAAAAGGATTTAAATGTAAAGTACAGAATTGTATTTGATGAGCCGTATTTTTTTGCGTTTGGAGACACTTGCAAACAAAACAGGTATTCGTTTTTTTATATTTAATTTTCTTATTTTATTCACGTGAACCTAGATGAGACGATAGGTAACTTACACAAACTCACGCCTTCTTGGGGGTAAGCAGAAACTACAGAACCCCAACAGTGGGACAATATATACGTTAACGGATAAAAAAATAATAAGATTTTCGTTTTAACACAGAAGGGCACTAAACAAGACATAATATAACTTTTATTATTATTACGTCGAGGGGCGTTAAGTGCAAAGTATTACAAACTGCACGTAGCTAAAAACTCGAACATTATAAGCATTAAAGATTACATTTAAAGCTTTCCTTACCCAGCACCTAAACTCAATTCACCCGGCCAAAAAACAGGCGCTCGCAGAAAAAAAAATGAGGATCATAACCACGGGCTAACTAAATCAGGCTTCCGCAAGCTCAGTGTTGACCGAAGACTTTGCGAAAATTGCGCTAAAGTCCACAGTAACATACCAGGGACCTAATAGAAAAACTACTGGTCCTGAACTATTTGCTCCTAGTATTTACAGCCACATTTTTCTTACATATTTCTAGGCTGTGGGTCGTAGCTTACGTATTTAATATGGCTATTGGACTTCCTACGGATTTTCTTCGTATTTGGCACTGGATTTGAGAAAATTAGGTCTTATAGGCTTTGGTTTTTCTGTCAGGATATTTCCTTTTTTTTCGATAGGCGATGGGAATATCACTATTTGATTTTGACAATATTAAATACTAATAGTTAGATAAACTATTTATTCAGTGCTCACAAAATAACATTCAAATGATTATATATAAAAAACAAGATGCCATAGAAAACATAAAAACTAAAACATACTTAAAGAAATTAAGTGACACCATGATATATTATTATACTTTAAATCACAGTAGTGAATATATTTAATATTAAATCAAAGTAATGAATATATTTAATATTTGTTTTTTTTGTGTGATCATAACAAGCCGATGACGTTCTAAAATGTCCGCCTCAGAAAAACAGGCGTGAGTTTATGTATGTATGTATATGTATTTCGCCATTTTATTCATTTATATGTTATGTTTTTTTTTACAGCTACAAACTTCGTAATAATCACAGTCCATCAAACCACCGTTTGTTTAGTCCTTGACATCTCAAGGACTGAACTATTCAGTGGTAAAATATGGGTCAAAACTAGCCGTAGTTCGCTGCATCACTTATCTCCTTTGTCAACCACACATTGAATTACCGAATCGATCAGCTCGTCGTGACGCACAGATAGCTCTAGGTAACACATTGCGGGAGATACAGCTCTAGCTTAGCGCGCTTACACACGGCACACTTTTTGTAGGTCCAATAATCAGTCAGATTTTTTCACAGATTTTGTGACCGACTCAATGCACATGAGTTCAAATACGTCATTCTTTTTTGTATGCGGCAGTCTGCGATAACACATGTTCCATTTTTCACGGGCATAGCGTCAGCCAAGTGTACCAATTTTTTGTAAGACTTACGTTTTGTAGGACGTGTGCGTTGATACATTTGATCTCTACTGTTGCATTTCGGTATTAATATAATGCGCATTTTCACTATATGGTAATATCTGGACTTTACGAGACAACCTTGACCTAGTGTGGAGTTCATAAACAAAATGCTTTCTTTACGTCTCATTTTTTTTTTATGTAAAACTAGCTGTGAAACGTTAACACTGTTTTTGGCAAATAAACATTATCTTATTATTTAGCTCCGACAAAAAATCGGTTGCATTTCGTCTGCGAACGCTCTTAACCTCTCTCATTTCTCGCTCCACGTTTAACTTTATCAGCTTAGCCGGTAAATGTTCACGGGTGCGATTTATTTCGCAGCAGCCCCCACGGATATCGAGCGTGCGGCCAATTTCGTCACGTACAGTGGCGTGCGCTTTGTCAACGCCATGGCTACGAAATAAACGTATTTACCGTGGCTTGAATTAATCATAAACCATTGCTGCCAACCGATGGGTTTGTTTTAAGCGCTGGGAGTGTAAGTGAGGTTTAAGCTTTGGTGTCGTTTGGGGATGGAAAAATGTGCTTGTGTGTTTTTGTTTTCGGATTTTTGACTATTTGTATATCTGGGGACTTTCTATATTTATGTCTGTAATTGCTATGGTGTATACAATAAGGAGTATTCTTTTTTTTTTTTTTGAGAAATTAAGGCTATTTCTTTTCCTGTCGATAGACTAACTCAAAGTATCTATCTAAACATACAAATAAATACAACTGAAGTGTCTATTTGTCATGACAAGATAACAGCTTTTTACTAAATGCATATGAAAGTATATACGGTACTTATGTATAGCAAAAAAACATTTTTTTTTTGTGTCTGTTTGTTGCGACTATTCTTCAAAATGGCTGGACCGATTTTGACGGAAATTTCATTGGAAGAAAGCTGATGTTTTAGAAAAACAATAAAGGTTCCGCACAAAAAAAATTGAACCCATGAAATCCTATTTGTATTCAGAGATGCGAGAATAGGCAGTATAAATTATAAGTACATAATATCATATAGAGTCAGACACACAGTCGCCCCTGGGACCGCCATGCGGGGAGCTCGATGCTCTTCCCAAAGATAACGAGGTACCAACGATGGTCTTGGCGAAAGAGGTCAAGGCCAAAATTAAAAATATGTTTAGAGGGAAATCACCACCAGCATGGTGGTGCGCACTTGCCATGAGTACTCGCACTATTATTTAGCTTGTGTCTGTCTCATTTGTACTTGCCCTCGGATATGACGGGGACTCTGGTGGTGCCAGTAGTCAAGAACAAGACTGGAGACGTATCGGACGGGTCAAACTACAGGCCAGTCTCACTAGTCACCACTATAGCCAAGGTACTAGTACTGACAGCAATGGTACTTAACAGCGTGCTCAGCTCGGATCTAAATAGGCATGTCAAGATTGCCCAGTTAGGTTTTCGGGCAGGGCTGACAACGGAGACGGCCTCTCTTAGTCTGACGCACGCTGATAAGTATTACACGGATAGACAAACACCAATCTACGCGATTTTTCTGGACTTATCCAAGGCTTTTGACCTAGTTTTTTACAATTTACTCTGGCAGAAGCTAGGAGATACAACTCTGCCGCCAGAGCTTGCATCTCTCCTCAAATACTGCTACCTACACCAAGAGACTCGTGTGAGATGGGTATGGGAGCTTTCAGAGCCATGCAGACCGGAGTGTGGGGTGAGACAAGGGGGACTGTCCTCGCCCTTGCTCTTTGGTCTCTATGTGAATGTCTTGGTCGAGCGACTCAGCAGCATGCGTGTCAGCTGCTATGAGGGTGTTTGTTTTAATAATCTAAGCCACGCGGACGACATGCTGGCTCCCTCAATCAATGCTCTCAAAAGTTACTGGCTATGTGTGAGTTGTACGCGGAGTCTCATGGGTTGATATATAACACCAAAAATACAGAATATATCGTCTTCAGGTCTCGTGCCAGAGGTCCATCTACCTTCCCTCGTCTGTTAAAGGCCACCCAGTAAACAGGGTGTGTAAATTTAAATACTTGGGCCATCTGGTAACAAATTCCCTAAAAGACGATTCAGATTTGGAGAGGAATTGCCGAGCGTTGTCAGTCCGATCGAACATGCTAGCCCGTAGGTTTTCTCGATGTACAGTCGCAGTTAAAATAGCTCTTTTTAAGGTGCTCACTGTGGACACTGACGGCGGACTGACTGCGGCATACATCGTACTCGGGGGCTCTGTGGTTCAGATATACCCAAAGGGGGTTGCAATGATCTGCGTATCTAATATAACAATGCGTTCAGGGTGTCGTTGCGACTACCACGCTTCTGCAGTGCGTCGGCGATGTTTGCCGACGCACGCGTGACAGCTTTGACGCAGTATGGCGCAAGAAATCGTTTCTTCGCAGATTACGTGACAGTCCCAACATCACTCTGCACTCGATAGCCGCTTGGGCAGATAGTCCGCTTGTGTGGGCGTTAACCAATCGAAGAAAATCTGTTTTAGTTAATAAGTACTAACATAGACTAAGTAAGATTGTTGTTAGCACAACGGACATCATTTGTAGTCTGAGCGGAAATTGCAGAGCTATTTTCAAAATAAATAGCGTAGAGTCATCTCAACACATCTCTTCCTTGAATTTGTACATATTTATATATTATAAATATATATTATAGTAAATCGTATGTATGTGCTTATAATCTATGTATGTATTTGTCTACTTTTAATAAATCGTTGTTCCTCTCAACCAAAGCACCTGCCATCTAATCTCTTCACCATCACTGGTTGACTGGCAGAGAATGCCTAAGGCATTAAGTCCGCCTTTCTACCTTTTGAGCGAAAATTTAAAATATTATAAATAATAAATAAATAAATATCACCCAAACAAAAAGCTTTGAATATGAGAATGGTTACTAGCTATGTATAAAGTTTCTCATGAATATGGTTGGTAGGGAAAAGATTTTATGAAGTAAAGCGCAGAAAGACAAGGCTAGACATTCAAGTGAAATAAAACCTACTTATTATAGGGTAGGTAAGTATTTGCGCCCTCTTCCTCTTCGCCAAAGTAATTAATCCATATAATCCTGAGTACCGCAGAACCCATTATTCTACCCACTAATTCATTTCAACACAATTGTCACAGTCTTGATTCCAGATAGATTGAAACTCACCAACTTGCATTTCTCGATAGCTGAATTGAAACCTGTTCAAACACGGTTTAAGTTTCCAAAGACGCAGTGGATTTGTGAAAATTTACACGAGTATTCACTATTCATAAGTGGGTTTAAACTTGCAAAATTGGATTTGAAAACTTTGGTGGTATCTGCTAGAATTTTTACGTTAGTTTTTCGATGCGATCATACATACTTTGGAGGATGTTCAAATTATTTGATACTTTGTTCGGTAAGGGCTTTTTTTTTCGAGGTTTGTTGAGATTGGTTTCAAAAGCGTGTTTTAATTCCTGCGTACATTATTGAGCAAAAAAAGCAAGACAAAAAATAGTAGAAAACAAAAGTACTTTAAAACGCTTACCTCTCATCAATTAAAATTGAATAATAGAAAAAAAAAGACTTAATACAATAATAATTTGATCCAAAGATTATAAAACCGTCAAGTTCCCTGTTGTAAATCAATCCCATTACATTTACAGATCTCAAAAAAACGTAAATGCAGTGACAACCATTTCTGGTAATGCCAGGATTACGTTAGGCACGAATCTGCATGAATTACCGATGGAGCACGCAAACAAGTAAGTACCTATCAAACATTTACCATAACGATTATTTTAAGAAGACCAGGTTCGGTCGTTCTATTAAAAAAATGGGAAACATTTAATTGATCCTGTAAAAACTTATTGAACTTCTAATTATGGATGCTTTTTTAAATTTATGAACCTCTAAAAACTTTTTGCGTTTCTAATGATGACATTTTTTTTTTTCGAAATATGGGCCTTTTTTTAATTTCTAGCTTTTTTAACCGACTTCAAAAAGGAGGAGGTTATCAATTCGGATGTTTCTATTTTTTTTATATGTATGTTCGGGCATAACTCCGTTATATATAGACGGATTTGCAAAATATTTTTTTTGTTCGATAGAGGTTTATCCCGAAATGGTCCCATTTAAATTTCGTAAAGATCTGGTGATGAGTTTCGAAGACAGACAACGGAACTCTTCAATAAATATCAGTAAAACAACCGCAATTGCTGCTATCGCATATGTATGCATTGTTTACTCAATCGCACAACATAACATCACGTCTGTACCCTATAAAGGCAGATGCAGTACGCAGATGTGTTCAGTATACCACCGTACACCCTCATTTCTGTCAAAGTTGTTGGTCAAAGGTGTTGTGGTCAAAGGTGTTGTCAAAGGGTTTGGTGTATTGGGGTACCTATAATCTTGCAAGTAAATTCTGGCATAATTTAGGTATATCTAAAAAGTGAAAAATAAAAACTTTTTTATAAAAAAAACAATCGACTTCCAAAAAAACTTTAATTTCGGAAGTCGGTGTCAAAAAACGAAAAAGCGGAACCAACGACACCGACTTCCAAAATTAAAGTTATTTTTCACTTTGTAGTGTTTTTTTGGAAGTCGGTTGTTGTTTTTTTATAAAAAAGTTTTTCTTGCTGTTAGTCGCAGTAACCAAGCTAGGGTGGATGGGTTAGGTTAGAACTGTGACCAACCACGCGCGAACCGAGCGAGTGGAACAGCCAAGTTGGTCGCATTCACATTGCTTTTTAGGAGCGCAAAATGGGAATCATTGGAGCTTCGATTAAATACATTGCTTGTAATTGTTTCTACAATTAAAAATGAAACAAAATAATGAATACGCGTAACGACTAACAAACAGATCTGAAGGTATGCATGGCTGACCTACTATGACAAGAGATACTAATAAAAGTATAATAAACAAGACATTTTTTGTTCACAAGCAAACAAATACAAGCTCTCTATCTTAGCACTTTAACAGAACCTCAAAATCCTATTAACACAGTTTCTAAAAAAAACCTTTTAAAAACTTGAAACATTTTTGTAAAAAAGTAAAAACAACTAGCAGAAACGTAGGAGTCTTTAATAGGACGGCAGCTCGAGTACAGTACTGGAAGAGAGTAGTGGGGAAGAAAAAGAAAAAGTGTTATCTTAAATAAATAAAGAAACGGTCCATTTCATAAAACATACTAGCTATGCCCCGCGGTTTCACCTGCACAAGTTTTGATCCCGTGGGAATATCAGGATAAAAAGTATTCTATTTATTAATCCTGGTTATAAACTATCTGTGCACCAAATTTCATCGAAATCCATTCAGCCGTTTGAGCGTAAAAAAGTAACAAACATACAATTACACACACACAAATTTTCGCCTTTATAATATTAGTGTGATATTGCGTTGATATTTTTGCTCTGTGAGCTCCTTCAGTTAAGATTAAAAATTCATTTTGTTCAGCATCGAGCTCGTTTTTGCTGGTTAAGTGGGTTGATGATAAAGGAGTATTAGGTTTAAATAATAATTGTGTTTGTCGGATGGGATGGTTTGGTCTTTTAAATTAGGTTTAACTTGACATATGTGCTGCCTCTTGTGGTGTCCTATATACGTCGGTTGACGTTTTTCCACATGAGATGTGATGCCAATGATTTAATATGAAAAATAATCAAGTGACGCTAAGTTTTTAAGTCGTAAAAAAAAATAATAATAACAATAACAAATGCTGATGTACGTATTTTGTTATTAAATTGATTAAATATATACATACTTTAAAAAGCAGTGTGACAGTGCTTGGGAGAGGCCAGGTCAAGCAGTCCAAGCAGGCCAGTTCATGATTTTGTGAAATATATATATATATTTTTTAAAGAAAACTTTGCCCCACACTAGGAATTTCTCCTGTATTAATAATAATATTAATAATAATAACTACTTGTAGGTCATACAAATATTTGTTCCATGCGGGAATCGAACCCGCGACACGAAGCGCAGCAGTCAATCGCTTAACCACTGCGCCAACCGTGCCGTCATATTGAAAAATAATAGTGAAAATATTATAAAAACAGCAGCTATTTGCTATTGCGGTGCGTGTATGTTGGTTTAGACAGGGATGCACAGACCACGGCCCGCGGGGCGCATGCGGCCCGCGGGCCGAAAAAAGATTGTAAGCACTATGCAGTGCCACGCTTCAAATTAATAAATTCTTGTTCAATTTTAATACATTATTATTAATTCTTTATTGTCTTTAATTACCTATACTTCTGGCGGCCCGCCATCAGTTCATAATTTGCCCGAGTGGCCCCTAGTCTTAATAAGTCTGCGCATCCCTGGTTTAGACACTGTCTGAATGCACTTCGCTAACATTTCTCCATTAATGCGCAAAACGCTCTAAATCATAATCAGCCTATAGCGCTCTCACTTCAAGGACACCAGCCTTCTCCCTGTGAGGGAGTGGGCCGTAATCCACCACGCCGGCCCAGTACGGGTACCAACCCGCACAACAGGCGGCTGGCTTCGTACAAAAAAATCATCAAGACATGTGACATCTACCAAAATGACGTGTTTTCGAATTTTTTGTGCAAAGCCCTCATAATTATACAATTGTTACACTCTCCCGTTTTATTTCCTACAACACAAAAGTCAAGAATTACAATAAATACTACAGACAATCTCAAGGCAATCCATTAGTCGAAAATAAATTGCAAAAAAAAACAAAGGTAAGTTAAAAAGGTACTTAAAGCTTACTCCGAACGCCAGATTACGATGTCCCCTAAATTAAGTCGGAGAGTTGCAGGTGATGAATATTTAAAACAAAGGAAAGAATAGGGTCCGCTTCGATCCTACATTTAGGGGTTCGTTCCGCTAAATGTAACGAGTAATTTTAATATTTTTGATGTTACAATCGCTTCTGAATGCCTTAATCATTGTTCTGCAGGTTAACCTCTCACACGTCGAATGTACACCATTTGTGTACCTATAGATAACAATAAAATTTCTATTGTGTCTGCTAATTGGCGCGTGACGGGTTAGTACGTACAAAAGCTATGCCATTAATTTTGACATTTCAACAATATTCATTGCGCAATAGTCGTCAACCTTCGAAATTCTTCAGATTGTGATAAAAATGGTGCTTACACAATTGGGTTGCTGGTTAAATACCATTTTTCATTTCAAATCATTCCATCATGATTTCATCCGATTAGTAGATCTTGTTCACAGTCTTGTTGTTCTTTCACTATTCTTTAAACATCACTTTGAAATTCGAACTATGTCGATTTGTGAAATCGCGATCAATGGTGTAACGTACCTACTCGTATCGATATTTTCAATAAAATAACAAAATTACATCAATACAGTGTCAAGTCAAACGACAGACGTAATAGTATTAGAGACATTCTAACCTACTAAACGACATAAATCAGCTTTCTACACTAGTGACACGCGCGGCAATGCTGAATATCCGAACGTATGAAGACGACTTATAAACGTATCTACGCGCGCGACACCGCCGTGTGCAATTCACTCACGGTGACCAGCACATTCTAAATCCTGCTCCAGGGAAAGACGCACGTTCACTTGATCCAAAATCACATTTCACCTTACATAGTCTCCACCATTTAGCAGGCAACAGTTTTTATTGATTCATTTTTATTGAGTCAACTTTATTAAAATGTTTGTTTTCGTAACCCCATACTGGGTATGTGTGGAACAGCTAATTAGCTTTTTATTTTATGTACAGACGCCAGCACATAAAGCTACTACAATCTGTCAGATTTCTTTAATAGATTTTCAACTTTATCGCTAAAGCATAAGGTTCAAAGTTGATTAGGAAAATCTGACAGTTTCGGGTAGCTTGATGTGCTGGCGTCTGTTCCTACCTATTTATCTAGGTTAACTCAGGCGTGTGCCTATTTGCTCTTAATCTCTTTCTTATTGTTGTAGCTTACTATACCTTCCGCATGTTAATTCTCATGCAACCTTTGCCATATGCCTTCAGGTCTGATTATGATATGTATTGTATTTTCCATTGAGAATGTACAAGTCATGACGTGCTTCTCACTTCCATTTAGTAAACTCCGCACTGATTGTGACAACCACACACCACCTTCATTAGCGGGCTGGTACATCTCGCTTTGCTTATGCTTTGGTGTCACAGTCAGCGGAGATGACTACAGGGCATCTTGTGATACGCTGGAAGTTTTTCCCGGGGTCCAAAGTTCCGGCTCACTATCTCCAAGGTTTCCATACAAATACCATCGAGCTGCGCGCCGGGTACTTATTTTTCCCGCGTACCCGTGTCGAGCTCACAACGGGTCTGGCGAAAACATCCGACAGCCGGCACCTTACCTGGCATCGGCAGCGTGGCACACCTGCCACGGTTGCGCTCAAATACCAAGCTGAGTCAAGAGAGTCCTGTGCTACTCCCAAGGGAATCTAAAGAAACTTTTTTGGGCCATAATCCTACCTACCCCCTATACTCGTTTTATCTATTAATTTTATTATGTTAACAAATGTGGTCTTATTTATTTCCCCCACGTAAACCGCATCCGTCACAATTGTTTTGTAAAAAACAAGTGAGTTCGATTTCGAATTATGAACGGTCACCTAAGCCAAATTTATATTGGGTTGGCACAGAAGTAATGAGACACTAGAAAATTCTATACATTTCCTTTTCCAAGTTAGTTTTCGATAATATTCTAGAATGCTGTAGAACATTCCAGGTACTTGTGATATGGGGGTATATAATATTATATAATCCTTTTCTTAATGAAACAGAAAGAAAAAGATGCACTGAACTTAAATTTAGTTTGTGAACAAGGAAATCGGCACCAATGTGTCATCATCATCTGCCTAGCCTTTTCCCAGCTATGTTGGGGTCGGCTTCCAGTCTAACCTGATGCAGCTGGGTACCAGTATTTTACATGGAGCGATTGCCTATCTGACCTCCACAACCGAGCTACAGGATAATACAATACCCCTTGGTAAGACTGGTTGTCAGACTTTCGGGCTACTGAAATCGGCACCAATGTGTGCTAAAGACATTACTTGTGTCAGGCAAACCAAAATTAGTAGAAGATAAAACACATCATAAATTAAAAAAAAAATTATACCTACTTATGTTAGCCACAACTCAGAATTAAAGGGGCTCGAAATCAAAAACTCAAAAAACTTAAAGCATTTTTTCGATTAAACCAATTACAGGCACTTTTACTGTGTTGAATTGTCAAGAAGTCGGTCAGTCAGAAAATATGAAGTTGCCCATTCAAAAGCGTAGTAGGTACTTACGGAGAAGAACGGGCAAGAAACTCCATGGACAATCTTATCAATTATATTTTTACAACAATATTAGTTACATCATTAATTGTTGAATTTATATGTATATATGTATATATATATGTGAGAACGATGTAAAAACAAAGAAGAAAGAAAAAGCGTTTCGGCACAAACAAAACGCACGTTACAAATAAAAAATTAAATAATAATAAGAAAAAGACATAAAATATACAAAGTAGTAAAAAGCCTCGTACTCAAGCTATAAAATATTGTCAATTTTGTCCAATTGCTTGAATTAAAAAAAGACGTACAGGTTAAAAGCGTCCAATAGAATACTTAACACATTTTATAAACATAAACATAATTATTAATTATTTCCACTTTCACAATATTTGTAAAGACACTCGGATATCACCAAAATAATGTCCTGTACTAACTCGCTAAGATTTAAATTTAAAATACAGGGGTTTGTTACGCTGATACTAAGTATCGACGTGTTCATTGCTCGGCGTCTCGAGCAAGACAGCCAGCTGTCATTTGTCTCCCATAGAGAATGAGAGTGAAGCAACAAAACAATTTACATACACAAACCAATTCATTCGTGCTCCTAGATACTGACACTGAGGAAGTAGAAGGAATCATAAGGAACTTGAAGTCGGATAGTGCCCCTGGCTGGGATGGTATATCCACTAAATTCTTAAAATACTTTAATAAAGAACTCGCCCCTGTTATTGCCCATCTAGCTAACCTCTGCTTCAGAAACGCGGCGTATTCCCAGCCCCTATGAAACAATCTGTTATTACGCCGGTCTACAAGGGAGGGAACGGGAGCGATGTCAATAATTATAGACCTATCTGGGTGTTGCCAGCCCTGTCTAAAGTAATAGTGAAATTAACCAACAGTAGATTAGTAAATTATTTAAATAAGTTTAAAATTATATCCTCAACGCAATTTGGCTTTAGGCAGGGAGTTTCCACCGAGGATGCAGTTGGTGCCCTTACCTCGTTAGTAACTGATCATTTAGATAGAGGCAAGAAATGCTTGACAGTATTTCTAGAACTGAAAAAGCTTTTGACACCGTTTCCGTTCCCACCCTTGTGACCAAACTAGATAAACTTGGAATAAGAGGAACTCCTCTCAATTTTTTTATAGATTACCTAACAAATAGGAAACAGAGAGTAAAGATTGGAGGACATATTAGTGATGATGCTGATGTGACGTTTGGTGTACCACAAGGTAGTGGTCTGGGTCCCACACTTTTTCTAGCCTACATTAATGACCTTTGTAACCTAAAAGTTGAAAACGCAAATATATTTTCCTACGCCGACGACACTGCTGTTGTCTTCCATGGGCGCAGCTGGTCTGATGTTAAAATAAAGGCAGAGACAGGTATGTTCCAAATTGCGACTTGGCTCGATAACAACCTTCTCACTTTAAATACTGCAAAAACCAACCACATATGCTTCTCCATCTACAAAAATTCACAACCCGATGAGTTGTTCAACATTAAAGTACACTCATGTGACAAAGCTGACAATAATAGTTGCAATTGTCCCATAATTAATAAAGTTTTGGAAACAAAATATTTAGGTGTAATTAGTGACCAAAAATTGTCATGGTACTCTCATGTTGAACATGTTACTGGACGGATTAGGAAACTAGGGTGGATTTTTAAATCCCCTAAGATATATTGCGCCAACAAATATAAATAAGAAATCAGGCTCTCATTGAAATTTATTAAATGAAATATACATATCTATAGCACAATCTGTTATAGCCTACTGTATCCCAATATGGGGTGGTGCAGCAAAATCAAAGTTTATACATGTTGAACGAGGGCAACGTGCCGTAATCAAAACAATGTACTTAAAAAGGATCTCATACCCTACTGAAAGTCTCTATCAGGATAGTGGACTGCTTTCCGTTAGAAAATTATATATCTTAAACACCGTTCTAAAAAAACATAAGAATCTACCATATGATCCGAATAAAGTAACAAGAAGACGTAAATACCTCATAGCACAGGTTCCACAAACTAAAACTAAATTTGCTGCCATTCAGTATGGTAAACTATCATGTCAACTTTATAATAGGATTAATAAAAAGATATATACACAATAAACAATTACACGAATATAAAAAAAATATTAACAAATTGGATAAAGCCACTAAATTACGCCGATACTGAGGAACTATTGCAACACACAAAATGATACTCACATGCACACACCCACACACTCACCCAAATATCACACCCTCACACTTGCACACACACCCTCACACACACACACTCTCACACACACACACACACACACCCTCTCTCTCTCTCACACACACGCACACACACACATCACATACTGTTTATGTTTATGTCTAAGATACTGAAAAAATTGTATACTGCTGTGGAAGAGCGGAGTCACCTAACACTGGGATTACTTGCCTAACAGATGGCTCCAATCACCAACTAATGCACAACTTTTTGGTTCAGTAATAAATTTGATTTGATTTGATTTGAATGTCACAGTGAACGAATAATCAATTAAGGGCTGATTTTACAATCACCAGATAACTTTATCGGAGGAATTACTTTCAATGTTTGACAGTTCTTCCATACAGAAACTGTCAGACGTCGATTTTATTTCACGAATATAAATTATCGGGCGACTAAAAAATCAGCCCTAAGTGACATACGAGTATTAGTCGATTAAATCAGGTAGAAATTAACACTTACATGTTTTATTTTTTTTTTAATTTTCACCAAGACAAATTACATACCAGACCACAGAACCGCACTTTAATAAAAAAATATTTTAAATTCCCAAGCACGTTATAGAAGCAGGTTGGCCTGTAAAAGGTGCAGATTAAGTGGCTCTAGATAGCTGTGTCCAATGATATCTACTACATAATGAATCAAACGCTTAAGAGGATTACGGGATAAGCAGGAACGTCGTTGTTTCTTAATACGGGAAAGATAAAGTATTGATGTTTTAAATGTGGAGTAAGACGTTTAAAACAAATGAAAGCAATGTTCTTTTGATTCTGAGTTGAAATTAAGTAGAATTGGACGGATAGAGCGAGGCTAAATGATCGCACCTGCACGGGTCGATCTAAGGTTAAGCTTCGCTTGCCGCGGTTGGTTTGTGGATGGGTGACCATAAAAAAAACATATCAAAACCTCTCCATGCATCGGAAAGCACGATAAGCCTTTGGTCCCGGGAGTCATTCGTGGATCTTTGACAGTCGTTACGGGTCGTCAGAAGCCCGAAAGTCTGACAATTAGTCTTACCAAGGGGTTTCATATTACCCAGTAAATGGGTTGTGGCATGTGGGGTGTGCATTGGCAGTCGTTCCATGTAAAATGTAGGTACTCAGTTGCATCCGGTTAGACTAAAAGCCGACTGGAAACTTTCTTCTAGGAAAACGTAGCGTAAGTGTTACTGTCAAAAACTGTTAATGCTAAAGAGCCCAAGATGGCTGTTCATAAACACTATTTACCAAAATATAACCCAAAACAATTTTTGATCATACTTTCATATAAATAGGTATAGTTGAGCAATTAAACCTTCGCTTAATTAACAAAGTTTTAGCTCTTACCCTAGATTCAACCGTCCAAAGTGTAGGTCAAGCGGTATTAAATGTAATATGTAAATAAACTACAGTCAATTTTAATTAGAACCTAGTTTTTAGGCTAATAATACAAATGTAGAATGGAATTGTGATAATGAATTAATGTTTCGAATTCATTATGTAAATGCGCAAATGAATGTTCTTGCCCGTTTGTTAATGGCTGGTTTTATTGGAGACAGCTGCTGACAAATGCTGATCTCATTACAATAATCATCATCATGATCCCTAGCCTTTTCCTAACTATATTGGGGTCGGCTTCCAGTCTAACTGGGTCCAGATGAATAATAGTATTTTACATGAAGAAACTGCTTATCTGATCTCCACAACCTAGTGACTGGGTAATACGATACGCTTGGTAAGACTGGTTGTCAGACTTTCGGGCTTGTGACGACTTTCAAGGATCCACGTATGACAGCCGGGACTTGTGTAATAACATGCGATCCGAGGCACGGAGGCGTCTTGGTATGTAAAGATTGTCACCCATACACCAACCAACCGCTGCAAACGTAGCTTAACCTGATTGGTCGACCTGGGCGGCTGTTATTATTTAGCCACGAGCCCCTCTGAACTCTCCTTACCCTAAGCTTGCCACCTTGCAATTAAAAATAAACAAGCTGAGTTGTCAACGGACAAGCCAAACTAGCCGTAGAACTGATGTCCTTTGCAGTATTATTATTTAATATTATTACGTGGTCCGCAAATTGGTAAGCAAAACTTTATTATATCATCCAATAATTAATTCCACTGCAGTGCACAGATTTGCCCTGATATCGAGGCGAAACAACTATTAATTTACACTAAAACAAGCTCTCCTCTACTTTTTCTACCTAGCCTTTTCCCAACTATGTTGGGGTCGGCTTCCAATCTTACCAGATGCAGCTGAATACTAGTAATTTACCTGCCTATCTGACCTCAAACGGATAACGCGATATCCCTTGGTAAGTTATCCGTTAAATAGAACATCCTACTTGAAATATGAAGGCTTGAATAATGAGACAGAAGTAATTGTAATATGTTCTGTTATCTACCTTACCCCCGGGGGCACACGTGTAACGACATAATCTTTCACCAATCTGGCTTCACTAAACTCATCTAAGTAATTCATTTTCCTTCAGAACAAACAGGTTTGAACATTTTTATTTCCTTACTTTTTCATGGCCACTCAGACGATGTACTAGCTAGAAGCTTGCACGTGGCACCTTGAGTCCCAAACTGTTGCCACCAGACATCTGGTTTCTGACGGCACTTCCCTGAAACTGAGGTAAGATAGGTACGTATATCATTACAGAACATTCCTTAGGTTTCCACGGGGAAAACATAATACTCAATACCTACTTCGCTTTGGAATGGGCAACTAGCTTCATCTTTCTGACTGACTGACCCCTTGACAGTTCAAAAGTGCCTGTAATTGGTTTACTTGAAATAAATGCTTTGAGTTTGAATTTGAGTTTGGGTTCAAGATTTCGCAGTTTCAATCGCGATAAATGGTTGATATGTAACCTACAATAAACACACATATTTCTATACATTGTAATACAATATATGGGATATTAAACAAACCGGCTTGAATATTTTGCTTTCCTTAATTTTCATGGCCTTTCACAACCTTTAGAACACCTTTTTAAACCGCTGTCTCACAATAAAGATCATTGACTTTGACTTTGACTTTGACTTTCAGACAGTAAACAGACGCCAGCACATCAAGCTACCCGAAACTGTCAAATTTTCCCAATCAACTTTGAACCTTATGCTTTAGCGATAAAGTTGAAAATCTATTAAAGTTTGATATATTTTAGTAGCTTGATGTGCTGGCATCTGTACACTGTCTGCTAGACGTTTAAAAGTGGCACCTTGAGTTCCAAACCGTTGCCGCGAGTCATCTGGTTTCTTGCGGCAGTTTCCTGAAACTAAAGTAAGATAAGTAGGTATTTCATTACAGAATATTTCTTAGGTTTCCTCGCGGAAGAACATAATACTCAACAGTTCAGTGTTTCAACCGCGATAAATCTGTGTAATTACTTTGAATAAATAGGTACGCATATTTCTACACATGCTGGTACATACGTAACTTATGATTACGAGCAGGAATGAGCAAGTATACTGTAACAATAATTCCTTTACAAATATTTGTTTTCGTTTCATTCATATTCTTGTGTATTTAATAAACATGTTGTGGTTGGTTGCTTTAATATATTACGTGTTTTGTTTTCATTACATACAAAGTTTTGATGCTTAGGGGGAACTCTGGTTCATCAGCGAAATGATGGTTGTAATAAATGAATATGAATAATAATATTTTGATTCAAATTAACACTGGAAACAGAACATCACATAGCGGTCATGGATATGTTCCTAAAAGGCTGCCTCGTGGGTCCAGTGGTCGCAATCACCACTGCTGAACATGCGGTCTTAGGTTCCATTCCTGGGTCCGACAATATTTTATTGGATTTTTGAACATGGAACTTATGTGTATAAGTTCGATGTTCACGAATCAAGACTCAGTGCTGCTACTGAGAAATTTCAAATTTCAAATTCGAATTGAGAAAAATAGCGTTAGGCAGAGTTGTACACATAAGCTGGTATACTCATAATTCGCCAGTTCTGTAACTGGCGAATCGGTCTGTCTTCTGGGAGACAATAACTAAATTTTGTGCCATATCTCCGATGTTATTGGCTCGATTTGAATTGTGTTTATTTAATCTGATAAAATAGCTCATAAGCTTTAAAAAATAATAAACAGAATCCAAAGCGAGCTAATAACATCGGAGATATGGAAAAAAATGTAAAGCAATGTCAAAAAAGATGCATCCGTGCAATATGCGGTCTGCAAAAAACGGAGAGCTGTAAGCAGTCTTTTACAAAACTAAAAATACTCACAGTACCATCACTGTATATCTTTGAAATGGCTCTTTTTATCAAAAAACATCCTTATTTATTTGAAATAGTGACGAGATCACGCAACAGAACTAGAATGTTTACAAAACTAAGTACGCAATATAAAACTGCTCTTTATGGTAAAAGTACATTTGTCATGGCGTCTAAAATATATAATAAAATTCCCAAGGACATTAGAGACTGCAATAACATTCTTAAATTCAAAAATATATTATTTAAATTTCTTAACGAACACTCATTTTACTCAGTTAAGGAATTTTTAGACTTAAAATGATTGTACTATGTTTTATTATTTATTTCCTCTTTACTGCGTTAAATAAAGTGTTAATGTCTGATTGAGCGCATTGTGAACTTTATTAATAATTGTTTATTGTTTAATTATTATTTATAAATTTGTATGCCCATGAGGCTGATCACAGCATGAACTCACTATGTTGTAAGACCTATATTGTAACCTGTGTATCACAAATAAACTATTTGATTTGATTTGATTTGAAACAAACGCTCAAAAAAATTAATACAAACAGAAAATTTTATAGCGTGAAAAATACTAAATATAGACCTCCTTTTAAAGTTAATTTTGTTTAATTATTCATGAATATTCAGAATAATATGGGAGTTAATATGCCTATGGGCGGAATTGTATACACATTCACACTGTTCACCAACGCTCGCACCATCACATTCATTTTTCAGGGTTTCATACCTGAAGGGTGCGAACGGGATCCTATCACTAAGGCTCCGCTGTCAGGCATGCGTCTGTCATAGAGCTGTATCTTTTGAACCGTAAAAGCATTAACAAAATACATTACCATTTCACATTATAGAGTATGTACAACTTTAACCGCTATAACAACAAATAATAAAAATAAAATACTGTTAAAAATTAAAGCAAAAAACACGAAACTGGTGGGTTGCTTGAGATAAATAATTATATCCTAGTACGGAACCCTTAAGACACAGTCTTATTTAATTTTCTTTTGTACTTCTTGATTCGTCTAATGTTTAGGTCTAGAATTACAATTTATATTGTACCTACTGTTGCAGCCAACTGAAAAGTTACCTTTCATAAAAAAAAAAACAGATTCTGATGTTATTATAATTGCCTTAATTGCACACTTCCAAAGATTAAACATTACTAAAATAATTGCTAACAAAACCAAAGTTAAAGTAAAAATTTGAACAGAACTAAAACAAACTTGCACACTTTACACTCACAAAAAGAGCCTTTCTACAAAGAATCTAGGAAGCTGGCTGCAACATTCCACTTTGTATCAACAAAAAAAGTTCTGTCTGCAAAAGTGCTTCCAACTGTTCGTTTCTTGCGGTTTCACTATGAGTGTATGGGATTTTACTCCTTGGTGTTATATTTACACTGGGATACAGAAATATCCAGACTTGTTTTTTTTTGTTTTGTGGTAGGAGAAAGTGTAATGGTTTCTGTGGAGTTACTAGTGCCATACCTTATTCCTTAGCCGTCAGCGGGGTAATTGCGTTACATACTATCAGTAGCAATAATTGCTTTAATTGTGACAGTTAAACAACATTCATTGCGTTATTTACATGGTTTAACAGACAATTAAAGTTTCGAACATAGGAAGCAATATCTTTGAAAATTATTCAGATTGTGTGGATGCCTGTTTAATTATTTACAGGCACATAAGTTATTTTTTAGCATTTTCTAATGGATGTCAAAGCACCTATAATAAAATGCCTCTAGTTCCTATATTGCTTAATGTTGGTAACCGTCTTCCATCAGGTGGACCATCACCTTGTTTGCATAATCAGCCCACAATGTTCCCACTGTTGGGATACAGGCCTCCTCTCTTCGAGACAAAGTGGGATGTAATCTACCACGCGGACCCAGTACGGGTTGGTAATGACACATGTGTTCGAATATTTCGTTCTAGGACATGCCGGTTTCCTCACGATGTTTTCCTTCACTGTATTGAAAGCAAAGGTGCCAAATAACTTACACAAAGTAAAGGGCCTGCCTGGGTTCGAACTCGTAATTCTGGGCCGTCACCACTGGGCCACCACTATACTAACCTTGTTTACAATGAAACAAAATTGAAAAAAAATTACTGTCATTTTTTCTGATAAAAATATCTTCTAGTGTACTAGTAAAGAAAATATTTGTAAGGAACAGAAAGTCACATCATAAAAAAGAAATTCACAAGTTTCCGTGAAAAAATTGTCAAAGAGATTATTCAGAAAGTTAAGAAAACTAAAATAAGTTACAGTCGACGCCTTTCCTATCATTTATCACGGGTATTATAAAACTTATGGAATGATCGATGGTATCTCACTTCGCAACTTTTTGGTTCGAGACTTTTAAAAGAATATCAACGGTGATAAATTGTTTTGTTTATTTCACATTTATTTAAAAAAAACCATTCTATACATTTTCAGGTTTCCGTGCTACCACTAAAGGAAACACGGAACCCTTATAAGATCACGGTTCTATCTGTGAAGCTAAAATGTTACTGTCGTGTGATGTGTTGATTGTAGTGGTGTCTCTGAGTGGTAGTTGGTGACTACTTTGTAATATTATATTCCCCGCCTGTATAACAAATTTAGGCAAGTGATAATATCAATTAGCGTGTGCTAGCTGACACATCACACTAATATATAGTATACAAGGTGTAACTTAAATAACGCACAACCTCTTAAGGGGTCATTGTACTCATCATTATGAACAACTTTTACTATGGGACCAAACCGAAAATCGCGAAAGAAAAATCAGCTGTTCCCTACATTTTGACGAGTTATGCGAACATAAATGTAGGGAACAGCTGATTTTTTTTTCGCGATTTCCGGGTTGGTCCCATAGTAAAAGTTGTTCATAATGATGAGTACAATGACCCCTTAAGAGGTTGTGCGTTATTTAAGTTACAACTTGTATATATATAATATATAGTGTATATAAAGTTTATATATAATATATAATCACACTAATATTATAAAGGCGATACATCTTCACGCACAAACTGCTGGACCAATTTTGATAAAATTTGGCACACAGATCGTTCATAATTTGAATTAACACATAAAATACTTTTTATCCTGATAATCCCACGGGGTCGAGACTCATGCGTGTGAAACCGCGAGGTGCTGCTAGTGGCAAATCAATTTATTTAATGTTTTGAGTTTCGTAATTTTAATAAGCTACTCTTGTACAGAATCAAGTCCAACTGAACAGACAGCTGTATTGCTGGAGAGTTTGGTGTGCCACTTCTTCTTCCCAGCTAAAAGCACTAGGAGTGGCGGTTTGGGGAACTTCTTTTTTCCGTCTTATATAATTTTGAGGTTAAAAAAGTGCTGAAAGTGCCGTGTAACAAAACACTTTCTCTCTCCTTAAACATCATCATTATATTTTCTTTGCTTCTGTTTCATGTTTATTATTATATATTTATTTATTTAGATTAGTATAATATACTTTATGTATGTATTTTTTGTATTATGTTAATAGTACACCACAGATTACCTACAGTATTTGTCTCTCCTTCCCCTTTTTACGTTTAAAATGTACCACTGAATAAATAAATAAAAATCCATCCAAAGGGTGTCTTTAAAAGATCGCTCTTAGCGATAAGACCACCCCTTCTAAAACTGCCCTTTGTAAAATTTATATATTTATGTCTGTAATTTATATGGTGTACATAATAAAGAGTATTCTATTCTATTCTGATTGTCAGCCTGGTTTGGATAAATGTTGATTTTATAATAAATTAAGAATTGTTATAGAAAATCTCACTTTTATGTTTTTCTAAGGCCTAAAATTAGATACAATTACCAACACTATACTTCTATTGTAATATAATAAACAATATCTACTTTTGTCCTATTAAGTCAGCACTAAAAAATATATATATATATACAACGTGTAACGTTAAATGCGCAAAACCTCAGACACCCCAACTGATTTTTTTCAATTGACCTATTTCAGAGAGAAAATAAGTCATTAAAAAAATTGTAAAGGTTTTATATGCTGTTTTAGTTTTACTGGCCTTTCTGATAGTTTCTTGCGTCTGCGACGACGCTTTACCGAGAGAGGAGTCGTCACCGGGCCGCTGCGCCGCGCTGACATTGGCTTGCTTGACCTATTAATAAATAGACACGGCAACGTTTTTAATGAAGATTTTTTGAAAAATGTGACCTATATTAAAAAGTGGTTAAATTAATTCTCCTCTTTATTCTGATCAAACTATTTTCAGGTTTTGCGCATTTAACGTTACACGTTGTATATCTGGCAACTCCAGTGTAAATACGCATCAAAACCGACAGTACCAAAGCTGGAAGACGATAACAACATATACATTCAAATCACCAAGATATACAAGTAATAATGCTGAACTTTGAGAGTCAAATAAGAGCCTGAAGAGCTTCTAATAGGCACAAGAATGGTTAAAGCTCTTGCAATATCAGAGACAACACAATCACATTAAAATATTGCTACTACCATATGTTTTCGTTTTGTAGAAGAAAGTGGCAACAGTGAAGAAAAAATGTCCTTGATCAATAAATCTTTTTTTATACCGTGTTTGTTTAGCAAAAAAATGAAATGGGAAGAAAAAAAAACCGGCCAAGCGCGATCTATAAAAACGGCAAAAAAAACATGTCTGTTGTATGGAAGCCCCCTTAAATATTTATCTTATTATCTTTTTTGGTATTTGTTGTTATAGCGGCAACATCTGTGAAAATTTCAACTGTCTAACTATCACTGTTCATGAGATACAGCCTGGTGACTGACGGACGGACGGACGGATGGACGGAGAGCGGAGCGGGAGTAATAGGATTCCTTTTTAACCGACTTCAAAAAAAGGAGGAGGTTATCAATTCGTATTTTTTTTTTTTTTTTTTTTTTTTTTTTTTTTTTTTTTTATGTTTGTTACCTCATTATAACCGACTGGGTGAACCGATTTTCATGATTCTTTTTTTATTTGAAAGCTAGTGCTTCCCGTGTGGTCCCATTGTCACCATTTCAATATCTGATGATGGGATCCTTTAGAATTCGGGGGAACTCTTCAATAAATAACAGCAGATTAACCGCGATTGTTGCTATAGCATATCTAAGCATTGTTTGCACCATCACACAACATAATATCACGCCTGTACTCACTACAAAGGTTATAATTTTTTTTTGTTATAATAATAATTAATACCAGTAAAACAACCGCGATTGCTGCTATCGCATATGTATGCATTGTTTACGCAATCGCACAACATAACATCACGTCTGTACCCTATAAACGCAGATGCAGCTTCCTGTCACTGATATTTACATATCAAGTAGTGTTTATATGAATTTGATTGGGGTAGATATAACTAAAAAGTTAAAAATAAAAAAAATTATATAAAAAAAAAACAACCGACTTCCAAAAAAACACTACAAAGTGAAAAATAATTTTAATTTCGGAAGTCGGTGTCAAAAAACCAAAATGCGGAACCAACGACACCGACTTCCAAAATTAAAATTATTTTTCACTTTGTAGTGTTTTTTTGGAAGTCGGTTGTTTTTACCATTTGGGTACGGAACCCTAAAAATAGCTTAGCCTTTCAAAAGTGTTGCTTTTGAAGCTATGAATTTTTTTTTCTTCTGTCAGTCATGTGCTTTTTCTCTACATTTACTATGCACACGGCCAAAGCTGCTCGCGTCTGTGTTCTTTTCCACGTATAACCTGTCACCCTTCAACGCAAGAGTGAACAGACATCTTCTGGGCTTGCTCGTTCTATCGTAGACATCGTTTTCCGCTAGATGAGATCGAGGAAAAACTCTACTGATACCACTTAACCGTTTCATAAACTCATAGTAAGGGACACAAAGGAAGTTTGGCAATCGTTTAGGATATGTTGAAACGCGACATGAGAATACTCTTTGATTTTATGGAGTGTAAGGAATTGGAATTCGTCATCTCGAGCCGACTTACTGGCATTCGACTTGACGTCACATGTGAGTACTTTGTGGATGTACGGTTTATTAAAATGTACACAACTTTGCGGGATTGCTAAGAAGTTAAATAAGGGCTTTATGTGCTTTGTCCTTGAGTAGATTAGCATAGTCCGCCTATAATGTTCCCACCGCTGGGATACAGGCCTCCTCTTTGTGGGAGAGAATGGATCGTAATCCACCACGCGGGCCCAGTGCCTAGATGTCACATGTTTTCGAATTTTTGGTTCTAAGAGATGCCGGTTTCCTCACGACATTTTCCTTCACCGTTTTTTAAAGCAATGGAGGGGCCCGTGGCTAAATAATAACAGCAGCACAGGTCGATCGATCAGGTTAAGCTACGCTTGCCGCGGTTGGTCTGTGGATGGGTGACCATCTTTACATACCGAGACCCCTCCGTGCCTCGGAAAGCACGTTTAGCCGTTGGTCCCGGCTGTCATTCGTAGATCTTTGACAATCGTTACGGGTAGTCAGAAGCCCGAAAGTCTGACAACCAGTGTTACCTAGGGGTATCGTATTACCCAGTAACTGGGTTGTGGAGGTCAGATAGGCAGTCGCTCCATGTAAAATACTGGTATTCAGCTGCATCCGGTTAAACAGGAAGCCAACCCCAACATAGTTGGGAAAAGGCTAGGCAGATGATGATGTTTTTTAAAGCAATGGTGATGTAATAAATTGCACAAATTAAAGCGCCTTGGTTCCAACCCATGATCTATATTTATTTGTCACAGAAACACGTGCACATAAATATAAGTTGATTGGAATAAAAAAACGAAACAGATACATAATCACTCAACAGCTAGAATAGTCGGCACCTGGCCGTCGTGGCTGTGCTAAGAAATATTTCACTCAGCAAGCATTGTGTTCAATAATCGTTCGTTGTACTCTGTAGGTCACAATTAAATACATAGAGTGCCGCCATGACGGGCCAGTAAGCAATCATAATGAATACATTCTCCAATAATATTAGAGTTGCACCACAATACAGCGCAGTGATTGTATACTCGCTTCAATATTGTCTTTATAATTCCGTGAATCACTTTGGCGATTACATTCACGTGCAACGCAATGTAGCTATCTCAAAGAGGTATCGACGGTCATGTCTATTGCAATAGCGTATTGTATTGAATGCTTATGTATGTCACTGATCATGATCTATTTCTTGTCTAATACTAGACCTGCCGCTACTGATTACTGTGGCATGTCGTCAAGACATCGAGATTTGTGTGGTATATCTAAGTTATATAACTTTCACAACAGAGACGGTTTATTCCACAAAATCCCCATTAAGAATCGTCAACAATGGGGATCACAACTAACTTTTTACACTAGGTACTAAATTAAATGATTAACTTTACGAATAAATATAAAAACAAAAGGACACGCGTCGAAGTACTTGTCCGTATCGCTGTTATCCGGAAACGTGCCCAAAAGACTAGCAGCATTGCCGCGTTGAACCGCAATGCTAATTCTTTGGCCAAAGAACGACGCAGCCCTCTATTTACGTGACATGTGGACCAGTTAGCGAGAAAGTACAATGGGTAATTCTGTTTGGGCCCGTACCCAAACAAAAAATGTTATTGTAGCATTATGAACTATATCTGTTTTTTATGCCCTCGGGGAGTAGTTTAATTAATCCAATGAGCGCGTGTCTGATTTCACTCGAAAAAAAAAATATGTGAGGTAGTAAGATTGATTAAACAGATATTTAAGTTATTCTCTAAAAACTTATTGACCTCCTGATGATAATAATAATATTCCACAACTTTCACACAACGCCATCTAGTCCCAAACTAAGCAGAGCTTGTATTATGAGTACTAGACAACTGATAAACATACATATATATTTCTAAATACATACATATTATAGATAAATTACACCCAGACAAAGAACAAGATCGTGCTCATCACACAAACATTTGTTCTAGGTGGGAATCGAATCCACGACCTTGGGCATAGCAGTCAGGGCCACTGACCACTAGACCAACAGGCCTGTCAGGCCTGTCTGATGATGGCCCCTTTTTGAAATTAGTGAACCTCCAAAAACTTTTTACACTTCTAATAATGCACTTTTTTAAAGTGATTGAGACTCTTTTTTAACTTACTTACTTTTGTCACAGTTGGTGGTAGTAACTAAGCTACGAGTAGGTTACGCCGACCAAAGGGTTACGTTACTTTTGAACTAAATTGATGTGATAAATTATATTAAATCGCTGATTCGTAAATTATGTTTTCATTGTATGCTACACCATATTATTATTTATGATTAAATAATATATTATTAATTATATATATATATAATTATTAATAATATAAATAATAATATCAATTCTCTAAACATCTACACCATTGATTCCCAATGTGGTCCAGGTGGACCCCCAGTGGTCCACGGGGGCCTCGAAGGGGGTCTACGTTAGATCTAATCTTCACATTTTTTTTTTTGTAATATTTACTACAGATATTTCGTCTGCAAGAATCTAGAATGTATATTAATCCGTTCATACTTTCAGATGGAAATATAAATTAAATTAAATACTGACAGTCTCGTTAAAATTCAGATGAATTTTAACACTGACATAGTTGTCAGTATTTCAGATTTTTTAATTGTTATTAAATTTTGTTTTATAAAAACTTTTTTAGTTTATATTTAATTCAACATTAAAATCAAAGATTACACATAAAACGTTTCCAACAAACAAAGAGTTAATTAAGTTTTTGGTACAAGAAATTAAATTTTGATAAATATATTTAAAAAAATCTAAAATACTGACCATCTTGATAGTGTTAAAATTCAGTTCCAGAATCTTTGATTTCAAAGTTATTTATTTAACTAATGAAATGCTGATAATATATTTGTATAAAAAGAAAAGAACAAAAAAAAACAACAACAATCAATAACATACGGTTAGAAGCTACAAAAAAACAAACAATTACACCATCTTCGCAAAAGTGACACGAATCCTCAGGCGACCTATACAACAATTATATTATTAATACGTGTTTACTTAAAAGATTCTGCTCTTCATTGCTCACAAAGGTGTTAACTTTTTCCTGTTTACCCGTTTTTCCTCAAAAGATACAATTCACCGGGAAATTGACAAATAAAATGCGCTTAGAACCTGACAGGTGACAAGCAAAAAATTGTATTCAATATTAAGTTACGGAATCATGTGGACTTACTTGAAAATATTTTTCCGCCTTGTTGGTTAAGTGAGCGTTAACAAGTAAAATGAGGTTCTGGGTTTGATATTTTATTTCCAACCGCACTGTTTGTTTCAGTAACTATATTTTAATTAAAAATCAATTTAAAATATATTTCACATATAGTAGTTAGCTTATTAAGTGCCAATTGAATGTAAATTATCTGAGATTATGAACACTACTATGTATTGTGTCAGTGGGTACAATATCTGATTTTCATTGATTGATATTTTACTTCGTAGGTAGGTGTACCACAAAACGAGACATTTTCCTCGTCGCATACTTAAGAAATCTACCTCAACACTTTGATTGTAACCATGGTTTAATAAATTGTTTTCTGCCAGATTTCGATCCAGCGCTTCATATTTCTTATAAGTAATATAATGCAAACATTCAAAAATGTGAATTAAGAAAATCTCAATTCTAAGTTTTAAATAAATTCACCCTCAAAGAACATCCTGTGAGTGACGTGGATTTAAAAAAAGAACATCGGAAGGTGCAGCAATGGCCACCCAGAATCGAGCACTATTTTCTATATTCGAGGGATTTTTCTATTCACCCGTTCCTGCCATGTATTTCAACCGCGCGGCTCGATCCTGTCTAAAGTGTTGCACAGTAAATCCAACGGTACAAAAAATCTCAAAATCCCGCCATTTTGGAATAGTACTGACGGTTCTTTGTGAAATCTCACTGGTCTGGTCTGGTTTAGAATTGTTCAATGGATCGTTGCCTTATAAGGTATTGGTATAATAATAAACGTCATCATCATAGGCCTTGGCAGTGAGCAGTAGTAGGCCCAGCGGATGAGGCCGTGACTTACGAGTTGTAGGCAGTACGTTTGAACCCAGGCAGGCATTTTACTTTGTATAAATGTATTTCGTCACTACTGCTCTCAAAAACGGTGAAAGAAAATATCGTGAGGAAACTGGCATGTCCTAGAAACCAAAATTCGAATATATGTGACACACTGGGCCCGCGTGGTGGATTGTGGCCCACCCCTCTCACCGAGAGGAGGCCTGTGTCCCACCATTGGAAACATTACATCGCAGACGCATAGTGTTTGTTTGTCACAATAGGTACAAGGCTCCCATCGTGCACTATGGTGGTTGCAAGTTGTTACTTATAAGGGTGTAGAAGATACGGGGGTTGAAACATGTGATTTCTAAAAATGTGTGATTATCATTAATAAAAATTAGAATATATGAAAAAAATATGAAGTAAGTAGTGGTAGTGGTAGTTGTGAAATGAATATACAATTAAAAATGACCCAGCGAAGCGAATTACTTACATAAGAATCCTTACAAATGGATGAAATTGCCGCAATGTACAACGCAAACAAAGTATTTGACCAACAAACGGAAATCCAATATCACCAAAAGCATAATGAGGAATCCCCAAAAAGTGTTTGTCAATTTGTATTGTAGAACAAACTATTACCCATCGTTTAGCGCTTCCGTACGTCATCCATATTTTACGAAGTGAGCACACAAACATGTAAACACGCTAATACCTATTCATTTTCTTCGCCTAACAGCCACCATTCTTGTCTTAAGGGGCACGAGAGCGTAAACAATTTGAGATTGTGCCTTCTACCTAAACGGAAGCTTCTACTGAGTGGACTTTTCAATTTTGCCGAGTGCTAAGAATTTATGCTGGGAAACATCGTTGTGTTTTCTTTTCATTTCGAAAAGAGCATTCGTATTCGTTGCTCTGTAGACACGGTGCTATTGAAGGAGTCTTTTGATACCGTTTGACTTGTGATGTCGGTTAAATGATTGGAACTGTTCTGATTTTAATTATATGCAAATGTATGCTTCGTGTTTTGTAAATGGAGTCATATTATTTTTATTTTTAGGTATTTATTTTAAAATGGTCTAACTGTATGGTCATGAGACTAGATATCCATCGTATTGATGCCAAGCAAAAATATGATAATGCTTTATTATTTCTAAGTAAAATTAATTTTTAAATCTAATAGAATAGAATTTATTTTGTTCTATTAGAATTAGAATAATCTTTAAGTTACATTTCCCGTATTTCCCGATAATCATAATAATAATTATTTATTCGCAAGAGTACTTCGACGCCTAAATATACTTTTATTTTTGTATTTATTTATATAGTTAGTAAGTTAGTCTTTTAATTTAGTAGGTACCTAGTGCAAATGGTTATTTTATATTGATTTTAATACCTGAAAAATCGTTTATTTGCAATAGGTATTGGTACAATGTTAAGACTGGAAACCGACCCCAACATAGTTGGGAAAAAGCTAGGCATATAATGATGATGTTGTAGATAATTAAATACCCTGAATGGCGCTATAATTAACACAAAATATTTCAATGTATTAATAATTATTTCACAGTAAACAATGGCTAATATTTTGTTCATTTTGATAATTCAATTATTAGTGATAGTTTCCTCGTATTAACTAACGTTTAACATATTTTGGTCAAATACCTACGTGTTTCAAAACATTCCATATAATTAAATTTGCTTAAACAATGCTTTTGAATTAAATTTGGTATAAAATACCCATTAATAATTAACTGACTTTAATCACTGGTATTATGGATAATAGTGCTTAAATTGAAACACGCTTCGGGAAATTGAAATGGTTTCAGAATTGCCAATACCTAATTGTTATGTGTCTCACGATCAATGGCCAATTTTTGAAAGCGAAATTAGTTTGGCCGAATTATTTATCAGTAAGTACAAGATTCTTCCATTCTTTTTTATACAGAAAGGACATCGACGCAACTTATTTCCATGTATTCAGAAAGTACCTACATGATTCTGAATCCCTCTGCGTTGAAATTTTTCGTCGGGTATTAAAAAAATAATAACTGTTTGACCGCGTAGGAACTCTTCTATGAAACAGAAAGTGTTTTTTATGGGTAACCGACGATAATTTTCTACACTAGAATCATGTGCAGAATTCATGGTTTCTGTTTGCGCGTCGATCTCTCTGGCACACAGTATACTTGTACATATTACTATTTTAAGACTGCATGTGATTGTCTTTAAAAGATCGCTCTTAGCGATAAGACCGCCCATTGTGTCACCCTTTGTAACATTTCTATATTTATGTCTGTAATTTATATGGTGTACATAATAAAGAGTATTCTATTCTATTCTGCTCTTAAATTACGTATTATCTTGGAAGAAAAATAAAATTTAACTTTTAATTAGGAACTTAAATCAATTGACACTAGTCACCTTGATGGTCATTTAAACAGTAGTTCACTTATCATTGCCCCGAACAACATTTTTTACCAAAAATCAGACGCCGCAAATAGGGTTTTAAGTATGGACGGCATTGGCCAAAACGTATACACATCACCTTTGTCTATCCTTATCTAACTACATGTATTGTAAAAAACAATGAATCATGCTACCCGAGACCGGGCGAGAACCGGTTGTCAGTCCACCTATCTCGCCGCCAGCGCAGTTCATTGTTAACCTTTGATTATAATGCTCGTACGTCTTTTGTTTTTGTAAAAGTGTAAGAGATATTTCTTCATATTTGCTGGCGGTACCAAAGCCTACTTTAAAAAATTTTAATATGGATACAATAGCTGGATGTAAGTACTTATTATAATGTCAATAATATCTGCCAAGCAAGCTATGCTGATTGAAATAAGACTCACAGAATAACCATAATGTTCATAGATCGATTTACCATACTTTCCTACTTTCGTTTGACATTTTAACAACTTTCTATTCATTTCTATAATAAAAGCAATTTTTTTTTGGGTTCATTTGTGTTTTGTCTTTACGAATACATATGTAATTATTGCAAATTTTTGCTACTTAACTAATAAATTTCGTTTACTAATATACTTTTCTTTTGTAGGTTCTTCAACTGAAACGTCTATTGAGCCACAATGTAGGACACTTTTAAGGCACTGATAGTGTCATCTGATCCTTTCATAACCGCCATGGCCCTTACCAAAAACTAAAAAATCCGTTTTAAGTTTTTAAGTAAATCTGTTTTAAACTTATTAGAATATTCATTTTTTGCTAATAAAAGTAGTTTTATTAATAGATTACTAGTTTTATTGACTTCATTTGACTATTTATATCCCATAGAAATAATAAAACACAAAAAATAATTTTGGCCAAAAAACATGGAATTAAACCCCACTGTGCGCCGGCATCGTACCAATTTACCCAATAATCTTTCAATAAACATCCGTGTAGTTTATCTCACAAACGTACTGAAAAGACGTCCACAAATATTGCCCCAAGCGCGCTAAATGTTTGCTAGAATCGGCGAAGCTGTGCGTTTTCCCGTACGCCACATGCAGCAAGATTGCCCGCGATTATGCGAACGATGCAAGAAAGGCCACGTCTAAGTGAAGTGTACAATTTGAATGAGTGCGTCTTGGGCTGTTTGAACAACGACGCAATGTACTATGCACACTCTATTTCAAGTTGATATGAAACGGTTCCTAGCTCATGAAAAGCCTTTTCGAAAGATCTTCAGCCTCTTTTTTTAGTGAAAGCAACGGGATTGAATAACAAAGAGTGCCTTTGATTGGCCTCACAGAGCCTCATTTATACTTTTTTTTCCGTGAAACGTATGTTTATCCGAAGGAAATGATGCCAGTTCTTCGAATTTAAACTACGCCTTTTCATTTCAATTGATTACATACGAGTGGTATGTGAATAGAGTGGATATTTTATTAAATTAAAAGGCTTTTGAATTTGGGAACGCTTGTGAAATGTATTTGGGAAATAATTAAAGAAATAAGGGCAGTCAAAAACGGCTAAATAAGACGTAATTAATGTTAAGAATTTTCAGATTTATAATTAGGTTAAAATAATTTAAGGCCAGTTGTTTTAGTTGTACTTTACGTATGGAAAAATTCCGGATGAAAACTTTTTGTTATTACTCGTAGTGTTTTTATTTTAATAGTTATTGTAATCATTAAGCTTTATGCGGGTTTTACACAGGTGACTAGTCACACTAAATGGCAGTTCGGCTAGGCCGCAAATTCCAAAGTAGAGTAAGTTTCGACTTTTGTCGTACGGCCGGTGACTAAAATCGACCGTGAAAATCCTCAGTCGCAGTTAATCGCCCGCCACATGAAGACCGATATTTTGATGCAAAATGCGGCAAAAATGCTTGTCAAGTGCGATTTTTATCGACGTGTGTATTTGGCATTTCGGCTTGTGTGGTGATTTGGTGGCAACATGCCGCATGGCAAAAATTAACCTAAGCCATGCATTCCATTTGCTAAATCCAAGGCGATAAGTAAGAATTCTCGATCACCATGAAAAAGTTTCTACAAAGAAACATTTTAAATATCTGCAAGCCAATCTTTTAATACAAGATAATAACTAGAAATGTAGGTTTTTGTCCGATTTTTCTACACAAAAAGATTTCCCTCGCATTTGCTTCACAGTATAATTCTCTGCGATAAGTGTACAGTAGAATTTTCACGCAATTTGAACACGATGCTGGGAATTCAAAAGTTTTTTCAGCGGCGCTTTAGAATACTGATTTCAACAAGTTTGTAGCTTTCTAGAGTAACGTCCGTGATGTGAATGATACGAAAATGATATAGGGGCACTATATGCCTTTAAGGATTGCTTTAATTTCTGCCTGACACCTCATTTTTAGGGTTCCGTACCTCATCAGGAAAAAACGGAACCCTTAGGTAATACGGGCCGGTGTCCGCAACTCTAAGTCAATGCACGTATTTTGCGTACAAATAAAACCGAACCCTTATAGGATCACTTTGTTGTCCGTCTGACTATCTATCTATGAAGATCTTTTATCTTGGGAACGCATAAAAGTATCGAGTTGAAATTAAAACTATGCTTAAGTCCCTTGAAGATGTGAAAAAATCAAACTTCTAAGTGAACGTAAAAAATAAATGATACCGCCGTTTATGCCGCAAAAACGTATATTTCAACACGCTCAAGGGAATCAAAATTTATGGGAGACTTCCCGTTGACCTAGAATCATGAAATTTGGGAGAAGAAGCAATGACAGGTAGCACAAGTAACGGGAAAAATCCGAAAACCGTATACAACGTGTAACGTTAAATGCGCAAAACTTGAAAATAGTTTGATCAGAATAACGAGCAGAATCAATTGAACCACTTTTTAATATAGGTCACATATTTCAAAAAATCTTCATTAAACATCATTAATCATCCAATGTCAGCGCGGCGCAGCGGCCCGGTGACGACTCCTCCCTTGATGAAGCGTCGTCGCAGACGCAAGAAACGATCAGAATGGCCAGTGAAACTAAAACAGCACATTTTTTTAATGACTTATTTTCTCTGTGAAATAGGTCAATTGAATTAAAAATCAGTTGGGGTGTCTGAGGTTTTGCGCATTTAACGTTACACGTTGTAGTTATAGATACATGCCTACAAATTTTTACGGACCCCTTGGTGCGCCAGTCCGACTCGCACTTGACCGGTTTTTATTTTTATTGGTGAAGGAAACAGTTCGTCAATCATTTTAGAAGATGCACTAGCTTTTGGCCGTGGTTTCGCCCGCATGGATGTCAGAAAATATCACACGGAACGTCCTACCGAAATTAAAAGTACTGTCTCGGCCGCTGCCACTGTCTTAGGCTTCGAAATAATTTACGGTAGGTACTGCTATCAATCTGTTGTATTGTACTAATAACGTCTGCCATGCGTTGGCGGGACGACCACTGGCCCGACCACGGCGGCAGAAAGTCCTGCCGTGTGCCATCTGGCGGCGATGAGGCCGTAACACGAGAATCCTAATGAAATTTATGGTGCCCTTTTTGATGTTGTGCAAAAAGAGTACCAATCTACTTTCAAGACCAAAACTGTTAATATTAATGGATCCTCCGTTGGCTTTAACCAATGGGCTACTCCGGGTATTTATAAAAGTAGAGCGAGACTATACGAGTTATATGGTTTGAAAAAATACAGGTTTGACACTCCTTTCCTAGAGTATGTCAAAAATTATTCAAAATTATTTAAAAAGATTAGTGCTTTTGCTAAATCAAAATTTTTAAGCGATGCTATTAAAAATTCTAATAATAAAGTAAAAACAACTTGGAAAATTATTAACAATGAAACGGGTAAATCGGTTAAACAAGAAAAATTACTTGAGATTATGGTCGATAATAAATTAGTTAATAAAGCCGCTGACGTAGCTGAAGCTTTTAATGAGTTTTTTGCCAACATACCCATAACTACGACTCGCTCCTTAAATTCGTCCCCGTCTAAAGCTGAAAACCTTTTGCATAGTAGTGTACCTCAATGTAGTCGTTTATTTAGTTTCGAACATGTAACCCCACATGATGTAGTTACTGTTTTTAACCTACTTAAGTCTAAAAACACCGGTGACTACTGGGGCATCTCCATTAAACTTTTAAGTAATATAATAGACATCGTAGCCCCCTATCTAGCTGTTACTTTTAATAAATGTGTTGATTTAGGAATTTTTCCTGACCTCATGAAGAATAGTAAAGTCATACCTTTATTTAAATCAGGTAATAAAAACGACGTTGGCAATTTTAGGCCTATTTCCATCTTACCTGCATTTAGCAAAATATTTGAAAAATTAATACTCAAGCAGTTGCTAAGACATTTTAATTTAAATAGCCTCCTTCATAATGAACAGTATGGCTTTACAAAAGGTCGTTCGACTACAGATGCGGGTGTTGCTTTGCTGAAACACATATTCAACGCATGGGAGAGCTCGCAAAATGCTATCGGAGTTTTCTGTGATCTTTCCAAAGCCTTTGATTGCGTGCACCATGACACGCTTTTGCGTAAACTACGTCATTACGGTGTCCAAAACGAAGCTCTCAACGTAATAAATTCTTATTTACATAATAGGTTCCAATGTGTAGATGTTAATGGTGTGAAATCTTCCGCGCTGCCAGTTCAGTTAGGTGTGCCGCAAGGCTCAATACTGGGCCCATTCTTGTTCTTAGTTTATATCAATGATTTACCATTCCATTTAAAGGGAATCTGTGACGTTGTACTGTTTGCTGATGATACATCTCTTATTTTTAAAGTAGACAGGAATAGACTAGATTTTGACGAGGTAAACAGTGCACTCTCAATAGTTACGGATTGGTTTACGTCAAATAACCTAGTTCTCAATGCCAAGAAAACGAAATGTGTAAAGTTCGCCTTACCCAATGTTAGAAATCTAGGACCCAACATCGTCTTAGATAAAGAGGCGCTTGAGACTGTGAGCTCAGCAGTTTTTCTGGGAATAACAGTAGATGCCAAACTTCAGTGGGGACCACATATATCGAGCCTAGCAGGAAGGCTCAGTTCGGCTGCCTACGCCGTCAGGAAAGTAAGACAATACACTGACGTTGATACAGCTCGTTTAGTATATTTTAGTTATTTTCATAGCGTTATGTCCTACGGTATTCTGCTGTGGGGCAAAGCAGCTGATATACAAAATATATTCGTCCTTCAAAAACGAGCTGTTCGAGCTATTTACCAGCTAGGTGCTAGAGTTTCTCTAAGAGATTTATTTAAAGATATTGGTATTCTCACGGTTGCATCACAATTCATATTTGCCAACATCATATATATTAGGCAAAATATACACTTGTATACTAAAAACAGTGATGTTCACAATGTTAACACCAGAAATAAGGACAAACTACGTGCTCCCTTTCACCGGCTTCATAAGGTTCATAACTCATTTGTTGGGCTTGGTATAGCCTTTTATAACAAGCTACCCTCTTCTTTGCTAGATTTGCCTTTTAATGCATTTAAAGCTCAAGTAAAATCCAACCTTTGTTCAAAGGCATACTACTCCATCAACGACTACTTAAACGATAAGAATAGTTGGTCGCCCTGATTAACTCAAGACAATGTTTATGTTCTTTCTCCAGAATTAGATTACTGATAGGTTATTATACTATGAGCTCATTATACAATTGTTTTTATTGGGCTGTATAAGTCAAATCAGTTTAGTTTTATTTTTATTATATTATTGACATAATCAACCTATTTAAATGTTTTCTAATGAGTTGATTGCAATATGTGGTTAGCTAGTGACCTCGACGATTGATCATATTATTCTTACCTGAGCAACCGGCAGCAAGTTCGTCATGCTCCCTCAGATGTCACTGCTTGCGGTAGCGTCGGGGGTCGGGTTGCCTCCTTCCCTCAAATATGGCGAGGGGGGTAATGGCTGATCTTTGCGTTATGCTCGTGAACGGGTGCTGCTTGTGGTGACTGGTCGTCTTGCTGACCATGGTTTTATTATTGTTATAATTAGTAATAACTTGTTTATTTAGTTTCCTTCGATGGTCCTAGTTTATCATTTGTGACTTCAAGCGACAGCTATGTAAACAGAACCCAGCATTGCATAAATATGTTAGCGGTCACGCCCTTCATACCTGGAGGCTTTTATTTAATTTTCATTTATTAATTTTTGCTTGAGTACCTACGTATAGTTTTTTATTGTATTTCTTGGTATATTGGCGTTGCTAGCTGACATATGGCAGATTTAGTGTCCTGTGTCTTGTAATGTTAATTGCTTTGCATACCTTGTATTGTATTCAGTCAAGTATTTTCTAACTGAACAGACAGCTGTGCTGCTGGGGAGTTTGTTGCGCCACTTCTTCTTCCCAGCGAAAGCACTAGGAAGTGGTGAAGGGCGGGCGTTTTGGGGGACTGTCTTTTGTAATTTTGACGTTCGAAAAGTGCTGATTCTCAGCCTAGTTTGAATAAATGACTTTTGATTTTGATTTTGATTTTGTAACAAGTATCCTATGTTTTAATTCAGGTAAACAAAGTAAAAAATCCGTAACATATTGTTTTCATGTAACTCTATTACGCTGACGCGCCGTGGCGCACGCCAGTAAAGCTCTCAGTTAACGTGATTTTTTTCCGAAATCTTCATCAATCATCGTCATATTTCACCCAATTTGCAAAGAAAGCCTTAATCTTAACCCTTCCACCACCACGTGAACTCCGTCCATTAATGAAAACCCTATGAAAATTCGTTTGGTAATTTTTGAGTTTACCACGTTCAGACAGATAGACAGACGCGTCGGAGGGACTTTGTTTTATAATAATGGTAGTGACATAAGAACGTGCTACAAAAACATTTTTGTAAATTAACACTTGAATCTTTCTACCACATTGCTCGTTAAGTTGCTTCAGTTTTTTGCATACCTTCTATATTCCCAAACAACGACAATTACAAAAACAGACACAAAACCAATTATCACCTTGCAAATTCCACTTAAAGCCAGTTACATGTAACGCAAACATTATTTTTATCCGCCCCATTTTCAATCCGACCCGATATTCGAACAGCGTGTGAGTATAATAAAATACAATTGAATCTGTTAACGAGACACGTCACCGTAGATCCGCAAAGCACACACTCCACTCATTTCCAGAGGATCGAATAAACATTGTTGACATTTGGAGTCGCACGCGCTGGGATCAGCACTCGAAAATGGTCACTGAGCTTCTGTCTATAGCTAACTTTACATGTTATTAAGCACAACGTAATCGACAGTTTGATAACTTAAGGATCACTTATCCGATTTACGAGATTTCTAATATCTATTTTTTATTTCTGCTATCCTGTACTGTCCCAATTTTGGGCAAAGGCCTTCCCCATATTCTTCTACATTTTCTTGTGCTATGCCTTCTCGTATCTATAAATATTATAAATTAAAGTTACTTTTTGTTTTTGTCTGTGTGACCACTTTTTCCTTTTAAAATTTGCATCGGATTTTGAAGCGGTTTCTATGATCGCTTAGAAAATTTATGCGTATAATACATTTATACTTCACGTAGATATAATAAATAAATCTTCATGCTTTGTCAGGTCGTAAAAATCGTGCAAAGCAGGGTCGGGTCCCTTGTATATTATATAATCATGTTCTTTAGTTAGATTTACGGATACAGTCTTTGAATAAATGACTGACGTACAACGCAATGTCTAACCCACTGAGGATAAAACTATGAGCAGGAATAAGGCATTTTGTTCCATACAAGGCCTTGAATTGCAATAAGACTTTTCTGAATCTGAGCCTGTTGATTGTGTTGATTTAAGTTTGTCAAAAACCCCTATATAATACCCTGGCCTAACTATGTCGGGGTCGGTTTCCAGTCTAACAGGATGCAGCTGAATACCAGTATTTTAGATAGAGCAACTGCCTATCTGACCACTGCAACCCAGTTTGCTAAGTTTAAGTTTGTATGAGAACAAATTCAAGGGGAATAGGTTGTATTTATATCTTGTATTCGTTGATAATACTTTCTGTAACAATTTTAGGTATCATTCTCGATTCCTTGGTCTAACACACTCAAAATCTTTAACAATATCAAAATCTTGTAGGTTTACCCATAAGTAGCTTAACAAAGAAACCCTTTTATTCTTTAGAAACGTTTACAGGTAAAATAGCCTTGAGGCTCTTTTCAAGGGACCAGTTACGTATTACAGTATTTAAAAGAGAAAGTTTACGGAAAAAAAAAAATGTTCAAAACATACAATAGTGAAGTTTTCATCTCGGAATTTTCAGGGAGTTAGCCAAAACAGACAAAGAAAATCCTAGTCTTTTATTTCACAAATTCAGGGGATTCAGGAGATTTCATACGACAATATTATGGGAATTTATTTATAGAATAATAAGCATAAAAAAATATTAATACATCTCTCTAAGTTCATTTACCCTATTGAGCGACTATTTCATGAAATTATAACATTTGAAGCCAATTCTAACTTAAGGAGTTGTATTGGTGTTGTTTCACAAACGATGGGGCACTTAAATATCGTGTCCTGCGTGTCTGCACGTTACAGGAACTGATGAACGATGGCGTCAAACAAGAAGCCGAATTCTGGGTCGAGTCTATTTACATTGCTATCAATACCCTAAGAAGAAGAAGAAGAAGGACCAGCTGGTACACATGTGTACCACAAGGGCTCCAGCTCGTCCCTGAGAGTAACATAGCACTGACACTGCAAATATTTATTTATTTATTTTTATTTATTTAGGATCTCCAAAAAATATGTACACAGGCCATTAAAACTAAATTAGGAACTAAATAGGTATCATGTAGGTGTACTCCTTCACTTACACGAGACCACAGCATGCATAATAAAATTTTACATCTAAGCTAACAAGAACAAAGTTATAATACTAGTAAAATATGAATAAAAAGTTTAAAAAATATTTTAATAAATAGAAAAAAACGTAAGAAAATTTCAATTTCGTGGGCTACCTTAACACAACATTATAATATGTATAATTATTGTTATTAATTAAATAGGTATAAGTGGTTATTTATGAATATTTATTTATTGAAACTTTTCGCAAAAAATGGTACAGAAGCCAGCACATCAAGCTACTACAATCTGTCAAATTTATTTAATAGATTTTCAACTTTATCGCTAAAGCATTAAGTTCAAAGTTGATTGGAAAAATTTGGCAGTTTCTTGTAGCTTGATGTCCTGGAGTCTACAAAGGCGGACTTAATGCCTTCGGCATTCTCTACCAGTCAGCAAAGGGTGGTGAAGAGATTAGATGAAAAACTACTAGTTGAGAGGAAAAACTATTGAAACTAAGTACTCAAATACATACTATTTACTATAATATATACTAATAATAAATATATATATAATGTTTGGTCCATAATAAATTATTTATGTATTTATTTTTTTATTTAAATATACAAATTCAAGGAAGAGAAGTGTTGAGATAACTCTACGCTATGTGTTTCTGCTATTTTTTATTTTTGTTTGTTTGTTTGTTCAATATTCTATTTTTATTCTGAATGAAGATAAAATAAAATGTTTAAACATTAAAAGTTTTCAAGTACAAAATCGGTGCCTGTCATATGTACAAATAGCTGACGGAAAACAAGCGGAAAGCATGCGGTAATATTTAATTGGTGCCAATTTGCGAGTGCATTGAAATGTTGAATATCTGTTGCGGTTTCACGTACCGTTTGTTGCTTTATAAAAAACTTTGCTCCATTTTTTTATAATTGTTTAATTACATACATAATGCGCTAGAATTTTAGCTGATTGAATATACAACGTGTAAGGTTAAATGCGCAAAACCTCAGACACCCCAGCTGATTTTTAATTCAATTGACCTATTTCAGAGAGCAAATAAGTCATTAAAAAAATGTAAAGGTTTTATGTGCTGTTTTAATTTTACTGGCCATTCTGATCGTTTCTTGCGTCTGCGACGACGCTTTATCGAGGGAGGAGTCGTCACCGGGCCGCTGCGCCGCGCTGACATTGGCTTGCTTGACCTATTAATAAATAGACACGGCAACGTTTTTAATGAAGATTTTTTTAAAAATGTAACCTATATTAAAAAGTGGTTCAATTAAATCTGCTCGTTATTCTGATCAAACTATTTTCAGGTTTTGCGCATTTAACGTTACACGTTGTATAATAGTATAAGGGAACATTATAGAAGTCTAGCTATACACGAGACTTCGTTCGCGAGCATATTAGATTTAATGATTTTTTTTGCACGAAAACTTAATTCTTTTCCTAAAATACAAGTAGCCTTAGTTACTTCTTATAACATCAGCTATCTGCCAGTGAAAGCCGTCAAAATTGGCCGAGCTGTTTCGGATATAAGCTGGAACAAACAGAAAGACAACAATTTTAAAAATTGTTTTTTTTTTTATAAGTAGGTACCGTACTTATATTCTTATACATGTATTTAGTGAAAAACTGTTATTTTAACATTACAAACAGACACTTCAATTTTATTTATTTCCTTAGATGTAGGTATATAGAACACCTTGGTTTTATCGTTGATTTTATCGCCATTGGACTTGTTACCATACTATAGTAAAGTCAAAAAACCGGCCAAGTACGAGTCGGATTCGCGCACGAATGGTTCCGTACCATTATTATACATAATGGTACGGAACCATTCGTGCGCGAATCCGAAAAAATAACGTTTGTTGCATAGGAGCCCCCTTAAATATTTATTTTACTCTGTTTTTTAATATTTGTTGTTATAGCGGCAACAGAAATACATCATCTGTGAAAATTTCAACTGTCCAAATATCACGGTATAGCAATTACGGTATAGGTAATAGCATGGTGACAGAAGGACGGACGGACAGCGGAGTCTTAGTAATAGGGTCCAGTTTTACCCTGTGGGTAGAGAACCTTAGAAAAGGATTAAGATTTTTGCAGGCTATGTATGTTCAGCAAAAAAAAAAAAGAAAAAAAAAGCTGTTTCCTCATACCTCCTAAGCTACTAGTAAGTAGTTTTTTTTCGTTGTTCTGTCATGTCAGAATCATCTTCATCATAATCCTCAGCCTGACTTCATGCACTGTTGATCAATAGGCCTCTGTTTTCTTGTGACAGTCTTCACGCTCCTGTGGCAACCTCGTCTATGTTACCAAGTCAGAATATTTATGCTTTGAATAAAAAATGCTAGTGTTCATTTGTTTATCTTTGTTTTGTTTTTCTTTTTTTTTAACTTTTAAAATATGAGAATATTCATAGGTACATGTTAGGAGAGGCTACTTTCCACGTCTTCATAATTACGTATGTTACACAAATGGCTTCACCGATTAAATTTATGGCATTCTTTACGAGTTTCATTACTGTCTGAATGTTGGTTGGCGCTAATTAGAAGCTTAGGTACTTCGTAAATTACTTGATGCACGGCATTACCTTCAGTCGGGATTGAGGTTCTGATTACCTAACGCTCGTTTATTATCTTATGGTATGTACTGCGTGTTGGTTTTGATAGGTTAGTAGGCATGGGACAAAGAGGGTGAAAATAGCCGGCAACGTCGCGTCGCAAATAGCTGTCAAATATTTTGCTGTTTTGATTAATTTGTCGATATATCTAAATAATAATATTGCAATTCATTAAATCAATATTTTAGTGCAGTACATATCGATATTTCTGACAAATTACACAAAACAGAGAAATATTTAGCGGTTCTTTGTGACGTTGCCAACTGTCTGAAGCTACTGGACAACTTATTTAAAGGTATTTTTTTTAAGTGGCGTAATATTATCTAAATTACATTTTAGATTTTTAAACATCGCTCAAGGTATTCAACGTATGATTCATTCGAATAATTTATTTATTTATTTAATACTTCAAGCACATAAATGTACTGAGGCGGACTTAATGCCATAGGCATTTTCTAGCAGTCAAAGTTTTGGGTAATGCAGAGACAGTGGTAGGAGCAATCATGGAAATTGAGGAATACATTTTTAAATATAAAGGTACAGTTATGTGTAACTTTATATTTAAAATATTTATACCTACTAAAACTATTAATAAAATATAAACCAAATTACATATAAATATACATAAATACATGAATATACTAAAAAGAAATAAGAAAAACAATGAGAAAATATTACCGTTGTGATGATATGGAATTAATAATTATATAACAGCTTATTAGGAATGTGCTCTCAAACCTTAATTTTAAAGGATACCTAATCGGTTGGTTCCAATCCTGATTTCCTGGAGAAGGGCATTCTACAGAGAGAAAGACTGAACGAATAAGGATGAGTGAATAATTCTTTTTATAAAAAAAGTATAACTTGTTGACAAAAAACTTGGAGAAAGTAAGTTGAAAAATGTGTTAAAGGAAACGCACGCGTCACAAAAAGACATCAAACACTGAAATTAAAACAAATTTCCCACAAAATTCATCACATCGCAAATGCGCTGAAGCGGCTGTTATCAACTGATCCTACTCATATAATTCAGCCCGAATCTCCGTTGATAAGTCCTTAAGATTCCGCCTCGCTGGCGTCATATAATGATATTCAGCTGACAACGAACAATTCGCACGTTATATCACAGCATTCACGGTGGGTAATACAAAATTTACTGAACACATCCCATCTCAACACTCGAGCAAAGACGTTATAATAAATATTTCACACTTTATTGCTACGCTTATTTGACGACGGGGAGGCCTAATGACCAATTTAACGCTTATGAAGTGCAAATTCTCTGTCATACTGTGAAACGAGACATTATAATACCCAATTTCAGCTTCAGAAAGAATATAAATGGGTAACGCACCTGTGAGACGTTTTTGCCTTCGTTCTCATTTTTTTCTATCCGATATTTTTTTTAATTTTATATCCCCGATTGCTGTAGCAAAGTTGGAGAAGTAGGGCTTATTAAATTTAATAAAAACTTGACAATGAGTTCAGTTTTCAATTTTATTATTGAAAGAATTTTTTAAATTGTATTTTTTTTGAACTCATCATCTGGATGAGAAAGAATATTGACTAAGTGCTGATTTTATCTACGCCATATAATTTTGTCGGAGGAATAATTTTGAATTTTTCACAGTTCTTCCATACGAAATCAGTCAGACGTCAATTTTATGAATCCACGAATAAAAATTATCTGTCGATTAAAAAAACCGGTCAAGTGCGAGTCGGACTCGTGCACCGAGGGTTCCGTACAAACTTTTAGGTACGTAACTACAAATTTATGGTCTTCGCAATTTTTTCTTTATCTGTGCTATAAGACGTTGCTTCGTACCAAATTTCAAGATTCCGAGTTCATGGGAAGTACTCTGTAGGTTGTGATTCCCTTGCGAGTGTCGAAATTTTGCGGAAATTTGCGGCATAAATGGCTGTGTCTTTGGATTGCGTTGGCTTATTTTTTTATTTTTTCACAGCTCCAAGGGACAGTAGACCTGAGTATTTGATATAAATTCCAGCTTGATACCTCTACCCGTTCCAGAGTAAAAGGGTCTTGACAGACAGACGGACGGATGGACGAACAGGTACGGTTCCGTTTTTCCTTTCGAGGTACGGAACCCTAAAAATCAGCCCTAAATTAGTTTTTGAAGAGACATTTTACTTATAGTCTCGAAGGTTACTGTAAGGTTATAGAATCAATCAAATTTCTCGTCAGTTCCCCAAAGTAATCACTTTAGATTGGCCTTCAATAATTTACTTTCCAAATTCTCACTAAGTGCTGTTTTCATGAATTGTTAAATGTTTCGATTGAGGACACTTTTATTGGAAAACGAAATTGTGAATGGCTATCTGTCCGGATGGCTCGACTCTGAGCCAAATGTAAAAAGATCAAATATTTTTGTTTGATTCTCTCACCTGGATTCCCTTGGCTGGGATCTTGTCACCGTAGTCCAATCCATAATCTGCATTGAAAAGGGATATACAACGTGTAACGTTAAATGCGCAAAACCTGAAAATAGTTTGATCAGAATAACGAGCAGAATCAATTGAACCACTTTTTAATATAGGTCAAATTTCATCCAAAAAATCTTCATTAAAAACGTTGCCGTGTCTATTTATTAATAGGTCAAGCAAGCCAATGTCAGCGCGGCGCAGCGGCCCGGTGACGACTCATCCCTCGATAAAGCGTCGTCGCAGACGCAAGAAACGATCAGAATGGCCAGTAAAACTAAAACAGCGCATAAAACCTTTACAGTTTTTTTAATAACTTATTTTCTCTTGGAAATAGGTCAATTGAATTAGAAATCAGTTGGGGTGTCTGAGGTTTTGCGCATTTAACGTTACATGTTGTATACAAATGACCACTTCGATGAAAACCTAACTGGTCGTTGTGGTTATAATTTAGACGTCATAATAAAAGGATTGGTTCTTGCGCAGTGTGTTATTATGAGCAGTCAGGAAGACGCTATTCTCCACCCGTCTTTTGCATGTTTTTCAAGCTTCAATGATCGTCTACCTAGTCTTTTTTTAACCACCCTAATTGGTTGATCAGCTTTCCGTCTAACCAGAGCCATAATTCTCTATGACACAATGAACGGAATCGCGCGAAATATATGCGGGATTGGCGGGATTTGCTAAGGAAATGACGTGGTTTCGAAGTAAGGAATCGTTAAGTGTTCATAATGAATTAGGGCAGTTGATCACATGCAGTTTAAGGTGATTCCTTGTACGAAAAACACGCGCTTTAACATGGAAATTCTGACACCAACCCGTACTAATAAGGTGCTTCTTTCAATGTAGTCCGCGAAATTCTATGATTAAAATTAATTACGAGGTAATTATAATAAAATAATGTTGTAGCTCTCGGAATTTCGTTTGCCGCAAAAATATTTTAATAGCAAAAAAAACTTAATTTTGAATATTGCGGGCTACATTGACGGATCTCCCTTCATACCAGTGTTTTACATGGAACGACTGCCTATCTGACCTCCAAAGCCCACACGTCTGTGGGTAACAAGATCCCTTAATCTCTATTAATATAATATTAAACTTGCAAGAACACATTTTCGCGGTTGACATCAAATACTCCCTCAACGGAGGTTTCTAAGTCTTCAGATTCTCATATTAGTGGACAGTATCCACTGTATCACACGTAGGTTCAGACGCCAGCACATCAAGCTACTACAATATGTCAAATTTCTTTAATAGATTTTCAACTTTATCGCTAAAGCATAAGGTTCAAAGTTGATTGGCAACATTTGACAGTTTCGGGTAGCATGGTGTGCTGGCGTCTATACAACATGATAACACAATCAGCCTATAAATTTCCCACTGCTGGGACATAAGCCTCCTCGTTTTGAGTGGGAGTGGGCTATAATCTACCACGCGGGTACATTAACGGGTTCGTAAATGTTACGTGTCTCCAAAGTTTTACTTCTAGAATTGCCGATTCCCTCACGACGTTTTCCTTCATTTTTTTGAGAGCAGTGGATACTGACGTAGGTATAATATGATAAATGACCCCCAAATAATGTGTTAGCTGACCTATCTACAAGGGTCACACTAGTTTTCTTCACAAGGCAAAGCAATTATTCTTTTGATCGTTATCGTAAGGCGAGAGTAAAGACCCTTTGTTAGTTTAGGCTTCGTTATTTCAGATTTGTGATTGTTGCCGCCAAATCTCATTGTTTGGAAAAGGTTGGATTCTTTTTAGTAAGGTAATACATTATGTTAGTTTTCTTTTGTTGTTGAGGGTTCGTGGAAAATTATGCT